>JAMPIV010010131.1:0-113659 GCA_024509875.1 Oreohelix idahoensis | reverse complement strand
TCAATCTTCAACTCCAGTGTCCAAGGCCGGTCAATTTATATAGCTCTAGTTTATAGCATTCTAAAATGTCCAGGGTAAAAGAGTTTTTGGGAGACTCAAAAACACATACAGTAGATAACTTGAGCTGATAGTATACAACAAGATGAGTTGGCAGACATTTGTTGAAGACCTAGGCTGTTTAGGCAGCTAGAATTAATAATGATGATGTGACATAAATGCCAGGATTGATCAAAATTTGTTTCAGGCTGATTGTGACAACAGCTGTACTAAAACTGAGATACAGTATACTGACTTATTGGACATGTCAGAAAGTCAACAACAGTTATGCTTATTTGGAGATGAAAAAGGTATGTATAATAGCAATGTTATTATTTTAAATTCATATTTTGGCTACATAAGTTTACATGATTTAAATATCTGCATAGTATAACATTTAATACTAAGCAGTGAGTGGGCCTTTCTTAGAGAATTAAATCTATTTACAAACTTTAATTAAACTTAATATATACATAATGGAGATAGAGGCTGTTACTGCAGTAACCAGGGTAGTTATTGTGTCACACTCTCAGTTCATGCTTTTAGAGGTTCAAAATGGATGTCTGTTGCATGAATAGAAAACATTTATAGAGGCCTTGAATCGTCAGAAGTTGGTGTGAATCTACTGTACAAGTCATTCAGGTGTATGACATGGCAATAAGAGTGCTGACAGACTAGCTTCACACTCACCCATAGTGGGGACACTGGTCCTGCACAAGGGAGAGATACTGAGGACAGTTAATCATCATCTGTTAGAAAACAACACTGCAATAGATGAATCATCAGGGCTAAGATAGCTGGAATGTGGCACCAAACATAAGACTAGCAGGTATGACGTATGAGAGGATGCTTCCAACATGTATACAGTCAGGATGCTACAGTACAGTAAGCATTCATTACATATCAACATTTACTGAGGAAGACTTAGCACCAATGGGTTTGCCTAGATTGCAATGATGTTGATCCTGAATAACAATCACATAATTATCAAGAAATTGTGGTTATGTGTTTGTTTATTACATTTTGCTAACAAATTTTAACTAAACATATAAGACATGCATTTCATTATTTATCTTTGCTCATTATTTTTATTATTACAGGTGTTTATTCTTGTCACCTGTGCAACACTCATTTCTTCCAACTTGATGTCCTGGATACACATATGACAACAGTACACAGAGATGGACACTGGGAGTTTTATAATAAATGCAGTGATCTTCAGAATGTGTTACCACAGGACAGTGGAAATAACATGAATGAAGCAGTGAATAAGATTGGAGATGCCACTTTTACTGATGTAGCAAGAGAAGATAGCATCAACCTGAGACTCACTTGTAATGAAGCATCAGTGAACCTCATCAACAGTCAGGAAAGGACAGCTACAATGTTTGACAACCTGCACAGTAATACATCAGTTTGTAAAAATCAATTATTTAACATAAATTGTAGTACACCATTTTCTGCCAGTGAGATAAATGCTCAACTTTGTGTGAGTCACAGAGCTGTTGATACATGCAGTGATTTGAGCATTCAGTCTCAAATGAAACTAAAAGAAATTAAGTCCTACAAGTGCGATATTTGTGCTGAATTATTTACTGTGAAAGATAACCTACAGCAACATAAAAGAATACATACAGGAGAGAAACCTTACAAGTGTGATGTTTGTGGTGCAGCATTTAATCTGAGCAGTAATCTACAAAAACACAAAAGAATACATACAGGGGAGAAGCCTTACAAGTGTGATGTTTGTGGTGCAGCATTTACTGAGAATGGTAGTCTACAAAAACACAAAAGAACACATACAGGAGATAAGCCTTACAAGTGTGATATTTGTGGAGCAGCATTTACTCGGAGCAGTAATGTACAAAAACATAAAAGAATACATACAGGAGAGAAGCCATACAAGTGTGACATTTGTGGAGTAGCATTTACTCAAAGCAGTAACCTACAAAGTCATAAAAGAATACATACAAGAGAGAAGCCTTACAAGTGTGATGTCTGTGGTGCAGCATTTACTGAAAGCAGTAAACTACACAGACATAAAAAAATACATACAGGAAATAAACCTTACATGTGTGATGTCTGTGGAGCAGCATTTACTGTGAGCTGGAGTCTACAAAATCATAAAAGAATACATACAGGAGAGAAGCCTTACAAGTGTGATGTATGTGGAGTGGCATTCACTCAAAGCAGTAACCTACAAAGTCATAAAAGAATACATACAGGAGAGAAGCCTTACAAGTGTGATGTTTGTGGTGCAGCATTTACTGAGAGCAGTACTCTACAAAAACACAAAAGAATACATACAGGAGAGAAGTCTTACAAGTGTGATGTCTGTGGTGCAGCATTTACTGAAAGCAGTAACCTACACAGACATAAAAAAATACATACAGGAAATAAACCTTACATATGTGATGTCTGTGGAGCAGCATTTACTGTGAGTTGGAGTCTACAAAATCATAAAAGAATACATACAGGAGAGAAGCCATACAAGTGTGATGTTTGTGGAGCAGCATTTACTGCGAGCTGTAATCTACAAAAACACAAAAGAATACATACAGGAGAGAAGCCTTACAAGTGTGATGTTTGTGGAGCAGCATTTACTGAGAGCAGTACTCTACAAAAACACAAAAGAATACATACAAGAGAGAAGACTTACAAGTTTGATAGGTCACCTAGAAAGACATAAAGAACGCATACAGGAAATAAGCAGTACAAGTATGATGTTTATGGTGCAGCATTTACTAGGATAGGTCACCTAGAAAGACATAAAAGAATACATATAGGAAATAAATTGTACAAGTGTGATGTTTGTGATGCTGCATTTATTGAGAGTGGTAGTCTACAAAGACATAAAAGTATACATCGCTTAGTGTGAGTGATGGTGCTGCTGCTGCTTGCAGTGATTTAATCATTCAGACTCAAAAGATAATAGAGGAAGACACAACCTACATATGTGATATTTATTGTGTATCATTTATTGAGAAAGACAACCTACAACAACATAAAAGAATACATACAGGATAGAATCCTTATTGGTGTGATGTTTGTGATACAGAATATCATGGAATTGCATCCCTTTCTTTGCAGTAGTGGTCCAACAGTTGCCAAAACTCAAGAGCTTCTAATATGGGTCTTCAAGGTTGTCTACCTTCACACAATATTACTCTTGGCAGAGTTGTAGATGTAAGAATAATGACGATTCTATCTCAAGGGAGTCTCCACAAGATATTCAGAAAAGCTAGAACAATGCTGCATTGGCTGAGCACGTAACTCTATGATCTTTCAACAACATTTGTGAAGGATTAAGCAATTATTACTTTTATCTCCTTAAGCCCCAACCCTGATTTACTAAGTGGAATTCTTATTATTCTGGTATAGCTCTGTTTAGAGTGTTTTTAGTAAATTTACTGAGACAAACAAGCAGAACATTTAAAACAATTAAATCAAAGTTCAATTTGTACATTAACAAACAACAGATTTAATAATCATGTACATGATTACATTTACATATGCACTGGATAAACATGTTAATATAATATGTATGTACGTCATTTATGTCATCATCCACTCCCTGCTCCATATGGAACTTGGGACTACCTCTGCTTTTGGTTCTCTATGAGAAACCCACATAAAACAGTCACCAGCTCTTGCAGTGGTGGTAAATGAAATCATTATTCTATATGTTTAAGTTGTCAGCCTCGTATGACATGGACATCCACCAGCAATTTGTACGTGTTAATAAATGCAAAATATAGAATTATAAAATGTACATCTTATCCCAATTTTTTTGGGGAATACAGATTGACTTCTAGCTCTGAGAAATAGTTAAGGCAACTTGTTTAAGATGCCTCTTACATGTGATCTGGGGTATTACTTTGCAAAAAAAATCCCACTGTGACTTAGTGGTCATGTTCTTAGGATTCCGGGCTTTCTGTATTAATGAAATTAGGGTTTTCCTGAGATACAAGTCCACAAGATGCTCAAACACATTGTCCAGTCCTTTAAAATGGAATCCTGATTCTATTCCTTACTCTGGCTGTCTTCTTGTTGAGTTGAATTTCACAGTGCCCTAGACTGGGAAAAGTGCTAGATTATATTGCAACTTTCAATCCATGCACATTGTTGTTGTAATTTGACAAGTCTCCAGTTAGGAGTGTTGTAATTTTACATTTCAAATGCCAGTACACCACTACATGTTAAAATATGTTATGGAGAATAAAAATGATAATATTATGTATATGAAGAATAGGAACATATTTGATGTAAAATACAGACACAACACCAATATTGAAGTACATAAAACACATTCCACACTGTTGTAAATTCTAATGATTCTCCTATTTTATGTCACATTAGTACATGTCAATGTGCTTAAAGAGAGAATACAGATTCTGATGTACGAGTATATGATTATTCTTTGCTTGAAATTAAATACGTATATATACATCTAATGCTGCACTTTGTAAGCGGGAAAAAATAGCGATGCAATAATGATAGCAATCTCCAAATTTGAGTGACTGTTTTTTCCACAGCATGGCGTTGATGGTCACGACGTTTGGCAAGATCTTAAAAAACCAAATTAAATCAACTACACCCAGGACAACACAAATACCTATATACTGATGTACTGATCAATGACTAGAATTCTATATTTTTCATATGGAATTTTCCTAGATATTTAGCAAACATGGATTCTTCCAGAAAAATTTAAGACCTAGTGTACTGATCTGAACATTGCGTAATTGTTGGATAGCATTTGTAATCTTCTTTAAATTATTTACCAGATCTTAAATATTTAATGATATTGTAACAATTCTGAAGCTTGTTATCACGGTCAGGATTATCGTTGTGTCCTGTCCCACACCTGAAAGTGGATGGATTAAGAGGCGCGATGTTTTCCCGTGCCAGAAGTAGGTCTATGGTAAGACCATTATTTGTTATTTATTGAAGGTGTGTTGTTTGCTTTCCCGCACCAAGAGGAGGTCTACGTTATAAGATTCAGGCTGTTCCAGTGTTTGGAAGCCTAATAGGTGCTTTGATAGAAAGCTTGCATGTATCGACACTATAAGTGCGTTGTGGCTTTCCCGCGCTGTGAAGTTCTGGAGGAACCTGGATGTCTGGTGATCAGACCATAGAGATATATGTGCGAGGAGTGAATGCCGCACTTACATTGAATGCAGACCATAGAGAAATATGATTGAGGAGTGAATGCCACACTTACATTGAATGCAGACCATAGAGATATATGTGCGAGGAGTGAATGCCGCACTTACATTGAATGCAGACCATAGAGATATATGTGCAAGGAGTGAATGTTGCACTTACATTGAATGTAGACCATAGAGATATATGTGTGAGGAGTGAATGCCGCACTTACATTGAATGCAGACCATAGAGGTAAATGTGCGTGGAGTGAATGGCACATTTAATAGAATGCAGTGGCTGCCAGTACGTTAGGATGACTGTCCCACATATTGTATTGATGCAAGTATTTTGTACTACTGTTACTGATGTCCAGGACTATGCTGTGATGATTATATGTATGGAACTGTGATCCAGATGTCTGTCAAGTTATTTATTTGCCTACGTACTGTCTTGAGTGTCTGTCCAATTTATAGACCACATATTAGACAGTAAGATGCTTCACGAAATGTTAAATATATTTCTGTTAGTGAGATGACTTAAGGTACACTCTCTTCTTCTTTTCGTTTGCTGTTGTTAAGTAATGTCTACACAAGAAGTCTGGCTCTCAGGATGTATGTTGCTGTTGTTTAGTAATGTCTACACAAGAAGTCCGGTTCTCTGGATGTATGTTGCTGTTGTTTAGTAATGTCTACACAAGAAGTCCAGTTCTCTGGATGTATGTTGCTGTTGTTTAGTAATGTCTACACAAGAAGTCCGGTTCTCTGGATGTATGTTGCTGTTGTTTAGTAATGTCTACACAAGAAGTCCGGTTCTCTGGATGTATGTTGCTGTTGTTTAGTAATGTCTACACAAGCCCAGTTCTCTGGATGTATGTTGCTGTTGTTTAGTAATGTCTACACAAGAAGTCTAGTTCTCTGGTTGTATGTTGCTGTTGTTTAGTAATGTCTACACAAGAAGTCCAGTTCTCTGGATGTATGTTGCTGTGGTTGACAGTTTGTCAAGACTCCCAAACAGCTTTGTGTGGATGTGCATCTCTGTGGGCCAATGTTCAGTCCGCAGTTGACTAAGCATGTGACAGTCTTGCAGGATATGTTCGGCTGTCCTATCTGTCCACACGTGCATAGGGGACCAATCTCAGTCTGTATAAGTGACTGTTCAGTCTGTTATGTCCTGTTCTAATACAGAACTGGATCACCTGTTTTGCTCGATCAAGATAGTGATAGTTGTCTCTTTGTTGGTCAACTTTCCCAATAGCCTTGATAATGGTCTTCTTTTCCTGCTAAGTGATTGATTGTTCTTTTTGTTCCTGTGTTGCTCCCTCTTTTGCTAACGTATCTGCTCACTCATTTCCTGGTATGTCACAGTGTGATGGTATCCACTGTAGCATTACCCTTCTTTTGATATTTACTTCCCATAGATAGGGCTTTATTTAACTCTGGCAGTTTATCACTGTTGAGGGCTTGCAGAACTGACATAGCATTGGTAAGGAATACAACCTGCCGACATTGGCTTATTGTGTTATTTATTATTCCTGTAGCAATGCTTAAGGCCTGTATTTCAGCAGAGTAGTTTAAACAGAATATTCCAGTAGGTAAAAGGTGGATTCATTTTCTCTGTCTGGATAGACCACATAAACTCCTGCGCCTCCGTTCTTCACTGCTCTGGTTGCAGATCCATCAGTATATACTTGGATCCATGCTTCTCTGGGGTATAGTTCTTCAATCATGTCACATGCTACTGTTTTCCTTTGGAGAGTAGTTAGCTCTCCCATGGGACAGGTGGTAGTTATGGAGGTCTTAATGCTGAAATGTTGATGTTGTTCCCATGGGGTTGGGTGGAGTGTTGGAATTATTTCCTTAGTGATGTCTGGTAGTTCATCCTTGTTTGTTCTAATTAGTTTTTTGGACCGACGCACAAAACTGCTTCTCTTCAACCTCCCACTGGCTAAATCTCAAAATCTAGTTTTCTTTGGATGTGCTGGCATGTTCTTGTACTTTTCTGCTTGGATCAGGGTCTTAGTGTCTCATCTGTAGAATAGAGCTTGAATGCCTGTGATTTTTTTTCCATTTCGTTTATTGGAGTGGTCTTCATGGCACCCGTGATCAACTGAAGCGCTTGATTTTTTTTGGCATTGATCTGCACTATCCATTTCTCTGCCCATGCTGCTATGTTGTCTGCTGCCCTTTGTATTCGCTTGTTGGTGATAGTTAGATGTTCTTCTACACAACACACCACCAAGTCGTCATCGTATTTGGCAGCTCTTACACCTTGTGGCAGATCATGGATGAGGTCATTGATGAACACAAGGAACAAGGTGGGAGACAATACTGAGCCTTGAGGAACTCTGTATGGCCTACTACGTCACTACAACTATTATAATTATAGTAAAGTATAGTCAAAAATCAATGACATCATCAGTTATGGCACACATGAACCCATGATGTCATTAAACCTTGTGTGGCCTCCATACAAGTTAGGCCAGAAAACATTTAGAATAGAGAGAACCTAGAACAATGGTTGGTCATTCTCACTTAGTAACAATAATTTTAGACTAGAGGTTTCGTAGTTTAATACTTACTTAGTCGTTCCCCTTCTACCGTGAGGTGTAGAGGTTTGGAAGAGAGGGCGCCAGACTATCCTATCAGCTTTCTTCCTCCTGGCCTGGTTCCATTCTAGTCCACGGTCCTTCAAAGTTTGTCTAATGTTGTCCTCCCAGCAGACTCTGGGTTGTCCTGGGTGTCTAGATCCCTGGCTCTTTCTTTCCCATGCTTGTCATGGTAGCCGATCTTCTCCCATTCTTCAGACATGGCCAAACCATCTTAGTTGGGACTGCTCTACTTGGATCTGCAGGGGGTGGGATTTTAGGCCTTGACATATCATCTGGTTGCGGATTTTGTCTCTTCTTGTTACCTCAACCACCTTCCTCAGATACCTCATTTCTGAG
The DNA here is from genome assembly GCA_024509875.1 of Oreohelix idahoensis. Classification (NCBI taxonomy): domain Eukaryota; kingdom Metazoa; phylum Mollusca; class Gastropoda; order Stylommatophora; family Oreohelicidae; genus Oreohelix; species Oreohelix idahoensis. Next base: position 105,531 of record JAMPIV010010131.1, on the reverse strand, counting down.
GTTTGGATCTGGCTTTTGTGGGTTGTAGTCATTGCCCATGACTCGCATCCATATGTCAAGACTGGGATATACAGCCATCTTCGTTTTCTTACAAACCTCTCTCTTGCTGAGGAATCCTCGATTTATGACCTGAAAAAGTCTCCCAGCTGCTGTTTTTTGAGTGGCCAACTCTTCTTTGATGCCCTCCTTTTAGTCTATAATAGCTCTGAGATATTTAAAGTGGTTGACCTGCTTCAGGACCGGTTCTCCCAGCTTAGTCTGTTGTCTACTTTCTTCTCGTGATATCACCATGAATTTTGTTTTAGAGCTGCTTATGACCATCCCTCTCTTCTCCAGCTCTTCCTTCTAGACTTGCAGGTTGGATTGGAGATGTGCCTCTGATTTAGCAATCAGGGCAACATCATCAGCAAATGCCAGCTCTGAAATGCAGACCTGTCTCATCTTTCCAGTACCCCACTGAATACTTTCTTGCTCTCTCCTTACATGCCTTGATAACATCATCATTGAGGAGTATGTAAAGATAAGGTGACAGGATATCACCTTGTCTTACACCAGTGGTGGCCTGAACTATTCTGACTTATGGTTTCTGCAAGACTTGTAGAAGCTCTGTAAAGCATGAATCAGAGGTGCTGGAATGTTCTTCCTTGCCAAACAGTCCCAAAGTTTGCTCCAGGGGACCCTGTCAAACGCCTTTTCCAGATCTATGAAACAAAGATGGACCTCACTCTTATATTTAATAGTCTTTTCACTCAGCTGTCTGAGTGTGAAGATTAGGCATTGAGTACTTCAGTTAGCTCGGAATCCGCACTGGACCTCATCCAATTGTGGCTCAGCAAGGCGTCGGAGTCTCCGCTCTAGGATTCTAGAGTAGATTTTACCAAGGACACTGAGAAGGGATATGCCTCTATGGTTTCCATATTGTCATTGTCACCCTTGTTGAAAATTGGTGTTATGATGGCAATCTCCCAATCCATTGGTATGGTCTTGTTGCACCACGCTGCCTGTAGGACCCTTAAGAGTAATAGGTCGCCTGATGCTCCCATGTACTTAACCATTTCTGGTGTTATACCATCATGCCCTGCTGCTTTATCCATCTTGATTTTCATCAGTTCGTCCATCTTTATGTCATCTTCATCACCATTGGTTTCCTCTTCTGTACTAGTGGTTATCATTTCTTATGCTTGACCTTGCTCACCATCAAGGAGTTCTGAGAAATATCCTTTCCATCTTTCTATTACTTCCTTTGGGGCAGTAAGCAATTTGCCTTGCTTGTCCTTTACAAATTTGAGAGGGCATTGTTTTTCCTTCCTCATGTTCTTTAGGGTCTTATAGAACAATTTCTGGTTTTCTTGTGCATCTTTTTCTAGCTTTTCTCATATTCTTCCCAGGACTTCTGTTTTGCTGCTAGCACCTTGTTCTTTGCTTCTGTTCTGAGTATCACATATTCTCTATATTTCTTCATTTGTCCTGTTGTGTTTTTAGCTCCTAAGTATTGTTTCCATGCCATTTTCTTCTCTCTTATTTTTTTTTTTTGACTTCCTCTGTCCACCAAGGTGTCCTCTTTCTCTTGTTCCCAAGTCGGACTTGACCGCATGTTTCTGCAGCAGCTGTCTTTATGATGTCTGTTATGAGTAAAATTCATGACGTGTGTGTTGATATCTGTTATGAGTAAAACTCATGACGTGTGTGTGTGTCGATATCTGTTATGAGTAAAATTCATGATGTGTGTGTCGATATCTGTTATGATTAAAATTCATGACGTGTGTGTCAATATCTGTTATGAGTAAAATTCATGACGTGTGTGTCGATATCTGTTATGAGTAAAATTCATGACTTGTGTGTCGATATCTGTTATGAGTAAAATTCATGACATGTGTGTCGATATCTGTTATGAGTAAAATTCATGACGTGTGTCGATATCTGTTATGAGTAAAATTCATGACATGTGTGTCGATGTCTGTTATGAGTAAAATTCATGATGTGTGTGTCGATGTCTGTTATGGGTAAAATTCATGACGTGTGTGTCGATGTCTGTTATGAGTAAAATTCATGATGTGTGTGTCGATGTCTGTTATGAGTAAAATTCATGACGTGTGTGTTGATGTCTGTTATGAGTAAAATTCATGACATGTGTGTCGATGTCTGTTATGAGTAAAATTCATGACGTGTGTGTCGATGTCTGTTATGAGTAAAATTCATGACGTGTGTGTCGATGTCTGTTATGAGTAAAATTCATGACGTGTGTGTCGATATCTGTAGATGGTTCATCAAGACTTCTTGTTTGTTTATTTTATGTAGTCCTTGGTAATAGAGGAGGTGACGGCATTGCCTCGAGGTGTAGTTCAGCAGAAGTCAAAGTTGCCATTGGCAAACGTGAGAGATCGGCTGTTAGAGACTTCGATGTGTGTTGTTATGGCAAGTGGACGCATGTCTCTGAACTCCTAATATATATTAATATTGTGTCAAATCCCTATGATGTTCCAGCACTAGATCATCAATATGCTTCAGTGAGATGTGTCTAGTTATATTTTACAAGGAAGGATGTATTCTGTTGAAAAAGTGAGTCTGAATTAAATGAACGTTGCAGTCGATCAAACGACAGTGTTTCGAGCTACGACAGTACAGAGACCCTTTTATGACTGCATATGTAATGCCATAAGATATTGGCTTGGTTATAAACATGAATATGGAGCAGCATCTTGGGTGATATTAAACATTCTGTATTCGTGCCACTTCGCCTTAATGACTTTGCTACGACATGTTATGTGGATTGTGTGCAGTGGTCTTGATGTGGACCCTAGCAGTTTTCCTTGGCCAAAGTAACCAGTGTGTTACTACTTATAACATTCAATAAGAATTAAATATAAGACCATTCGTCGTACGCAACAATGTCCTTGAATTTAAGCCAGAGGGTTTCCAAGTCATCAGGTTGTTCTTCTGAGTTTCTCACCACTGTAGCAATACACCCCTGATATCTGGTCTTAATTTCTGGCTCTCTCAGCTTGTATGTCTTAATGCCCATTTCTCCCGTTTGTTTACTTGGTTTCTCGCGTGCTGTTAAGCAGTTCCTAAAACCGAGCAACATTTTCAGTTGTTCTTTTGATTGTAAGCAGGTAGTGATCACTTCCAATCTCTGGCCCCTTCCAGACTCCAGCATCCCGATATATTTGAATGAGCTCCTCTTAGCTATGGCATTGTCGATCACTGACTTTTCATTCTTTGTTGGTAAACATCTAGTGTGTGCACTTATGGGGGAACTTTGTGTTTGTAATGATCAGATTCTGCTCACTGCAGAATCTAAGGAGTCGCTTTCCATTGTCGTTGAGAGTATCTTCTCCATATCTTCCGATAACTCCACCCCATCTAGCATGGTCATTTCCAACTCTAGCAGTGAAATCTCTGAGCATGATAATTTCATCTAGGCAGTCATCCACTGTCCTTTGAAGCAGCTCGAAGAATCCCTCTTTGACCTCTGCTCTCTCATCCTCATTTGGCCCATGCACTATGATCAGGTTGACTATGGTTTCTCCTTCTTTTAGTTTTACAACCGTAATGCGCCCAGAGACAAAGTTCCATCCCTTGATACTATCTTTTTGGTTTTTGGCCACAATGCAACCCACGCCCCCTTTAGCTCTTTCAGATGTGAGTACACCACTGTAGAGCGGCATGTTGCCATCTAGAACCATGACTGTGTCCCTTTTTCTTTGTTTCCTTTATAGCCAGGATTTCTAGTTTGCTTTCCTCATCTCTTCCACCAGCTCCTCTTCTTTCCCATTTATACTTCTTGTGTTCCAAGTTCTATAAGACGTAGTCTGTTCCAGTTCGTTGTCTTTAGAATCAGTGCGGTTTTCTCTCTTGAAATTTGCGTAATCATGTTTTATAGCAAACAGGTGATTGGCCTGTTGTGCCTTTGCATGGTGGAGGGGCTGCCTCCTTATTGCCTCCATGCAGGCCGCCCTCCGCCTTTTTCATCCGGGCTTGGGACCGGCCTAGGAGGAGTTAGTAACAATAATTTTAGACTAGAGGTTTCGTAGTTAGTTAGGTTAAAGATTATTTTAACAGTCAGCTAAGCCCCAAGACCAATCATAAGAAGGTTTCCGGTCTCTACTCCAATTAGGAATACCTTCATCCGGCAAGCTATAGCACCGGACTAGTATATAGACTGATGCATCATAGTAACAAGTCAGAACCTGAGACAGTTATCTCAGTAGCAAGAAGCAAAACTACATAACGCGTTCTCTCTTGAGATGTGGAGTAACCTGGTTCATCTCCTATTGAGAACAAAACGCCTTTGACTCCTACGTTGTCTTCTTGATTGCTGATCCTTAGCCGCTGACCGTCAAAGCGGTCAGTGGCCATCACGCCTAGTGGCGTCTTGTAGGGCAACAACAAATTGACTCCACTTTGCTCGGTCGGCGGCCATCCTTCGTACAGTGCCCCAACTCTGGTTCATTCTTTGCATCTCAGCCTCCACAGTCCTCCGCCAAGTTGTTTTTGGTCGGCCTCTCTTTCATTTTCCTTCAGGGGTCCAAAGCATTGCTGTTCTTGTGATGGCATCGGGGTCTCTTCTGAGGACATGGCAACCCAGCTCCAGTGTCTGTCAGCTATGATGGTGTGCATGTCCTCTTGCTTGCTCGGAGTAAGCAGATCTTGGTTGGTGATGGTATTCGGCCAAAAGATTCGGTGAATTTTTCTTAGGCATGTTGTGTGAAAAGAGGACAATTCCGAAATTTCCTTCTTGTAACTCTCACGCTCTCCGCGCCATAGAGAAGCACAGAAAGCACACAGCTCTGATATAATCCTAATTTTGTGCTTGTGCTGTATTGAGAGGACTTCCAGATGTTGTTTAGACTGAAAAAGGCTGTTCTTGCTTTGTTCATTCTGTTGTTAGTGTCTTTGCTTGCCCCGCCGTCTGGTGTTACTATGCATCCTAGGTATGTGAAGATATCTGTCTGTTCCAGTTGCTAATTCCTGACTGATATGGGCTCAGGGTTGCTCACATTAAGCATCATGACCCCTGTCTTCTTTAGGTTGATGTTCAAGCCCACCTGCTGGCTAAACTTATTAAGTCTATCCGTTTTTTTCCTGGATGTGTTGATGTGAATGTGCTAGTAGTGCAATGTCATCTGCATATTCCAGATCTTCCAATGTAGAAAATGTAGTCCATCTTATTTCTCTTAGATTGCCTTTTGTTGTCTGGCGCATCACCCACTCTATGACTGTTAAAAATAGAGTGGTTGATAAGGGGCATCTTGTAGTGCATGACTCCATCTGCCATTGATCATTATGTGATCTATCTGGTTTCTGTCTTGTCCGTTTGGTGATTCCCATGTTAACTTGTGCACTTCCTTGTGTGGAAAAAGTGCTCCTTCAATGTCCTAGGTTGTGACAAGTGCATAACCGTCCAGACATCCACTACCAACCAGTGACGCCAGCGAAGATCCTTACCACGAAATGTATTGTGGTTTTCTCCACAAGTGAGTTTCCAACTAGTTTTTTTTTCCAAAGTTTCGAATCGAAATTTTATTTCGTTTGGTTTCCACAGCATTCAGACGTACATTGTCCCGACTTCTGTAAGTGGTAAGCCTTTAGCCACTGAGGCTAAAGCTGGCAGTATTTTTTTTTAAATACAGAGAAAACAGGGGTTGGCAAGAACAGCTGCAAGTCCTGAAAGGGTATGTCTACCATACAAAAAAAAAAAATAGAAATGAAAACTATTAGTTATTTGCTAAACAATTTTTATTGTGTCGTCTTTTACAGCCGAGCCAAAAAATGAAGTCCCATTTAAATTGCCCCACCAGAAATGTGTTGGAGATGCCAGCCTTGGGAATCAAATGAATAAAGAAAATTTGATATAACTACTTGGACTTCTCCAATATTCTACATTTCTAGAATTTTCCTTGAAGTTGCTGTTAACAATCAAACCTTCAATCACCGTTTTGACAACAATAAGCATTTACGAGTACTCCTTATTACCTGGGTTTTTCCTTACTTCAAGAAGTAACAACTCTGGTGTATAACCAGTCATCCACAAAAGTATTCCAGTAAAGACAGTGTCTTGGTTATATCCCTTGACTCAAGGGAAGTAATTTTTTTTTTTCGTACGCCCGCTAATACTCGAGGCGAAATCTCAGGTTATTGTTAATGTCTAACCTGACATTGATTTTACGTGAGTATCCCTTTTCTTGTACAGAGACAGGTGTCCCTCGCCATTCAGGCAGATACTCGCCGATTTCGGAGGTACCCATTAGAGCTGGGTCGGCTCAGGAGCCGCCAATCCCTGGTCGACGACACTCCTTCAAATGTCCTCGCCAGGTCTCGAGTTAATCCAGTCCAATTCCCGGTCGACGAAAAATCCTCAAATGCCGTCGCCCGGGTTTGATCCTGAATCACCCGGTCGCCAGAGCGGTGTTGTAACCGCTACGCTAGCGCGGCTCTAAGGGAAGTAATAATATTAGGCACCGTCACTACTCCATGTCTTAGAAAAATTTTTAAGCTGTTGTGGCCTTCCATGTTTGCTCTTGCTTTCCGATTGTGTAGGAACAACTGGATCCATTTTCTCATATTACCCTTGATTTTGCATTTTGTAGCATGAAATGGTTTTGTTTGGATGGTTGTACCTCTGCAGTGTGCCATGCTTCATTCATTTCTGTAGTTTTTTATAGTGTATTGGACCAGTATGGTACATAGTTCTTCCTTGCTCCTCTTGGTATTATCTCCTTTGCTGCCTTAGTACTTCATTATTAAAATCGCTGGTGATTCTTTTAAATTCCATGTCTAGTACTCTAACATCTTTTGTGAGCAGATTTGCTCTGTGTTGGTAAGTGGACAAATTTGCTTTTTTTTATAATTCCACCTTGGTTGACTTGGACTTGTATTAACTGTTATATTGATTTTGATGAATACATGGCGGTGGTCACTTCCACCGAGTTGTTCTTCTATTTCCCTTTCCACTGTCCCGGCCAAATCAGGTGTGCAGAATGCCAGGTCTGGGGTAGAGGTGCTATGCCATCTTCTGGAGTAAAAGGTTGGAGGATCATTTGGGTTGTTTAGATGGGTTAGGTTATTGTCGTCTTGCCAGTTTTCTATCTCTTCGCCCCTTCTATCTAGCTGGTTAAATCCCCAGCTTTGGGAATGGCTGTTGAAGTCTCCCACCGCTAAGAAGTTGCCACTGGGGACGTCTATGCTAGCCATGTTCAGTGGTATGTCACTGGGGCAGTAGAAGTTTAGGAGATCTGGTTCCAGAGTGTTATGTTTAAGATGGATTACTTGGTATTCTGCACCTTCTTTATATGTCTTGGATTCTATAGCATTGAGGGTATTCCTTATCAGTGTTAGTGTGCTACCCTTCATCCGATCTTTTCTGTCAACTCTGAAACATTGATAGCCCCGTATCTTAAAATGTTTTCCTTCCTGTAGGTGAAGCCGACAAAGCGTGAAGCCATTACGAGCTGGTAACTGAAATATGATTGCACTCGACACCACATAAAGTACACCGCTGGTTACACGTAGACCCACCGTCCATTCAATAATACAACGAAAAGTTCAGTGTATTGCGGACGTAGAACAATTCAATATCAGGGTGTTTCCTATACCGCAGGTGGGGCTAGATTTTACTATCTCGAGTTCCATAGCCCATTGCGGTTGTTCCACAGCCAGCATAATGCCTTTTCCACAATTTCACTAAGCCTCTTCAGTGCCCTTGTTCTCGACTGTCCCCTCAGCCCCAACAGTTTCAATAAATCATACACTGACGCAGCCACAAGCCCTCTTGCACCTACTTCAACAGCCATGACCCTTGCAGTGAACCCATCATGTCTCAGTTCCGCGGCCAGATCACTATACGTTGCCACTTTGAACGAATGTTGATTGTCCATGTGTATCGCCCTTGCCCCAATGACACCTTGCAACCTGAGAGCATGTGTTCAAGTGTCTGCCTCTCCTGGCACAGGGGGCATTGCTTATAATCTGACTTTTCCCATCTCACAAGGTTTGTGCCCGATGGCAGGAAGTCATACATTGGTCTAATAATGAATCTGAGCCTAAGAGGTGCCCGATGGCAGGAGGTCATACATTGGTCTAATAATGAATCTGAGCCTAAGAGATACCAGATGTGAAAGCACCAGGGAAATAAACAGCTTAGGGTTGTCACCTCAGGGGCACATTCATGTAGTCAGTTATGACTGAAGGGGCTATTATTATTAGTATTAGTAGTAGTAGTGCATTGTGACCGTGCGTGTTGGTTGTGTGGATGTATAGTGGAATGTTCGATCACTGCCCTCTCAGTGGGTGGCGGATGATGATGGTGGTTGTTTGCTAAACGAATACAAATAGCTGAGCACAGATGGTGGACGACTCAACTCGATGAAACAGATTGCACTCTTAACAGCTATGAACAGAAACGTGCAATATTTTTTTTTACAGCTATTCAAATTTCAGCAATCAGGTGCAAGGGGATTGTTCTGCCCAACGTTCCACCCCATTATACATCTTTGTGCAGCAAACTTCATTTCATGATCAAATTCTAAATATCGTCCTTGAACCCTTCTGTCATTCCTTCTTGTTTCTGCCTCAGCCGCAATTCTCTTCTTACTGTAATTGACGTTTATCTAGACCTGGCTTGAGAACCGATAATTTGTCTCTTTTTAAACGTTACCGTCTCTGCGTTTAGCTCACTCTACTTGCTAAGTACTGTTTTATTTTACTGTCAGAGTTCTATCTTCAACAGACTGTGTGATCGTTTTGGGTATCTTTTACTAAAGCTGGCCTACACCGCCAGGGTAGATTATTTCTACCCAAAGTGTCTATGCTTCGCACATCTAGCAGCTACTACAGTTTATTCATACCTGAAGGTCTTGAAACTTGAGAAAATCGTGTGACTTGTACTCTTCTTGAATGTAAAAAAAAAATGTTCTACATTCTTTTGCTAAACGAGCAATCCTAACTATCATAATGGCTTGCTGAGCGACCAAGGAGCACGACCACAGTACTTCTTTTGTGAACACAAAAGCAACCAAACAATGGCATGTCGTCTGGTTTCACTCCCCGATATCACTCGCCATTCAATACTTTAACACATTGGAGAGAACAAATTCTCATCTTACGCCTAATGTGTCTGAATCTGAACTGACTACCTTATTTCCCCGATTTACAACTACGATTTTAAAATCTCACTAACTCATCCTTTGTCACCATTCGTTCACAAAAAACCCCGACCACTTTACTGCGTACTCACTATTTTAACCAAAACAAACTCACCCACAAATTCTTAAGGGACGTAATAATAATTTATCTCGCTTCACTGAATAAGTCTTTAGTCCAAATGTTTTCTTATCCCCCTAATCTTATATAGCGTTTGCAAATTTTTAAATCCATAGTTTACAACCTTCCGACTTTCTATACACTTAATCCACAACCTTCCGACTTTCTATACACTTAATCCACAACCTTCCGACTTTCTATACACTTAATCCACAACCTTCCGACTTTCTATACACTTAATCCACAACCTTCCGACTTTCTTTACACTTAATCCACAACCTTCCGACTTTCTATACACTTAATCCACAACCTTCCGACTTTCTTTACACTTAATCCACAACCTTCCGACTTTCTATACACTTAATCCACAACCTTCCGACTTTCTATACACTTAATCCACAACCTTCCGACTTTCTATACACTTAATCCACAACCTTCCGACTTTCTTTACACTTAATCCACAACCTTCCGACTTTCTATACACTTAATCCACAACCTTCCGACTTTCTATACACTTAATCCACAACCTTCCGACTTTCTTTACACTTAATCCACAACCTTCCGACTTTCTATACACTTAATCCACAACCTTCCGACTTTCTTTACACTTAATCCACAACCTTCCGACTTTCTATACACTTAATCCACAACCTTCCGACTTTCTATACACTTAATCCACAACCTTCCGACTTTCTATACACTTAATCCACAACCTTCCGACTTTCTTTACACTTAATCCACAACCTTCCGACTTTCTATACACTTAATCCACAACCTTCCGACTTTCTTTACACTTAATCCACAACCTTCCGACTTTCTATACACTTAATCCACAACCTTCCGACTTTCTATACACTTAATCCACAACCTTCCGACTTTCTATACACTTAATCCACAACCTTCCGACTTTCTTTACACTTAATCCACAACCTTCCGACTTTCTATACACTTAATCCACAACCTTCCGACTTTCTATATACTTAATCCACAACCTTCCGACTTTCTATACACTTAATCCACAACCTTCTGACTTTCTATACACTTAATCCACAACCTTCCGACTTTCTATACACTTAATCCACAACCTTCCGACTTTCTATACACTTAATCCACAACCTTCCGACTTTCTATATACTTAATCCACAACCTTCCGACTTTCTATACACTTAATCCACAACCTTCCGACTTTCTATACACTTAATCCACAACCTTCCGACTTTCTATACACTTAATCCACAACCTTCCGACTTTCTTTACACTTAATCCACAACCTTCCGACTTTCTATACACTTAATCCACAACCTTCCGACTTTCTATACACTTAATCCACAACCTTCCGACTTTCTATACACTTAATCCACAACCTTCTGACTTTCTATACACTTAATCCACAACCTTCCGACTTTCTTTACACTTAATCCACAACCTTCTGACTTTCTATACACTTAATCCACAACCTTCCGACTTTCTTTACACTTAATCCACAACCTTCCGACTTTCTATACACTTAATCCACAACCTTCTGACTTTCTATACACTTAATCCACAACCTTCCGACTTTCTTTACACTTAATCCACAACCTTCCGACTTTCTTTACACTTAATCCACAACCTTCCGACTTTCTATACACTTAATCCACAACCTTCCGACTTTCTATACACTTAATCCACAACCTTCTGACTTTCTATACACTTAATCCACAACCTTCTGACTTTCTATACACTTAATCCACAACCTTCCGACTTTCTTTACACTTAATCCACAACCTTCCGACTTTCTTTACACTTAATCCACAACCTTCTGACTTTCTATACACTTAATCCACAACCTTCTGACTTTCTATACACTTAATCCACAACCTTCCGACTTTCTTTACACTTAATCCACAACCTTCCGACTTTCTTTACACTTAATCCACAACCTTCTGACTTTCTATACACTTAATCCACAACCTTCCGACTTTCTATACACTTAATCCACAACCTTCCGACTTTCTATACACTTAATCCACAACCTTCCGACTTTTTATACACTTAATCCACAACCTTCCGACTTTCTATACACTTAATCCACAACCTTCCGACTTTCTATACACTTAATCCACAACCTTCCGACTTTCTATACACTTAATCCACAACCTTCCGACTTTCTATACACTTAATCCACAACCTTCCGACTTTCTATACACTTAATCCACAACCTTCCGACTTTCTATACACTTAATCCACAACCTTCCGACTTTCTATACACTTAATCCACAACCTTCCGACTTTCTATACACTTAATCCACAACCTTCCGACTTTCTATACACTTAATCCACAACCTTCCGACTTTCTATACACTTAATCCACAACCTTCCGACTTTCTATACACTTAATCCACAACCTTCCGACTTTCTATACACTTAATCCACAACCTTCCGACTTTCTATACACTTAATCCACAACCTTCTGACTTTCTATACACTTAATCCACAACCTTCCGACTTTCTTTACACTTAATCCACAACCTTCTGACTTTCTATACACTTAATCCACAACCTTCCGACTTTCTATACACTTAATCCACAACCTTCCGACTTTCTTTACACTTAATCCACAACCTTCCGACTTTCTATACACTTAATCCACAACCTTCTGACTTTCTATACACTTAATCCACAACCTTCCGACTTTCTTTACACTTAATCCACAACCTTCCGACTTTCTTTACACTTAATCCACAACCTTCCGACTTTCTATACACTTAATCCACAACCTTCTGACTTTCTATACACTTAATCCACAACCTTCTGACTTTCTATACACTTAATCCACAACCTTCCGACTTTCTTTACACTTAATCCACAACCTTCCGACTTTCTATACACTTAATCCACAACCTTCTGACTTTCTATACACTTAATCCACAACCTTCTGACTTTCTATACACTTAATCCACAACCTTCCGACTTTCTTTACACTTAATCCACAACCTTCTGACTTTCTATACACTTAATCCACAACCTTCTGACTTTCTATACACTTAATCCACAACCTTCCGACTTTCTTTACACTTAATCCACAACCTTCCGACTTTCTTTACACTTAATCCACAACCTTCTGACTTTCTATACACTTAATCCACAACCTTCTGACTTTCTATACACTTAATCCACAACCTTCCGACTTTCTTTACACTTAATCCACAACCTTCTGACTTTCTATACACTTAATCCACAACCTTCCGACTTTCTTTACACTTAATCCACAACCTTCTGACTTTCTATACACTTAATCCACAACCTTCCGACTTTCTTTACACTTAATCCACAACCTTCTGACTTTCTATACACTTAATCCACAACCTTCTGACTTTCTTTACACTTAATCCACAACCTTCTGACTTTCTATACACTTAATCCACAACCTTCTGACTTTCTATTTACTTAATCCACAACCTTCCGACTTTCTTTACACTTAATCCACAACCTTCCGACTTTCTATACACTTAATCCACAACCTTCTGACTTTCTATACACTTAATCCACAACCTTCTGACTTTCTATACACTTAATCCACAACCTTCCGACTTTCTTTACACTTAATCCACAACCTTCTGACTTTCTATACACTTAATCCACAACCTTCTGACTTTCTATACACTTAATCCACAACCTTCCGACTTTCTTTACACTTAATCCACAACCTTCCGACTTTCTTTACACTTAATCCACAACCTTCTGACTTTCTATACACTTAATCCACAACCTTCCGACATTCTATACACTTAATCCACAACCTTCCGACTTTCTATACACTTAATCCACAACCTTCCGACTTTCTATACACTTAATCCACAACCTTCTGACTTTCTATACACTTAATCCACAACCTTCCGACTTTCTATACACTTAATCCACAACCTTCCGACTTTCTATACACTTAATCCACAACCTTCCGACTTTCTATACACTTAATCCACAACCTTCCGACTTTCTATACACTTAATCCACAACCTTCTGACTTTCTTTACACTTAATCCACAACCTTCCGACTTTCTATACACTTAATCCACAACCTTCCGACTTTCTATACACTTAATCCACAACCTTCCGACTTTCTATACACTTAATCCACAACCTTCTGACTTTCTATACACTTAATCCACAACCTTCCGACTTTCTTTACACTTAATCCACAACCTTCTGACTTTCTATACACTTAATCCACAACCTTCCGACTTTCTTTACACTTAATCCACAACCTTCCGACTTTCTTTACACTTAATCCACAACCTTCCGACTTTCTATACACTTAATCCACAACCTTCTGACTTTCTATACACTTAATCCACAACCTTCCGACTTTCTTTACACTTAATCCACAACCTTCCGACTTTCTTTACACTTAATCCACAACCTTCCGACTTTCTATACACTTAATCCACAACCTTCTGACTTTCTATACACTTAATCCACAACCTTCCGACTTTCTTTACACTTAATCCACAACCTTCTGACTTTCTATACACTTAATCCACACCCTTCCGACCTTCTTTACACTTAATCCACAACCTTCCGACTTTCTATACACTTAATCCACAACCTTCCGACTTTCTTTACACTTAATCCACAACCTTCTGACTTTCTATACACTTAATCCACAACCTTCCGACTTTCTTTACACTTAATCCACAACCTTCCGACTTTCTTTACACTTAATCCACAACCTTCTGACTTTCTATACACTTAATCCACAACCTTCTGACTTTCTATACACTTAATCCACAACCTTCCGACTTTCTTTACACTTAATCCACAACCTTCCGACTTTCTTTACACTTAATCCACAACCTTCTGACTTTCTTTACACTTAATCCACAACCTTCCGACTTTCTATACACTTAATCCACAACCTTCTGACTTTCTATACACTTAATCCACAACCTTCTGACTTTCTATACACTTAATCCACAACCTTCCGACTTTCTTTACACTTAATCCACAACCTTCCGACTTTCTATACACTTAATCCACAACCTTCTGACTTTCTATACACTTAATCCACAACCTTCTGACTTTCTATACACTTAATCCACAACCTTCCGACTTTCTATACACTTAATCCACAACCTTCCGACTTTCTATACACTTAATCCACAACCTTCTGACTTTCTATACACTTAATCCACAACCTTCCGACTTTCTATACACTTAATCCACAACCTTCCGACTTTCTATACACTTAATCCACAACCTTCCGACTTTCTATACACTTAATCCACAACCTTCCGACTTTCTATACACTTAATCCACAACCTTCCGACTTTCTATACACTTAATCCACAACCTTCTGACTTTCTTTACACTTAATCCACAACCTTCCGACTTTCTATACACTTAATCCACAACCTTCCGACTTTCTATACACTTAATCCACAACCTTCCGACTTTCTATACACTTAATCCACAACCTTCTGACTTTCTATACACTTAATCCACAACCTTCCGACTTTCTTTACACTTAATCCACAACCTTCTGACTTTCTATACACTTAATCCACAACCTTCCGACTTTCTTTACACTTAATCCACAACCTTCCGACTTTCTTTACACTTAATCCACAACCTTCCGACTTTCTATACACTTAATCCACAACCTTCTGACTTTCTATACACTTAATCCACAACCTTCCGACTTTCTTTACACTTAATCCACAACCTTCCGACTTTCTTTACACTTAATCCACAACCTTCCGACTTTCTATACACTTAATCCACAACCTTCTGACTTTCTATACACTTAATCCACAACCTTCCGACTTTCTTTACACTTAATCCACAACCTTCCGACTTTCTATACACTTAATCCACAACCTTCTGACTTTCTATACACTTAATCCACAACCTTCTGACTTTCTATACACTTAATCCACAACCTTCTGACTTTCTTTACACTTAATCCACAACCTTCCGACTTTCTATACACTTAATCCACAACCTTCTGACTTTCTATACACTTAATCCACAACCTTCTGACTTTCTATACACTTAATCCACAACCTTCTGACTTTCTTTACACTTAATCCACAACCTTCCGACTTTCTATACACTTAATCCACAACCTTCTGACTTTCTATACACTTAATCCACAACCTTCTGACTTTCTATACACTTAATCCACAACCTTCTGACTTTCTTTACACTTAATCCACAACCTTCCGACTTTCTTTACACTTAATCCACAACCTTCTGACTTTCTATACACTTAATCCACAACCTTCTGACTTTCTATACACTTAATCCACAACCTTCTGACTTTCTATACACTTAATCCACAACCTTCTGACTTTCTTTACACTTAATCCACAACCTTCCGACTTTCTTTACACTTAATCCACAACCTTCCGACTTTCTATACACTTAATCCACAACCTTCTGACTTTCTTTACACTTAATCCACAACCTTCCGACTTTCTTTACACTTAATCCACAACCTTCCGACTTTCTATACACTTAATCCACAACCTTCTGACTTTCTATACACTTAATCCACAACCTTCTGACTTTCTATACACTTAATCCACAACCTTCTGACTTTCTTTACACTTAATCCACAACCTTCCGACTTTCTTTACACTTAATCCACAACCTTCTGACTTTCTATACACTTAATCCACAACCTTCTGACTTTCTATACACTTAATCCACAACCTTCTGACTTTCTTTACACTTAATCCACAACCTTCCGACTTTCTTTACACTTAATCCACAACCTTCCGACTTTCTATACACTTAATCCACAACCTTCTGACTTTCTATACACTTAATCCACAACCTTCTGACTTTCTATACACTTAATCAACAACCTTCTGACTTTCTATACACTTAATCCACAACCTTCCGACTTTCTATACACTTAATCCACAACCTTCTGACTTTCTATACACTTAATCCACAACCTTCCGACTTTCTATACACTTAATCCACAACCTTCCGACTTTCTTTACACTTAATCCACAACCTTCCGACTTTCTTTACACTTAATCCACAACCTTCTGACTTTCTATACACTTAATCCACAACCTTCTGACTTTCTATACACTTAATCCACAACCTTCCGACTTTCTATACACTTAATCCACAACCTTCTGACTTTCTATACACTTAATCCACAACCTTCTGACTTTCTATACACTTAATCAACAACCTTCTGACTTTCTATACACTTAATCCACAACCTTCCGACTTTCTTTACACTTAATCCACAACCTTCTGACTTTCTATACACTTAATCAACAACCTTCTGACTTTCTATACACTTAATCCACAACCTTCCGACTTTCTTTACACTTAATCCACAACCTTCTGACTTTCTATACACTTAATCCACAACCTTCCGACTTTCTATACACTTAATCCACAACCTTCCGACTTTCTTTACACTTAATCCACAACCTTCTGACTTTCTATTTACTTAATCCACAACCTTCCGACTTTCTATACACTTAATCCACAACCTTCTGACTTTCTATACACTTAATCCACAACCTTCCGACTTTCTTTACACTTAATCCACAACCTTCCGACTTTCTTTACACTTAATCCACAACCTTCTGACTTTCTATACACTTAATCCACAACCTTCTGACTTTCTATACACTTAATCCACAACCTTCCGACTTTCTTTACACTTAATCCACAACCTTCCGACTTTCTTTACACTTAATCCACAACCTTCTGACTTTCTATACACTTAATCCACAACCTTCTGACTTTCTATACACTTAATCCACAACCTTCCGACTTTCTTTACACTTAATCCACAACCTTCCGACTTTCTTTACACTTAATCCACAACCTTCTGACTTTCTATACACTTAATCCACAACCTTCCGACTTTCTATACACTTAATCCACAACCTTCCGACTTTCTTTACACTTAATCCACAACCTTCCGACTTTCTTTACACTTAATCCACAACCTTCTGACTTTCTTTACACTTAATCCACAACCTTCCGACTTTCTTTACACTTAATCCACAACCTTCCGACTTTCTTTACACTTAATCCACAACCTTCTGACTTTCTATTTACTTAATCCACAACCTTCCGACTTTCTTTACACTTAATCCACAACCTTCTGACTTTCTATACACTTAATCCACAACCTTCCGACTTTCTTTACACTTAATCCACAACCTTCCGACTTTCTTTACACTTAATCCACAACCTTCCGACTTTCTTTACACTTAATCCACAACCTAACGTAAGGGGCACCACGAAAATACTAGCTTGGGCCCCCAAACGATACATTTGAGTACATAGGACAAGGAAAGTCAACTCAAAAAGAACAAATACTAATTAAAATGACAAATACTAATATAAGTTAAAACCAGCAACTGCAAAAGACAATAGCTATTTAAATTGAATACAAAATTAGTAAATAAAATGACACTAAATACCCCAATTATAACCAATTTTCAGTTTCAACAGAGTAGACCAAGATGGAACGAGAAGAGGTAATAACGGTCAGCTCCACTCTCCACCCATCACCTCATCAAAACAACAACAATTACTGATAACTTATCAGCGGTTCAATCTAAACGACTATCTTATCTCCTCGTAGACTCGGATGACTGGGTAACAAACCAGTGACATATCTGCAAGGTGTGTCACAAATGTGATATTTATCACCTACAGTGTGATTTGATAAAATCACATATCTACTGCTTAGCAGACAAATAAAGAAAGAAAGAAAAGTGCGATCATTGACAGCACATAATAAAAATCAGCACCACAAATGTACCGATACTGCCGGAGAGAACCAAAGACCGATAGAGGTCGTCCATTTCGTCCCAACATTTATTCTTGTGCATAGTCATGTGCCAGGCATATTTTTCTTTTTTAGTAATTGCATTTAATTATTATGAAATGACAAGGTACGGGCACTGTAGTGAAGAACCAGTAATTTTTGGTTATTATTACCAAGACTAAGTAGGTCATACAAAGGCCAGATAAGTGTATACTTGTGATTAATTTATAAATCAAGGTAATGCCTTTAGAATATATACTGAGTATTTGAATTATATATATATATATATATATATATATATATATATATATATATATATATATGTATATATATATATATATATATATATATATATATATATATATATACACACACATATATGGGAGCCGCGCTGGTGTAATGGTTACAACGTTGTACTGGCGACCAGGTTTTCAAGGTTCAAGCCCGGGCGTCGGCGCTTGAAGGAGTGTCAACGACCGGGATTTTGACTGAATAATCTGAACGGCTCCTGAGATAAACCCTCTGTGGATGGGAAGGAGCGAAGCTCCTGACCGGGTTGGAAGGAAAGTCCTCAGGTTCCCCAGCCTCGCAATGACATGTCATTCGGCCGAAGGGCTGAAAGCCCAAGTTCCGCTGGTTAAGAAAAAAAAAATTATATATATATATATATATATATATATATATATATATATATATACATATACATATATATATATACATATACATATATATATATATATATATATATATATATATATATACATATATATATATATATATATATATATATATATATATATATATATATATATATATATATATATATATTACTTACTTACTTAGTCGTTCCCCTTCTACCGTGAGGTATAGAGGTTTTGAAGAGAGAGCGCCAGACTATTCCATCAGCTGTCTTCCTCCCGGCCCGGCTCCACCCCAGTCCTCGGTCCCTCAAAGACTGTCCAACGTTGTCCTCCCAGCGGACTCCGGGCCGCCCCGGAGGTCCGGACCCCTGGCTCTCCGCTTCCCATGCCCGTCGTGGCATATATATATATATATATATATATATATATATACGAGGGGGAGTCAAAAAGTAATGCCTCCTATTTTTTATGAATGTAAATACTGCATCGGTGTGCAATTTGTAAATTTAGCATGATTCCCCAAACACTCTTCTGCACTGTATAGCATTACCAACCTGTTTCAGTAACAGGTGGCACCATTGTAACAGTTTAAAAATGGCTGCCAAAGACGTTCGGTTAAAACAACGTAATGTCATAGAATTCCTCAATGCTGAAGGCGAGACCCCAATTCGCATCCACGAACGTTTGAAGAATGTTTATGGAGATTCAACAGTGGATGTTAGCACTGTCCGACGTTGGGTACATCGTTGTGACGAAGCTGAAGTAGGTCAATCCTCAATGGCTGACGCAAAGCGGACTGGCCGTTCGTCTACCCGCAGTAACTCCACACAACATTCATCGAGTTGATGGCATCATTCGTGGTGACCGTCGGGTAACACTGGATGAACTTTCTTCCATGTTGTCCATTAGTAAAGGCAATGTCCAGAACATCATTAAAGACGTGGGTTATTCAAAAGTTTGTGCACGGTGGGTACCCAGAATGTTGACAGTCAGACATAAAGAAACAAGGAAAACCATAGCCATCAACCTCCTGCACCGTTACGAAACTGAAGGAGAAGAGTTTTTATCGAATAGTATGACAGGTGATGAGACTTGGGTTCATTTTTTTTAACCAGAATCCAAGAGGCAGTCAATGGAATGGCATCACACAATATCGCCGACAAGAAAGAAGTTAAAAAGTTCACCATCTGTAGGGAAAGTTATGGCCTCCGTGTTTTGGGATGAGAAGGTGTGATTCTTCTTGACTTCTTGGAACAGGGAAACACGGTGAATGCAGACCGTTACATTGAAACTTTGAAGAAGCTTAGAGGTCGTCTTCGGCGACTTTACCCATTAAAAGATCAGAGAACTGCACTACTGTTGCACGATAATTCCACGCCACACACCGCTAAATGCACCATTGATGCGATTGCAGAATTTGGCTGGACATTATTACCACATCTCCCTTACAGTCCCGATCTTGCACCTTCTGACTTCCATCTGTTTGGACTACTGAAAGAAGATCTTCGCGGACATCACTTTGAGGACACCGAGACCCTTAAACGCGCCGTACGCCAGTGGTTTAGGAAAAAGGACACACATTTATACCGTGCAGATATACATGCCCTTGTGAGAAGATGGACAAAAACTGTAACAAATAACGGAGACTACATTGAGAAATACATTTTTGAAGTTCAGACTTGGGGCTACATTTCAATGTGAATTTTATCTGTTTTCTTGCCTATTGAATGAAATTAAAAATTACGAGGCATTACTTTTTGACCGTCCCTCGTATATATATATATATATATATATATATATATATATATATATATATATATATATATATATATATATATATATATATATATATATATATATATATATATATATATATATATATATGTGATGGGGCCGAAATGGAGACGCCCGCCCCCTACCTGTTTTTGGGCAGATTTATCGCCCATGTATTTTAGAAGTGCGCGAAGCATGCTGAGATGTAAATTATTCAAGATTGATGAAGTAGAAGATATGTTATTAGGCCACAATAAAGCCTACATATAGTTGTGGTGTAGAATTGTGTTATTTGATAATAGCTGTAGGTTTTATTTGTGTTTTCGCTATTCCTAAAGCAATATATCGCGAGTGTTATTTAAGTAGCGCGATTACGGCGCGCGCGGACTAAGTTGAGTGTTTAGGCTTAACAGTCTATATAAAGCTTACGAAGGCCAGCAGCGACCTTTCAGAAGTATCAGTCCAGAAGAGATAACAAACAAGACGAGAGAGATACGAAGTTAGGCTAGCCCTGTGTCGGTAGAAGGGGAACAAAGACATGACATGTGAGTTAATTTAAATTAGTGTTAGTTTTCTAGAAGTCTGAAATTATATTCAGCACGAGTCTGTTTTAATGTTTAGTGATATAGATAGATGTGTTTCCAAAGGAAATGTCTTTTTAGGACATTATGATTTAGTCTTGAAGAAATGATAGATGAGTGAAAATAATGTCTGGATAGGTTTTATTAGGCACGCAAAGCCTAAATCCAGATGTGAGAATTTAGTATCAAGTATTTCATCCATCAGACCGGGCAAATTTAGTAGGAGAGTGTTTTATACATGAAACTGGACAGAAATGTTATCAGAAAGGCAGATATAGTATGAAGCTATTTCACGGGAATGTAGATAAGATTAACAATAGCAAGATTGTAGCCACGTGGCGAGGACTGTATAAAAAGCGGCGAATAACACGCCCCGCGTGGTAAACCTATAATGTTACGCCATGTGACACGTTGTGTATTTAGTTCCAGTTTGGTTTAAGTCGAGAATAATTATATTTTATTTTTCTAATGTAAGAGTAATTGAGTGTATTTCACGATTATTTATAATTCTACTGTATATATTTAATGAGTTACTGTGAGGTGAGAATAGTCATTTAGATTTCTGGAGAGCGCGAGGCCACTCCTTGGGCGTAAAGCGCATTTGAAACATAAATGTTGCTGTTTGCTCCTTGCGGAGCAGGGCGACACCAGTGCGGCTGAATCCTACAGAAGCCTGCATGAAGCATTTTTATGCTATTGCAGTGGTTGTTTCGGTAACGATGTGTTTCATGTGATGAGATTCCCAGCCGCACCAGTCGTCACATACGACATGCTTCAGAATGCAGTAACGAATATTGAGATAGATCAGTTACGAGGTAGTAGCTTATTCTCATTACTGAGAGTATTTGTTGTACATACAGTTGAATATTATTCTATGTCCATTTTATGATTATTTAATTATGGTTATGTGAGGAATGGTTGTGAGAGCACGTGGGCTCACTTCAAGATATATATTTCTCTTCTCCGCTCCTGAGGGAGCATGGGGCCAACAGTGTGGTTTGCCTTCATATTAAGCATTCAGATGATCGTGCAGTAGTGTTTCGGTAGCAATCTGTGTTACATGGTGAGATTGCCAGCCCCACGCACAAAACCTTACTAGTCTCATTGGACGACATGCATGAGTGTGTGTGTGTGTGTGTGTGATAGCTGAGTGTGTGCTCTTGCAGTAGTGGTTTCCGTAGCAACCTGTGTTACATGGTGAGGTTGCCAGCCCCCCGCATCTCGACATGCATGAGTGTGTGTGTGTGTGTGTGTGATAGCTGAGTGTGTGCTCTTGCAGTAGTGGTTTCTGTAGCAACCTGTGTTACATGGTGAGATTGCCAGCCCCACGCACAACACCTTACTAGTCGCATTGGATGACACACATGAGTGTGTGTGCGTGTGTGTGTGATAGTTGAGTGTGTCAGGTGGCGGCGTAGGACAGTTTGACAGGTGAGAGCGTGGTGTTTCTCATTCAGTATTATATTATGATTTTAACTATTCTGTGCTTTGTTTGCTTCTTCAGATTAGCATCGGGCACTGTTGGGTGTTTTGTTTTGTTTTGTTTTGTTTTGTTTTGTTGGGTTTTGTGATGTTCGCTAGTTTATTTGTTTAATGTTTGCTTTGTCACTGAATGGGCTGTAAAAAATAAATATAGCCCCTGCCTCTAGAATCAAGAGTTTTATTGTTGTTCGGGTCGGTGCGAGTGTGACAAGAGAGTGATATCACACATCACAACATAATCATCATCATCTTCTCGCCCACCCTACCACAATTGGCGTCGTCGGTAGGATAAGGCAGACAGTGACACCGAGCAAACAGCAGACGAACAAATAGTGTAAACACCCAGCAGTGCGGTCCTGCAGCAAGATGGCATCGATTAATGCGCCTGTGAAGATATTGTACGTGGAGGAGCCAGAGATAAGGTTATTTAGTGGAGAGGGGAGACCCACTTGGCAAGAGTTTGTGGGAGATGTGGAAGCCGCGTGGAAGGTGGCGCCTTTTTGCGCAGAAGACAAGTTAGACATGATATGGAACAACGTTACGAAATTGGTATCTAGAGAATTACGGATACATGGCGGAGCCAAGGCCAGCCCTGAGCAGTTACTGGAAATTGTCAAAAAAGCCTACAGCGAGCAACCACAAGTCAGTGAGGTGAACAGGAATTTCCCTTGGGAATATGCTGTTTATGGTGGAAGTAAAAAGCCTGAGACACGGGTCCAGATAGCAAGTGCAGAAGTTAAGAAGGAGGAGGAGGCACTCAGGGCAGAATTATCCTTCCTAAAGTCCCAGATAGCACAAATGTCAGAGGCCAGTTCGCCAGCACAAGAGGAGGTGCAGAGAAAGAGAGCACCATGCCAGCCGCGGAAGCAGCCAAAGCACAACGAGGGTGGTGTGTCCGCGGGAACAGCCAACGCAAGACAAGGAGGTGTGTCCGCGGGAACAGCCAAAGCACGACGAGGAGGTGCATGTTCTGGTATGTGAGAGTCAAGCTGTTGTTAACGAAAGCAGTGAGCTGACAGTACCGACCAGTGCAGCTGCACTGACAAGGCGAAAAGGATTTTGCAAGTGGTACAGTGTCCGCAGGGGATGGGGATTCATCACGCCAGATGATGGAGGTATTGATGTATTTGTACATCAGACCAAGATCTTCAGAAAGGGATTCCGGAGTCTGGCGAGAAATGAGAGAGTAGAGTTTGACAGCAAACCATCGGCCCAGGGCATGGAAGCAATTTATGTATGCGGCATTGGCGGTCAAGAGTGTAAGGGCAGCAGAAAGCGACCCATGGCACAGAGGAAGCCCAGAAAGATAAGATGCTACAATTGTGGAGACCTGTCAGACCACATGGCAGCCAAGTGCCCTCAAGGCCCGCTTCCGAAGAGATGTTTTCGATGCAAGTCAACTGAACATTTGATAGCAGTCTGTCCCTCAAAGAGCTCTTTCCCGAGACGTGCTACCACAACCAGGTTTCCTTCCGGGTGCAAGCCAAGAGATGACCGTGACAACTGTCACCCTAAGGGAGCCGAGAAGATTGGTAGTCGGTTAGGGGAGGAAACTCGTCTTAAGCAGAGAGGAGGGAGTGCAAGTCAAGGTTCAGAGGAGGAGACACATGAAAAGCAGACTGTGGGGAATGTAAGCCACCGTCCACGCAAAACGAGTGTCAAGCACGTCAGGAGCAATCCCCCTACAGATTCGACAGCTACAAGCACTGACAGGCAGATGTCACGGGCAGGCAGCGACACGGCACCGGTGAGCGAGTCTTCAAGACCACAGCAACTGACAGCCCGGCAACGTACAACTGGAGACATGACGACCAAGAGTGTCTCCAGCCAAGTTGTGCCGAATACAGAATCTGAGCCCAAAACATCGACGCTGAGAAATAATCAGGCGCAGCACCAACGATCTAACAGATTTCGACTGAAGCGCCAGAGGTAGTGATGAGGTAGTGATGTTGTCGGGACGACAACAAAATCAGGAGGGAGATGTGTGATGGGGCCGAAATGGAGACGCCCGCCCCCTACCTGTTTTTGGGCAGATTTATCGCCCATGTATTTTAGAAGTGCGCGAAGCATGCTGAGATGTAAATTATTCAAGATTGATGAAGTAGAAGATATGTTATTAGGCCACAATAAAGCCTACATATAGTTGTGGTGTAGAATTGTGTTATTTGATAATAGCTGTAGGTTTTATTTGTGTTTTCGCTATTCCTAAAGCAATATATCGCGAGTGTTATTTAAGTAGCGCGATTACGGCGCGCGCGGACTAAGTTGAGTGTTTAGGCTTAACAGTCTATATAAAGCTTACGAAGGCCAGCAGCGACCTTTCAGAAGTATCAGTCCAGAAGAGATAACAAACAAGACGAGAGAGATACGAAGTTAGGCTAGCCCTGTGTCGGTAGAAGGGGAACAAAGACATGACATGTGAGTTAATTTAAATTAGTGTTAGTTTTCTAGAAGTCTGAAATTATATTCAGCACGAGTCTGTTTTAATGTTTAGTGATATAGATAGATGTGTTTCCAAAGGAAATGTCTTTTTAGGACATTATGATTTAGTCTTGAAGAAATGATAGATGAGTGAAAATAATGTCTGGATAGGTTTTATTAGGCACGCAAAGCCTAAATCCAGATGTGAGAATTTAGTATCAAGTATTTCATCCATCAGACCGGGCAAATTTAGTAGGAGAGTGTTTTATACATGAAACTGGACAGAAATGTTATCAGAAAGGCAGATATAGTATGAAGCTATTTCACGGGAATGTAGATAAGATTAACAATAGCAAGATTGTAGCCACGTGGCGAGGACTGTATAAAAAGCGGCGAATAACACGCCCCGCGTGGTAAACCTATAATGTTACGCCATGTGACACGTTGTGTATTTAGTTCCAGTTTGGTTTAAGTCGAGAATAATTATATTTTATTTTTCTAATGTAAGAGTAATTGAGTGTATTTCACGATTATTTATAATTCTACTGTATATATTTAATGAGTTACTGTGAGGTGAGAATAGTCATTTAGATTTCTGGAGAGCGCGAGGCCACTCCTTGGGCGTAAAGCGCATTTGAAACATAAATGTTGCTGTTTGCTCCTTGCGGAGCAGGGCGACACCAGTGCGGCTGAATCCTACAGAAGCCTGCATGAAGCATTTTTATGCTATTGCAGTGGTTGTTTCGGTAACGATGTGTTTCATGTGATGAGATTCCCAGCCGCACCAGTCGTCACATACGACATGCTTCAGAATGCAGTAACGAATATTGAGATAGATCAGTTACGAGGTAGTAGCTTATTCTCATTACTGAGAGTATTTGTTGTACATACAGTTGAATATTATTCTATGTCCATTTTATGATTATTTAATTATGGTTATGTGAGGAATGGTTGTGAGAGCACGTGGGCTCACTTCAAGATATATATTTCTCTTCTCCGCTCCTGAGGGAGCATGGGGCCAACAGTGTGGTTTGCCTTCATATTAAGCATTCAGATGATCGTGCAGTAGTGTTTCGGTAGCAATCTGTGTTACATGGTGAGATTGCCAGCCCCACGCACAACACCTTACTAGTCTCATTGGACGACATGCATGAGTGTGTGTGTGTGTGTGTGTGATAGCTGAGTGTGTGCTCTTGCAGTAGTGGTTTCCGTAGCAACCTGTGTTACATGGTGAGATTGCCAGCCCCACGCACAACACCTTATTAGTCTCATTTGGACGACATGCATGAGTGTGTGTGTGTGTGTGATAGCTGAGTGTGTGCTCTTGCAGTAGTGGTTTCTGTAGCAACCTGTGTTACATGGTGAGATTGCCAGCCCCACGCACAACACCTTACTAGTCGCATTGGATGACACACATGAGTGTGTGTGCGTGTGTGTGTGATAGTTGAGTGTGTCAGGTGGCGGCGTAGGACAGTTTGACAGGTGAGAGCGTGGTGTTTCTCATTCAGTATTATATTATGATTTTAACTATTCTGTGCTTTGTTTGCTTCTTCAGATTAGCATCGGGCACTGTTGGGTGTTTTGTTTTGTTTTGTTTTGTTTTGTTTTGTTGGGTTTTGTGATGTTCGCTAGTTTATTTGTTTAATGTTTGCTTTGTCACTGAATGGGCTGTAAAAATAAATATAGCCCCTGCCTCTAGAATCAAGAGTTTTATTGTTGTTCGGGTCGGTGCGAGTGTGACAAGAGAGTGATATCACACATCACAACATAATCATCATCATCTTCTCGCCCACCCTACCACACATATATATATATATATATATATATATATATATATATATATATATATATATATATATATATATATATATATATATATATATATATATACGAAGTGGAGTTAAACAAGGCTGTGTTCTGGCTCCGACCCTCTTCGGAATCTTCTTTGCCTTACTCTTGAAACATGCATTCAGAGATGAAACTGAAGGAATATGCCTTCACACTAGGTCAGATGGCCGTCTGTTTAATCTTTCAAGGCTGAAGGCAAAAACAAAAATCAGAAGGGTCACTATAAGAGACTTGTTGTTCGCTGATGATGCTGCAGTCGTCACTCAAAGCCAACAGGAGCTTCAGAGCTTGATGAATCGCTTCACTAAAGCATGCAAGGACTTTGGCCTCACAATAAGTCTAAAGAAAACGAATGTGCTGAGTCAGGATGTGGGTGCTGCACCAGTTATCACTATCGATAACTATGAATTGGCAGTGGTGCACCACTTCACATACCTAGGGTCTACCATCAATGACAAACTCTCACTGGATACAGAAATCGACAGCCGCATTGGCAAAGCTGCAGCTACCTTTGCCCGCCTCACATCGCGTGTTTGGGGAAACTCTAAACTCACAATGAAGACCAAAGCTGTGGTATATAATGCCTGCGTCACCAGCACACTCCTATATGGCAGCGAGACCTGGACGACCTATGCTAAGCAAGAAAGAAGGCTCAATACCTTCCATTTGCGGTGTCTACGCCGCATCCTCGGCATCTCGTGGAAAGATAAAGTGACAAATGTCGAGGTGTTGTCACGTGCTGGCCTTCAAAGTATGTATACGCTTCTTAGACAGCGCAGACTTCGCTGGCTTGGCCATGTTCGCCGCATGGAAGATGGTCGCATCCCAAAAGATATCTTCTACGGACAATTAGCAGATGGCAAGAGAACAGTTGGGCGACCACAGCTGAGGTTCAAAGATGTGTGCAAGAGAGATATGAGGGCACTGGACATGGATCCAGCAACATGGGAGGATGAAGCTGCCGATCGCACTAAGTGGCGATGCTATTTACGGCGCCACCTCAGATTTGGCGAAGAGAGGCTCACACAAGAAGCAGAGGTGAGGAGAAAATGTCGAAAGGAGCACCAGGAAAATAAGCAGCTGTCACCTCAGGGGCGCATTCCCATAGTCAGTTATGACTGAAGGGGCTATTATTATTACATATGTATATATATATAACTTGATTATGGTCCAGTGACATTACGGGCATTATATTACTATTATTATCAACATCTTTGGATTATTTGATGGTATATTAACTAAGTGGGTCATAGACAGTAATTAAAAACGTCGATCATGGATCATTTTCTCCGGCAATGCAAAAGATTAAGTTTTATTTGGCGCAGACCGGGAGGATTATGCCACAGAACAGTTCTTACTTCAGGTGAGTTGTGATATTAAAGAATATGCTCTGTGTCCCTTTGGATACGGGTATTTAAAGAATATAGTATTAAGATTTGCTAAATTACTATCCTCGCTTGTTTATGATGAAGGAAATCCATATAGACGGGAAAGGGTCAATCTTGAGTTAGATGAATTGAAACAGACGATTGAGGACTATAAGGTTAAGGAGAATTATTTCACGCATGAATTAAAACTACTGAGGGAGGATAACGAGTAATTGAATATTGAGTTACAGAGAAATAATGCGACATCTAAAAGATTGGTTAATGAAAAGAAATCAGAATGTGAAAATTTTAAAACGGAATGTGTAAAGTTGAAATCAGAATGTGATAATGGAAATTGGAAGCTCATAATATTAAAACTTTAGAGACTGAGATTACGGGACTTAAAGGTCAAAACAGTTCCTCGTATTTTCAAAGAAGAATGAATGCACAGAGTACCCATATTCAACTATTGTTAACTGATATTGCTCAGTTAAAATCAATGCCTAACCCAAATGTAGTGTCAACCTTGAATACTGCTTATCCATGGAGTCACCTCGAAGAAGAATATGAGTAAATAAGTAAGTAACTCTGGAACAAGATAATCAGTGTCTAAAACACATTCAACTTCAACAAGAACAAAACTGATGACAAGGTAACTGGCCTTCGAGACATTGCTCTTGAATGGACAAGACAAATATTCTGAACTAGAAAAGGCAAAGCAGAAGCGAATTGAAGAACGTTCAGCAAAGCTAGCTGTCTACAGTTGAGTCATTACTCGTTAGTGAGAAGAAAATATCTACTGACTTCGAAACAATAACTGCCAAACAAATTGAGAAACTGTCACGGAAAAGTTATGAAATTGCTAACTAAGAAGAAGGGTTGAGGATTTACTTGATATAGTACGGTACTACACCAGACATTACTTTCACACCGTAACGATAATAGGGGTACTGATCGACATGCCATCAGTATAATGGTGATGTTAATGGATCAGCACCCTCGGGAAAGATTAAAAGATCATGCCGTGGTAGATATACCTTCCCTTGATGTCACTCTGATGTCAGTGTTTCAGGTGGAAACCTTACTGCCACAGATGGGAGTGATTCATGGCGACATGGCAATCTTAAAGCTCCTGTTGTGCAGGGCCGTCCAACAGACCAGTGTAAATTTTCGAATGTTGTTAAGAATAAAACTCAACATACTCAATATGTACCTACTCTTTAAGTACAAATAAAGTTATCCCCTCTGACAGAAAATTTCCTAACATGAGGTGGACTAATACTCGTGATGATGTTATGATTGAGAACACACACTCACCTGTTTATACTGAGCCGGGTACATGTATTAAGGATAGGGATTTAGTAATGCCTTCCGAGCAGTCCTTTGGGTCATGCTCCAAACCAAAATGGTCAAATACCTGTTAAGGTTTTAGGAATCATACTCAGTTCAAACAGTACCAGGTATGATACATCCTATGTAAAGGAATTCGACATGCATGAGGAAAAGAAATGACCATGTTCCTCAATCAAAGAGTTGCACACCACCCGTGTGCACAATTTGGTGACAATAAAACTTCTTATGGTGGTTCCAGCACACGTTCACGCATCGTGTTAGTGCGATACGTACCACCAGGCACTACTTGGCGCGCACTGGGTGAATGTTTTCACTTCACTGATGACGTACGATTTGTGTGTATTTTACCAGGTCACAATAGGATGAATTATGAAGCTGTGGTTTCCTTTCACACCCATGGTGATGCTCGCAAAGTGGCGAGGCTTGACAACGGAACCTGTTTTCTTGACATTCTGCATAAGGTACAGTTGGTACCTGAGTCTCCATCACGTTACCAACGTGTCGTGTGTACACGATTTCTTCTTTATCTGATGACACAGCTTCTCGCGATCCTCATGAGACGACGATGTGTAGTTCCCAGCAAAATGTTCACATTTATTTCTTTGTCAATCATTAGTCCTGGTTATCTATTTGAGACCCAAGATGCGTCAACTGTGAGGAATGCAGCTAGCTACCCATAGCTAGACTGCCTGCGTCAGGGTCAGCAAAGTAGAGCTGTCCAAGACCCTACTCCACCTCCAAGTGGTGGTCCTGGAAACAGGCTGCATCACTGCAGTCTGGCTGAGAGAGTAGGGATCGAAGAGGGAAGGGAAACCCGGTCCCAAAAAATACCGTGCTGAAGTCGGATGTGTCGGCCGAAAGGCGCAGATATCGCAGCTCCTATGTAAACAGACACAACGCAACCACCGTCCTTATCAGGACGAACGAGGAAGAAGAAGATTTGCTACTTGGCTTCGTCTGGTGACGTTATGGACATACGACGCTACTTGGCTTCGTCTGGTGACGTTATGGACATATGACGCTACTTGGCTTCGTCTGGTGACTTTATGGACATACGACGCTACTTGGCTTCGTCTGGTGACTTTATGGACATACGACGCTACTTGGCTTCGTCTGGTGGCTTTATGGACATACGACGCTACTTGGCTTCGTCTGGTGACTTTATGGACATACGACGCTACTTGGCTTCGTCTGGTGGCTTTATGGACATACGACGCTACTTGGCTTCGTCTGGTGACTTTATGGACATACGACGCTACTTGGCTTCGTTTGGTGACTTTATGGACATACAACGCTACTTGGCTTCGTCTGGTGGCGATATTGACATACGACGCTACTTAACTTCGTCTGGTGACGTTATGGACATATGACGCTACTTGGCTTCGTCTGGTGACTTTATGGACATACAACGCTACTTGGCTTCGTCTGGTGACGTTATGGACATACGACGCTACTTCGTATACGTTCCTGGAGATATTTTCATTTTTAAACAATGAACATTTTACTTTAGATTGTATTGCAAATTTGATGCATGCACTTTGTTTACATTTCGATTTCATTCACGATAGAGATTGTTTTGTTTTATTTGGTATTCGCCGCCTCTGTAGAAAGCAAGGGACATAACTTTTTTTTTCTATTCCAGACTGGATATGCGTTTATTTGATGATGTTAATTTTTTACATCCGTTCCATTTGACATTTGTTGTTGTTGTTGTTTTGATGAGGTGATGGGTGGAGAGCGGGCACTTAACAGCTGACCGTTATTGCCTCTTCTCGTTCCATCTTGGTCTACCCTGTTCAACCTGAAAATTGGTTATAATTGGGGTATTTAGTGTTATTTAATTTTTTTTATTATTTTGTATTCAATTCAAATAGCTGTTGTCTTTAGCAGTTGCTGATTTTAATTTATATTAGTATTTGTCCATTTTATTTGTGTTGTTTCTTGATAACTATTGTCCTTTAAACTTGGTGTTACTTTGTATTAGTATTTAATCTTTTTTTTTTTAGTTGTTTTATTTATTTTTTAAAATTTATTACCTTGTTGTCTTTCCTTGTCCTATGAGTAGTTAGTAAGTTTTTAATTATTTTTTATTTTTTATTTTGTGTTTCTTTGGTTACTAACCTTATATGTTTTCCTTTGTTTTATGTATATATCTTTTAGGTATTGATTGGCCATCTCTTGGGGCATCTATACTTAAAACCTTATCACTTGTCAAGTCTATATTGTGATTTCTATGGTAAGTTTTTAATTCAAGCATTTGTTGTTCATACTTTTTACAGTGGATCAGGTAGTGGTCTATGTCATTCTCTTCCTGACATTCTTGGCAGTGTGGTTCCTCTATCATAAAGTATGCTGCACCGAGACGGAGACGCCACAGTTTTTTTGTTTGATGGTATCTTTAATTCTTCTCTGACCTGGCACGTCCTTGTTGGTTCTTTCAGCAGTGTGAACGCGTGTCTGCCTTTTCTACTGTTCTTTCACGGTGTCTTCCATTCCTCATTTATAGTTATCTTCACTTGGCTCTTGATCTCCGACCTTCCCAGTCCTGCTCTTATAGTGTTTTTACTTGTTCTTCCATTCTTGGCGTTCTGATCTGCCAACTCGTTACCAGCAACACCTATGTGTACTGGAACCCACACTAGCCTCACACTACATCCTCTGTTTCCTAGTGATGTATTATTTGCTAGAATTTCTTCCTTTATGTCTGGCCGGCTACATTTACCTGGGTGTTCTAGTGCTTGTAGTGATGATAGTGAGTCTGTAAATATCGTAACAGCTTCTGGTGGGTTATCTTCGATTATTTCTAAACTTTTACGAATTGCTACCATCTCTGCGGTAAAAATCGAAGTCCCTTCAGTTCCACTGTAGCTCTTTTTTATTCCCCACTGGGGTATTACTACACCGGCACCTAGTTGCCCACTATCACCCTTGGATTCATCAGTGTAGACGGCCAGGCCTTGTTTAGTTAGTTGATCTATGAACTTTATACTTATCATTTTGGCTTCCTTATCTTTTATGTTTTGTTTGATCTTTTTAGTAAGTGAGTAGTCTATGATCGGTATTTTTAGTTCCCAGGGTGGTATTTTGCTTCTGTATTTATTACTATTTTAAATTGTGTTTGACAGTTCTTTGAACTGCGTTAGATCTTCTATAGTTCTCCACCCTGTTGGATATCTATCTTTATTTAAGGGGACGTCCCATACACTTGGTTGGTTTTTGGCAAATGCTTTATGTGCTGGGTGGGGCAATTCTTGTGCTACTTTGCTCCAATAATTTAATCTTAATTCTTTCCGTCTTAGAACAAGGGGTGGTATGCCAAGAGCTACTTCTAGCGCTTCTACTGGTGTTGATATAAATGCACCTGTAATGGTTCTCATGGCTGCATTTTGAATTCTGTCTAGTTTTGCTTTGTTAGAAGCTGCAGCTGAGTCATAGACTATGCTGGCATAATCCAGTTTCCCCCTGACGAAAGACTTGTAGAACATAAGCATTATTTTATTGCTCCCCCCCCCCCCCCCCATCCATTACCTTTTACTTTCCGTAATATATTTAGGGGTCCCCTACAGCTTTCTACTAAATTGTCTTTGTGTTTATTATAATTTAGTTGTTTATCTAAAGTTATGCTCAGAAATCTTGTTCTTGAGGATGTAAATTTTTCTGACCTTTAATGGTTATATTTGATTTTGTTATTTTTTTTAAATTTCCTTTGCTTTGACATTAATTTAAACGAATCTTGAACGAAAAAAAAAAATAATTAAAATGCATATTAATGAACAACTTTGACATTTGTATGTCCAGGTTGTTTATTAATATGCACTTAAATTATTATTTTTTTTTCGTTCAAGATTCGTTTAAATTTCACCCTTTCGTTCGCATTTTGCCTATCGGTCTACTTCTCTTTGACTTTACTAATGGCATCTATTGACATTTTAAAAAATTATTCCATTGTTTATTTTGCGATTGCCTTATTGTCATGCAAGTTTTTACTACTGTTAATATGTTAGTACTTGACTGATTATGATATCTCGAAAAAAATCTTCCATTTTATTTTGTTTATTTTTCGGGAAAAAAGTGAGTTGTTAAGCCAGGAATTAGTGCTATATTTCAAGTACTAGTTAAGAGCATCTTTTGCAAAGTGCATTTCAATTTATATTAATAATTGTTGATTTAATACGATACTACACTAGTGTTGAACAGTGTATGTATCTAGGGGAGACGCCATTTAATCGTCCGCTCGAAATGCTATACGACCATTGGTCGGGGACATTTTGTGATATGAGTATAGTAAGAAAGATATAGGCTATAGGATCTTTTAAGTGGCTTGTTAAATGTGAGTGGTGAACAGGAAGGCGAATATTCTCACAAAGAGATAATGTCTGAGAAGGGCACTTGAGAATGGATTATGTTTCCTTGCGACAAATCTGTCCCCATTATTCTTACTGAATATTATAAATAATATTAAGCCCCCATACTCTCATACTGAGGAAATGACACATATATGGATTTAAAAGACGGTACGGTAATGTCAGAAGCTCGCTCGTCCACTTGCTAGATGGTATAACTTATGTACAAATATTTAGTACCTAAACCACGTATAACGATTCAAGTAAAAATGAAATGGTAAACGAAAAAAATAATATGATCATAAACACAGAAAGACTAAAAGTCCTAGTATCTCCTACTACTAATCATCATTTAAATAGAGTTCCATTATTATTTGAGTGAAAGTTCTGTTTGAAATTCTGCCAAAGATCTCTGAGAATTCTGAAGGAAAAATAATCCTTAGGCTTTATTGACTTATCTTTAATCCTTAGTTGTCAGCCGTTGCGCCGGTTGTCAGGTGCTGTCATTCAGCAGTGGTATGACGTTACACGTGCGAGCGTTGATCTATGTCCCTTTATGCTTAGGAGTTGACGACATCTCTGGCTTTAGGTTCAGCTGGTTGGTCAAAAGACTGTCTGTTACCGTCAGGCGCAGGACACTGAATTCTGCAACTGCAAATGTTGTCGTCTCAGAAACATAAAAGTCTGAAGACACAAATGTGGCTTCATGAGTTTTCCTATCATATGGGATCAGCTATCATTCCCATTCAAACTGCAAACACAAGGCATATCAGAGTTATCCTTTCTCATTCAGCATTTCAACGTTCTGTCCCCTGACTTCCTCTCATAGTCTAGACATGATAGGTAAACGTAGGCCTATGTAACTTCAGGGGGGGGAGTTAATTATTGTAGCCAATTTCTTATGATTTATGGCCAAAGCGGCAGTCTGCCTGTGTTATTGTGTTATGCTCAAGTTTGTGACATAAAGTCGTTGGATATCGTACCTACGTGTTGGAGTTCAATGAGTTAACGTTAACTGTGAATAACGAGCCATGTTGGTCGCTCCACATCTGGAAGTCCTCCCAATACAGCACAAGCACAAAATTAAGATTATATCAGAGCTGTGTGCTTTCTGTGCTGCGGAATGCTGGAGAGTTACAGAGAAGGAAATGTCGAAATTGTCCTCTTTTCACACAACATGCCTAAGAAAAATTCACCGAATCTTTTGGCCGAATACCATCACTAACCAAGATCTGCTTACTCGTAGCAAGCAAGAGGACATGCACACCATCATAGCTGGCAGACGCTGGAGCTGGGTTGGCCATGTCCTCAGAAGAGACCCCGATGCCATCACAAGAACAGCTATGCTTTGGACCCCTGAAGGAAAACGAAAGAGAGGCCGACCAAAAACAAACTGGCGGAGGACTGTGGAGGCTGAGATGCAAAGAATGAACCAGAGTTGGGGCATTGTACGAAGGATGGCCACCGAGCAAAGTGAAATCAATTTGTTGTTGCCCTACAAGACGCCACTAGGTGTGATGGCCACGGACTGCTTTGACGGGTTGCGGCTAAGGATCAAAGAAGAAAAAGAATATATATATATATTTACTGCTCAAAAAAAGTTAAAGGCCACTTTCAATTTTTAGGTCATTTCAACTAAGCTTTTTTTTTTTTAAATCTGAACACTCAGTCAAAAGAGTTTTGCTGCATTTTGTTGCATGCTTAAACAATGTTTGTTAATCTGACAATAAATCAAATCTGTGTTACGTGTGTGTACCTCGAAGGTCAATCAAATGTACGTGGTGGAAAGAGAAATAATGCATGTTTGAAAATGCTTCCTATGGCAAAGCCTGTTGATAACATTGCTGAAATTTGCTTTTTACGTGCAAGTCGTGACTATAGTGAACACATGTCACCCACTTTTCGAAAGGAACGGGCAATGGGTATGTTTGTAACATTTACTATTTTAGCCATGGCTCAGCGAACACGCTTGACCAATGTTGACAGATGTAGAGCGATGGCATGGCTGCAGGATGATGTAGGGCTGCGAAAAGTTGCTAGGAGATTAGGAGTTGCCCACTCTGTCATACAAACTCTGCGTGATCGTTATAATGCAACCGGCAGTGTCGCAGAACAACGCAGGTCAGGACGTCCAAGGTCTACCACAACACGGCAAGACACATTTGTTGTTGTATTGGCTCTCAGACAAAGAACAATCACTGCCAGTGCCATCAGGACGCAACTGCGAGCAGCCACCAACGTAATCGTCAGTCACCAAACCATACGAAACCGACTGAGAGATGCAGATCTGCATGCAAGGCGACCTGTCATCCGACCTGTCATGGCTCCAGCTCATCGCGCAGCTCGTCTGGCTTGGGCTCGGCGTCATGTGACCTGGACAAGGCATCAATGGAGCAGAGTTCTGTTCACAGATGAATCCCGTTTCACCAGATCATTCACAGATGGCAGAAATCGTGTCTGGAGGCGCCCAAGAGAACACTATCATGATGCCAACGTCCTTGAACATGATCGCTATGGCGGTGGATCAGTAATGGTGTGGGGTGGAATTAGTGTGATCTCCTGAACATCCTTGTATCGAGTGCATGGTACGTTGAATGGTTTGGCCTACAGAAATGACATCTTACAGCCGCTTGCTCTTACGGCACTTCAGGCTCTAGGACCTGATTCTATCCTGCAGGACGACAATGCCCGACCACATAGAGCTCTTCCTACAACAGCAACATGTCACCCGCTTAGACTGGCCAGCTTACTCTCCTGATCTCAGTCCGATAGAACATGTATGGGATGTGCTAGTACGTAGACTTAGAGAAAATCATCCACCTGCTACTGACCTCAATCAGTTGTTCCTCTTCCTGGTGCAGTAGCGGCAAGCGCTCCCAAAAATGACTCTAAGAACTCTTGTCTTATCAATGAGGCAAAGGTGCAGTGAATGCATTCAAGCTCATGGTGGACACACTCGATTTTTAATCATGTTAACTTTTGTTTAATGATTCTGAATTTTCAAAAAAGGAGGTAAGACGATTGACATCGATTTTCTTACTAATGAAATCATTTGTTTTTCTCCATTTTAATGTCAATGTAATGTGCAATGACAACCGTTTATGATATGTGAGTTTCATAATTGTATCTTTATTTTTTTTAAAACTGCAAATGAATTTTTTGTGGCCTTTCCATTTTTTTAGCAGTATATATATATATATATATATAAATGTTAGTTCACATGTTAGTAATGAAAATAAAGAATTAAAATGACAACTTACGCCAATCTTGGCTCACATACTTTTTGCTCAGATGAAGTTAGGGCACTTGATTAGGCCTCTTACACGTGTTCTTGGGAGTCGTTAATTTAACTTCAAATCCCTCTCTGACTCAGTATGTTTTCAGTTTTCCATAGTCCTAGTTTTCCTTGTTAAAACGCTAGACATTCCCTGGACCGTTTGTTGTAAGTCCTTTTGGAATACTCTAATAAAAGGTCCAGTCCGATAACTAGGAATTCTGGAATTCTATCTCTGGCAAGTCTGGGTATTTCT
Organism: Oreohelix idahoensis; assembly: GCA_024509875.1. Taxonomy (NCBI): domain Eukaryota; kingdom Metazoa; phylum Mollusca; class Gastropoda; order Stylommatophora; family Oreohelicidae; genus Oreohelix; species Oreohelix idahoensis. The sequence goes on along the minus strand of JAMPIV010010131.1, from coordinate 68,134 downwards.
GGCAATTCTTCACACAGTAGGTTTTGCACAGAGAAGTGGGCTTGAACAAACGCCAAGTTATATTCTCACGTAATAAGGGCCACGTTCTGCCGAGGTCCCATATTTACCATATATGGACATCTGATGCCTTGCATACACTCTCGTGAACATGTTAATAACCGCATATGACAACATGTGTCGGATGTAGCAATCATTACTTATCAGAAAGTAATCTCTTATCTGTGTCTGTCCCTCAGTTGCCTCCCTGTACCCCAAGTTTTGGAGATGAGCGTACCCGTTTCTAATCTGTGATTACGCCGATAGCAAAGGCCGATGTACCTGTTAATTTGCCGCACCTACAATAGTCAACATTATTAAGTCGCTACCACTCCTTGCAACGTAAGGAGAAATGGATAACAACCAGAAATGTCTACTTATCCCTGAGACGGGTGTAAGGAGGAAAGTGCATAGTATCTGCTACGCATAACAGAAAAAGAAATAAAGAAAGTGTAACAAATAAAAGCTCACGATGAAATCAGTACCACAAATGTACCGATACTGCCGGAGTGAAACAGAGATTCTTCTCATAGTAGTTTTTTGCAAAGAGAAGTGAGCTAGAACAAACGCCAAGTTATATTCCCACGTAAAATAAGGGGCGCATTCTGCCGAGGTCCCGTATTACCATTTATGGACATCTGATGCCTTGCATACACTCTCACGAACATGTTGATAACCTCATATGAAAACATGTGTCGGATGTAGCAATCATTACTTATCAGAAAGTAATCTCTTATCTGTGTCTGTCCCTCAGTTGCCTCCCTGTATCCCAAGCTTTGGTGATGAGCATACTCCTGTCTTATCAGTGATGACGCCGATAGCGCTGTCTGATGTACGTGTTAATATGCCACGCCTACGATAGCAAACATGGTTAAGTCGCTACCACTCCTTGCAACGTAAGGGGAAATGGATAACAACCAGACATGTCCACTTATCCCTGAGGGAGCTGTACGGAGGAAAATGCATAATATCTGCTACGCATAACAGAAAGAGAAAGAAAGTGTGACAAAAGAAAGCTCACGATAAAATCAGTACCACAGATGTACCGATACTGCCGGAGTGAAACAGAGATCGCGAAGTGGTCACCAATTTCGTCACAGGAACGCTATTACAGTCTTGGTGGTTAAACAAAATTACTAACTAATTACTTACGATAGTGGACGAAAGAATAGAAATATTAATAATCTTATGCACTTCAAACCAATGAAGAGTAAGTAATTTTGTACACAAAAGTAAACATAAATCAACACGTGTGTCTCCCAGATGACAGGATATACAGTTATATTGATCATGTACGAACAAACGTGGATTGGATCATCAATACGTTACTTAAACGTTCATGGAGAAGTACGCGCAACATCATATTACCATCTTCTGCTAGATGAAATATAGATGAACCTCCCAAGAAAGTTAACAAAACATAAACACATACAACAATTTAAGGCAAGGTATCCTGGTTATCAGCAGCTCCAAAACAAAAACCTGCGGATGTCATGGCAACAAGGGATGAGGAAGACAGGGAAAGATTTAGAGTGAATAGCATGAGCCAGGGAAAAGAAAGATTTAGAGTGAATAGCGCAGGCCAGGGAAAAGACAGATTTAGAGTGAATAGCACAGGCCAGGGAAAAGAAAGATTTAGAGTGAATAGCACAGGCCAGGGAAAAGATTTAGAGTGAATAGCACAGGCCAGGGAAAAGAAAGTTTTAGAGTGCATAGCATGGGCCAGGAAAAAGAAAGATTTAGAGTGGATAGCATGGGTCAGGAAAAAGAAAGATCTAGGCTGATAGCATGGGCGAGGAAAAAGAAAGGTTTAGAGTGAATAGCATGGGCCAGGAAAAAAGAAAGATTTAGAGTGGATAGCATGGGCCAGGAAAAAGAAAGATTTAGAGTGGATAGCATGGGCCAGGGAAAAGAAAGATTTAGAGTGGATAGCATGGGCCAGGAAAAAGAAAGATTTAGAGTGGATAGCATGGGCCAGGAAAAAGAAAGATTTAGAGTGGATAGCATGGGCCAGGAAAAAGAAAGATTTAGACGAGGTTTGCACAGACCAGGTAAAAGAAAGATTTAGAGTGGACAGCATGGGTCAGGAAAAAGAAAGATCTAGGCTGATAGCATGGGTGAGGAAAAAGAAAGGTTTAGAGTGGATAGCATGGGTCAGGAAAAAGAAAGATCTAGGCTGATAGCACAGGCCAGGAAAAAGAAAGATCTAGAACAGAAAGCATTTGCCAGGAAAAAGAAAGATCAAGAGCTGATAGCATGGGCCAGAAAAACTTGGTATAAATTTTGTTGAAGACGTATGCCCCTTAGAGAGAGATGACTTAGTGAGAAAAAAAAATTGAGCAACTGAATGTAGGATGAGTATCATATTGACAGGTGGTTAGAGCACTCAGTAAACATGCCAGATTTGATTCACGGTATCGAGATGCTCCAGTAACAAGCTGTAGATGGGTACCTAACTTCGCTTTTGAGTTAGGGAAGCAAAAGGCAGACAGAAAGATTACTGATCACCCCATCTCTCGAAGCTGTATCAACAATGTCTAAACAATGGTACATACAACATATAAGGTTAATTAACTGTCTGATATAGTTTGTCTAAACAATGGTACATACAACATATAAGGTTAATTAACTGTCTGATATAGTTTGTCTAAACAATGGTACATACAACATATAAGGTTAATTAACTGTCTGATATAGTTTGTCTAAACAATGGTACATACAACATATAAGGCTAATTAACTGTCTGATATAGTTTGTCTAAACAATGGTACATACAACATATAATGCTAATTAACTGTCTGATATAGTTTGTCTAAACAATGGTACATACAACATATAAGGCTAATTAACTGTCTGAAACATATAAGGCAAATTAACTGTCTGATATAGTTTGTCTAAACAATGGTACATACAAAATATAAGGCTAATAAACTGGCTGATATAGTTTGTCTAAACAATGGTACATACAACATATAAGGCTAATTAACTGTCTGAAACATATAAGGCTAATTAACTGTCTGATATAGTTTGTCTAAACAATGGTACAAACAACATATAAGGTTAATTAACTGGCTGATATTTTTGTCTAAACAACTCTAATGATATTTTAGAACAGCTATATGTGGTGGGTTTTGATGTTAAGAAGATTGTGTGTAATATAGTTGTACTTGAGTGAGGTCAACTGTGAAGGTCCCTGAGGTAATCAATGGACAGCTGTGTTACAGAGAACCTTTCTTGATACCACCCTACGATCTCACTCTAAGTTATATGTTTGAACTAGTATGACTGCAGGCTACGTATAGTGTCTAGGGTAATGTAAGAGTGATGTTATAGGAGTTCAATACAAACACATACACATACAAATATTAAATGCTATTATGAACTTAACTAACACCAGGGGGTAAATTTTATAGTTTGGAATTTCTTTTTTCAAATTTATTTGTCCTGAACCTAAATTTGTTTTGGCCAGGACCACAACTCAAATTGAATCAAAAAATATATATATACAGGTATAATATATTTACATAAATAGGACCATGTGTCCAAAGTACATTGTTACAATTAAAATCTTCAAATTTTGTTTCTTAATCTATGATGCCTACTGGTATTTGGAGACAAGTTGGGGATTTATCATCATCCCACGATTCTTCTGTTACGCCTATGCTTGTTTATTTTAGTCATTGGATGGAACTGTATTTGTTATAAAGGAGATTCGTTCAATGTTTCTGATAAGTTGTCCCAGGCCAGATATTATGACTTATCTGGACCCAGGAATCACAGCAGTTGTCATAGATTCGGCCACAAGCCACAGTTTCCTCTGGTCTTTCAAATGCTTGAGTATAGAATTAGTACTAGATACTTCTCACAATAGTGTTGACTTTCTCAATCAGGACATTCATTGACACCAGGCAAGTGTCAGCATAACCCCTGCAAATGAAAGTTATGTTCCTGTCTTAACATCACTTCAATTCCACCCTATTTTACAAAATAATAATACAATTTAACAAAAGAACCTGGTCAGTTCTTCTCTGACCAACCTTAATTCTCCACTATAATTTGATGGAACACTTTATACCAGTTTCTCTTCTTTTTCCTAATGGTTGTTACGCCTCTGCCATTTGCACTGATCTTTTTCCATAAAATATGATGGGTTATATGATTCATGATGCCCCCTGCATGTTCCTTTGTATCTACCTCTCTCTGGTAGCTTATATATAATGGATACCTTATAGGCCCTGACAGAGGTTGCTGGGGACCTATGTACTTACTACTCATGATGGATTTTCATCTAACATTTTCTCACACTCACATTTATTTTAAATAAAAGATAATTAATAGTCTTCTTACCACAATTTTCAATGAAAAACACACAAGTTATACATTGACTGGCAATAGAATTACACATTCGTTCCTTCTGCCCTGTCCAGACTGCTGAGATATATATGTTCTACAGCAATGCTGCTCTCAACGCACCTTGCTTCAACTACAGTTTTCAAAAAATGGCGTCAAAGCCTTATAAGTTTAAAAGCAGCTTTGGTAAGCTGGCCAATGATTTTTCATATCTCAATTATAAACAAAGTCTTTCACAATAAAATTCAGACTTTTCCTACGTTACTCGGTTAATATATTTTTAGTTTGAGGTCGGCCAATAATATTTTGCCTTCCTTCAAATTTCATCCAATCCTATTCACTGTACCTTCTTAGTCTCTATTTCCCCAAAGTTTTTTTCAAAAATATTCCATAAAAAAAATTAAGCAGGCATGACTTGTCCTGACAGTCTGTCCAATCCTCTATAGTATTATTGCCAATATTTGGTTATTTAGTAGACTATTTGTGTAACTAACAACATATTCTTGCTCAGGAAGTCCTAAGGCACACGAATATATAATTTTTATGGGGCTAGGTGTATTGGTTCAGAATTCCATATTTTTGTCTATGTTAGTTTTTTTATTTCTAGAAAATCCAACCTGTTCATGTCTTTTTCAAGTACTTTCAAACTAATTACGAGAATCGTCCATAGTCCGTTAGAATTACGTCATTCGCAATAAGAGCTAAGCCTGTTTTCGTGACCCAATCGTCTGCATGTTCTAACTTTTACATCGTATTTTGAAAATCGCCCAAAGCAAGGCTTGCAAGTTGGTTTTATTTTTGGAAACAATGCGAGACGCGGTTAGCATTGGGCCATCTATCCATTTCCCACCCCCTCTCTCTATACATACTATGTCTTTAGGCAAATACTACGTTTGAACTTGGAAAAGTGTTAGTTTATGTCAAGGACGAATTAGAAAAAATTGGGTACCTTTTATTCGGCTCTACTGCGTTATCAAAACTAATATTCTACAGGCGTGGGTGCAGAAGACAATTCTCTACCAAATTTTTTAGTTCTATCTTATTTTTGACTTTATGCTCTATACTCTTATATTCTAATTTAGATATTGTATTTAGAATTTCGTCACACTGTTACAAAGCAAAATAATGTAATAAAACAATGAAAATCCACATAAAGATAATATTTTGTCTGAAGTTAATTTCTATGAAATTATTTTAGTCCAACACTTATCAGGAATTCATTGAAATGGGTTTAAATTTCATGATTTTTCAAGCCAAAGTCAGCTGATATTTTCCAATGATGCTGTGTCTGCCAGTTAAAAAGATTTATTGCCTTCAGATCAAGAGAAAAGGTGTATAACTAAAGTAGTGACTTTTTAGAATGCATAAACAGTCGTGTGTAATTGCTGCACCATAAACATCACACTTGTAAGGCTTTACTCCTGCATGTATTATTTTATGCATATTTGGGCTATAATAATAATAATAATAAATTCTTTAAGCGCCAAACACGGCGCATAAGGCAGAAACCAGTGCTCTCCAGGTTGTTCGTTGTGACGCCACTCCTCTTAGCTCTTGCACATTATTTAGGCCCAACGTTCTTCCTTCTCTTATTATTGTTCTTCTGAGTGTTTCTTTTGGTCTTCCTTTTTTCCGCTTACCCTCAGGAACCCAAGTGAGCGCCTGTAGTGGTATTCTGTTGTTTTGCATTCGTAGGACATGACCGATATATGACCATCGTCTTTTCCTTATATAGTCGGAGACATATTTCTGCCTAGAGTCTTCTCTTATTTGTCGATTAGTCTTGAATTCTTTCCAACTGATGTTCATGAGTTTTCTAAGACATTTGTTCTCGAATGTATTCAGCTTGTTCTCCAATGATTTTGTTATTTTCCAACTCTCACAGCCGTATGTTAACACTGAGATAACATTTGAATTAAACAGACGAAGCTTGGTATGTATATTCAATGATCGTAATTTCCAAATGTTAGATAATCTATTGAAGGCGCTAGCTGCCAAAGCAATTCTAGTATGGATTTCTCTTGTTGTGTCACCATCCTGAGTCATTTTACTGCCTAAATAATTGAAACTTTCAACTTTCTGTAGTTTTTCCCCGTTCAAGATGATATCAAAGGTCTCGTTAGAAAAGTTCATAGCTTTAGTTTTAGAGGCATTTATTTGGAGACCAATTTTAACCGAGAGATGACACAAATTATTTATTGCTTCTTGGGATTGTCTTGGTGTTGATCTTAAGAATGCTACATCATCTGCGAAATCCAGGTCCCCCAGGAATTTTCCATTTGTCCATTTTATACCCAATTGTTCATTGTGGGTATAGTTTCTCATAACCCAATCAATAGCTATTCCAAAAAGTAGTGGTGACATAATACAGCCTTGTTTCACCCCTGTTTCTACTGTAAACCATTCTGTATTCCCTTTATTTGTTCTAACACAACATCTTGCATTGTCATATAGCGCTTTGATTATATTCACATATTTTGTTGGAAAACCATAGATTGTAAGTATCTTCCACAATGATGGGCGGTGTAGACTATCAAAGGCTTTTTGAAAATCGACGAAGGTGATAATAAGTGGCGATTGCCTTTCCACTGATTCTTCTATAATTGTTCTTAGTGTGAATATTTGATCAATACATGATCGTTTCGGCCTGAAACCCGCTTGTTCTTCTCTGATCTTTTCGTCAGCATGCAATTTAAGTCTTTCTAACATCATGCAACATAATAATTTTCCAGGTACTGATAATAGAGATATACCACGCCAGTTATTACAGTCTGATAGATCACCTTTCTTCGGTAACTTTACAATAATACTGTCTTTCCATTGTTGTGGTGGTTGTTCTTCTCTCCATACTTCATTTATAATATCTAAAATTATCAAGAGGTTGTTGTCATTAACTGCTTTAATCATTTCCCCTGAAATTTCGTCAACTCCAGCAGCTTTAAAATTTTTTAATCTTTTAACGGCTTGTTTGATCTCGTCCAGCGTGAATTCATCGCAAGTTATTGGCAAAGTGGTTGTGGATGTTTCATTATTAAAATCAGGTGTTACTGTTGGTGGTGGTCTGTTTAGCACCTCCATGAAGTGCTCAGCCCATCTCTTCATTTGTTCTTTTTCTGTTGGTATTGAATTCCCTAATTTACCTTTAACAGGTGTTTCCATAGCAGTAGGCTGGTGACATAGTTGTTTTGTAATTTGATAAAGGCACCTACTATTACCAGTTCTTGCAGCATTTTCAGCTTCTACGGCCAGTTCATTGATGAAATGTCTTTTATCTCTTCGAGTTTTTGTCTTCACTTCTTTATTTAACAAGTTATAAGTTAGTTTGCAAGATTCAACTGCATTATGTGTACTTGCCGCTAGTAGTTTAAGTTTTTTGCTGTTTTCCTTTCTTGTATTTTATCCCAAGTATCTTCTCTCATCCATTTTTTCTTTTTATGTACTAGGTATCCGGTGGTCGCTACAGCTGCTTCTGTCATTGCTGTTCTCAGTTGTTCCCATTTAGTATCGATTGTCTTGGTGGTGATATCGTTGTCAATTTTGCCTAAAGCATCGAAATAGTTGTTCATTTTGACATTATATTCCTTCTTTATATCATTTGATTGCAGTCTGTGTACATCTATTCTTCTATTTTTATTCGGTTGGTATAACTTCTTCAGTTTAATTCTCATTTTAGCTATGCAGAGGTTATGATCGCTTCCGATCTCTGCACCTCTGTATGCTCTGACGTCTTGAACTGATGAGCGAAATTTAGCGCTTATGCAGAAGTGATCTATCTGGTTCTTAGTTCTGCCATCAGGTGAATTCCATGTTATCTTGTGGATATTCTTATGTGGAAAGATGGTGTCTGCCACAACGAGGTTTGATATTTCACAAAGTTCTAGAAGTCTTTCGCCATTTTGATTCATACAGCCTATGCCATGAGTACCGAGATATCTTTGTACTCCATCGTTGTTGTCACCTACTTTGGCGTTAAAATCACCCATGACTGCTATTATGTCATGCTTGGGTATTGTGTTGATGGTACTTAGAAGTGCTTCATAGAAGTCATCTTTTGTGGTATCAAGAGCGTCGTTAGTTGGTGCATAACATTGTACAATTGAGAGCTTGAAAAATCGTGTCTGAAATCTAGCTAATATTAGCCTCTCATTGATAGGTACCCAGCTGATAAGCGATGCTGCTGCTTTCTGTGTCATTAGGATGGCTACTCCCTCTGTGTGACGATTATCATTACTACCAGAGTATATAATTTGCTTTTTTTCTTCTGAAATATATTTTTGGGCTATGTCTCACAGTAAATGCTGCATCACAAATATCACATGTGCAAAGATCTTCATCTGTATTCTTTTATGTAATTGTAGGCTGTCACTGTGAGTAAATTCTGCACTACAAACATCACACTTGTAAGGCTTCTCTCCTGTATGTACTCATTTATAATTTTGTAGACTACCACTCACATAAATGCTGCACCACAAACATCATACACTTGTAAGGTTTCTCTCCTGTAAATATTCTTTTATGTTTTTTTTGTGTGTGGAATATTTCTCTGTGTAAATTCTGAACCAAAAAAACATGACAATTGTAAGGCTGTCTCCTGTATGTGTTTTTATAACATTTTGTAGGCAACCTCTATGGGTAAATGCTGCCTCACAGACATCACACGTGTAAGGCCTTCTACTTTATGTATTCACTTATATTTTTGTAAGTTACTTGTCTCAGGAAATGATGCACCACAAACATTACACTTGTAAGGTATCTCTCATGTACACATTCTCTTATGTTTTTGTAGTCTTTCTCCAACAGTAAATGCTCCACCCCAAACATCATACACCTGTAAGGTATCTCTCCTGTATGCATTCATTTATGTTTCTGTAAACTATATTACATAAAATGCTTCATCACAAACATTACACTTCCCTTGCATTGTATCCTTTCATGTAATTGTAGACTACTACTCTGAGTAATTTGCCTAAGGAAAATATTTCAAATTTTCTGGCTAAACATCATCACTAACCAAGAACCAGACATGCTGGTCACTGATTGCTTTGTCAGTCAGCACTAAGGACCAAAGTAGAGACAGTTTGTTGTTGCCCCCACAAGGTGCCACCAGACATGTTGGTCACTGATTGCTTTGTCAGTCAGCACCAAGGACCAAACAATATACTCAATACATTTTGTATCACAAACATCACACCAGTAAGAATTCTGTTCTGTATGTATTCTTTTATGTTGTTGTAGGTTATCTTTTTCAATAAATGATACACCATAAATATCACACTTGTAGGATTTGTCTTCCTCTATTATCTTGTGAGACTGAATGATTAAATCACTGCAAGCAGCAGCAGCACTATCACTCACACTAAGCTATGTATACTTTTATGTCTTTGTAGAATACCACTCTCAGTAAATGCAGCACCACAAATGTCACATCTGTATGGTTTATTTCCTGTATGTATGTTACCTATCATTTTGCTCACAGGCTTGTAATTCATCGCTGTGCGCAATGGAGCAGAACGCGAATATGCTTCGAGTGTAAAAGCGTGTGAGTTGTGGAATGTGTGTGACACAGGTATTTAGTGTATGACGTGGACAGGGTCTGCTGCGGGGGGAACGAAGGTTATCGTTAGGACAGTTGAGTTTGGCTTGTGTTTTCGAAGTGTACGGATTTATGTGAGAGCAACAGACCAGTGTTTATTGTTATAAAATATTTCAGAGTCAGGATAATTGACTCAATTCATTATGATGTGTGCCTGATTGTGTGTGGCTTAAGGAGATGGACAGTAAGTGATTTGAATCAATACGGATTTGTAAAGTATGAAGGCGTTGTAGACGATACATAGACATTCTGACTTTAAACCGGCACAACGACATTATGGCTTTTGTCTGCTACTGAACACATTTGTATTACTGATGTAACGTCATATCATCATATGCTCTCAAAAGAAGTGAAGTACACTTATGTTGTATTGTGACATATTAAATGTGATAAAACGTACAACAAGCTGTTGATCAAGATTATTCAAGTTGGCCATTCCGTACGTTACTGTTGAGACTGTTGTCTATTATATCAAAATATCTTACAAGACCAGTGCAGCACATTAATATACTCGTTACCCAATAGCCTTCAATAAGTATAAGGTAACAGTATAAAGTGGTGGCCAATGTACACGGGATTTCGTTCTACCCACAAGATTTTATCAAACGATACTACTGTCCCTAGCCACATCAACGAATTTTACAATATCGAAAAGCAATAGAAATTTCTGCGCAACCTATGCCAACCGGTTTTCTTCAAACTAGGGCCGGCAAGAAGAAACTTAAAGAGTAAGCAGCACACTTCAATCATAATATTTGCTGAACTTTACCAATAGAAGTTCGTATTTTCTTCATCAACATTTTTGAGACGAGAGTTATCATCACTCTACGCAGTTCCAGGTTGGATTCGTCAGGAAAAATTAAAGTAATCAAACAACATTTCTGCAGTCAAGACAAAGCACAGTCATTCAACCAGTGAAACAAGATGGATAGTTCTACATGTGAGAGCAATCTGCATCGATGAAATTTCGCTCTACCTGTTGCATATGTTGGAGGCAACAATACTGTCACATGCATTTATACTTCGGAGGAAGGATCATAAAAAGATAAGTGGACTAGTTTGTTGTAGCCTTAGTCTTACACACGTCTATAGTAGAGCCTTTTTGTTTATTTGTTTTATGTTTGTTGTGGTTAGAAGGGAGAACGGTGTGGGACCTTGATAAGCAGAATTACATCTCATCTTCGGACGGGTTTGCAATCAAGGGTGTCAGTAGGGAAATTTATGTAATATTTTCTCAAAGAGGCCCGGCTTAAAATGCTGTGTGGAAAGCGCTCTTTGTGAATATACTATATTTACTTTATGTTATAGACGTGCTGTCCTGTTTTTTCACTGTTGTTTGTATTTGTCAGTTGTTTTTTTTAATTTAGTTTTCTTCATTTTTGTACGTCTATTGTTGGTCTTCTCTAGCTATCTTTATGTTGATATATGGATTTTTTTTGGTAAATTCGTCTTGTTTAGTCTAACCTTATAGTGTAAGCATATATTTCAAACATCATCCTTTTTTCTACACCTTAGTATTTTCTTCTGTTGCTACACTATTGTTCTACGTGTTCTGTCTTATAGTGTACGACACTAATTTTTTTGTTTGCATTGATTACTTGCTAAGTCACATTTGCAGAGTACTGAATTTTAACGAATTGGCATTGGTGCTGTTTATCGCTCATCAGTACCCATATTCATATTCAGACTAAGTAACTTATATATATATATATACTTAAACTTACATAATGTCTAGTCTGGAGCATTTTATCCAGCTAGGTAAAGAGATGGGAATGCAAGGCCAGGAGCTTAAAGAGTTTGCCATGGAGCAACTGGAAAGAGAAGAAAAGAAACTGGAGAGGGATGAGAGAGCAAGAATGAGAGAGATCGAAAAAGATGAACGAATTCAGTTAGAAAAAATAGCAGAAAAGAAAAGACAAGAAGAATTTGAAGAAAAGAAAAGACAAGATGAAATGGCAGAAAAGAAAAGACAAGATGAGATAGATTTAGAAGCTAAGAAAGCCGAATTTCTGCATGAAGAAAAAATGGCTTCTGTAGAGTTGGAGAGACTCAAATTGGAAGCTAGTAATAAACAGAGTAATCATGAAGGTGCCGGTTCGGTCAAGAGAGAACATGCTTCATCATTTAAACTTCACTTACCTAAATTTAATCAAAATATAGATGACATTTCGTGCTTCCTAAACCGATTCAAGACAGTGTGTGAGGAATACAAACTGGAAAAATCATCATGGGTGATACATTTAATGTCATTACTGACAGGTGAAGCATTGACAGCTGTGTCAACAATGGATGAGGAAAACATAAAATCTTATGAGGCAGCTAAAACATTACTTTTAAGAAAGTATCAATTAGACGAGAATGGATACAGGCTAAGATTTTAAAAACTCACGCCCGAAAGCAACAAGGACTTTAGTGAGTTCATTTCAACTATAAAGTTATGCTTCAATCGTTGGATTGAGTTGGCTAAAATCAAACATACATATGAGGACTTGATGGACCTTATTTTGAGAGACAAAGTACTTTCCTCCATTAGCCCTGATTTTTTGGCCTATTTACATGAAAGGAAGCCAGAATCGTTACAATCCCTTGAGTTGTTAGGGCGCCAGTTTATGACGGCACACCCAGGGAAGAGTGTGAACAACTCTTCTATTAAAGAGGCATTACTTGTTGCATCAGCTCATTCAGTGCAGATAAACAACCCTAGAGCTCGATCGCAAAGTATGGATCGAAATTTTTGCAGGAATAATGACCGAAATAGTGGATCTTTCTGAGGACGGTACAATTTTGGCAATCAACCTTATCAATATCAGAGAAACTCCCAACGATATTTTGATGAAAATAGACCATCACAGGGTTACTTTCAATCTAAAAGAGGATGGCGTAGATCTGATAATACCTACATGAACAGAGGAGACAGATCCTATTATACAAAGAACAACCAAAACTCTTCTCCATCTCAACACTGTCCAGGTTGTACGTGTCCTCAACATTCTAATAATCCTCAGAATGGCAGAGAAAAAAAAAAAAGTAAAGGAACCCGTTACACGCCCATTTAGGCATATTGGGAATATGGTGTTAGGCCCATATTATCGTGACCGTCGGCACACGAGGGGTGATGTGGTCGGCATCACGCCGGCCGCCTTAACCTTCCCAGAAAAGCTCTGGTACCCATTTGGGGCTGGGTCGACCCAGGAGCCGTTTGTGGCCTAAAAATTTTTCCGCCTCATCTGGGGATCGAACCATAGACCACTGCGCTAGGAAGCCAGTGCACTAACCACTATGCTACCGTGGTAATAACAACTTTAATCGCTCTTTGAGCATGGATCAAAAAAACTCGAACTGGAGTCATAATACGAGTAGTAACACAGGAGCAGTTAATCCCAATGGGGAAAACACAAATATTGCAAATGCGTGTGCAGCTGATTTATTTAATCCATCAAATTGTTCAGAATGCAGCACTCTGTTTCAGCCAGATGTGGTCTCCAGACTTTCCTGCGGTCATCCTGTGCCCGTGTTGTTACCTGCATTAGCCTCTCATGATGGGAAAGGCTCGCTAATGTTTCACAGGTTTTTTTTAAATAATCAACTAGTTTCAGTCTTGCGTGATACAGGTTGCACAACTGTTGGAGTACGCAAATCGTTGGTAGACCCATCTTGCTGCACCGGGGAGAATGTAAAATGTGTCCTATTTGGGGGCATGGTGGAATTCTATCCTGTGGCCATTGTGCACGTTGATACTCCATTTTTCTCAGGTCAAGCGAAAGCATGTTTATTACAGGAATCAATTGCTGACATAATCATGGGCAATATTGTGGGTATAAAAGCGTGTTCACGCCAAGATATAGAAATCTGGGAATGTCAGCATATACTACACGCTAATTTGGTCGTCACAAGAGCACAGGCACAGGCTCAAGAGGAAGAAGAAATGACTAACAATCATAACAAGGAGGAAAATCAACATCTTATGCCGATGTTAACGAAGACATCATTTATTGATATGCAAAAGAATGACAATTCTTTGAAAAGATTTTTCAAATTGGTAAAATCAGATGATGTGGATTGCTCAGAAAGGTCACAACCTTGGTATACAATTAAAAATGACATATTAATTCGTAATGCTAGAGATGCTACATCGGTACAGCAGCAAATTATGGTACCAACCAATATTCGACCTTACATTCTCAGACATGCGCATGATACAAACTGTGCAGGCCACACGAGCTTTGCTAGGACGAAATATAGAGTCTTACGGCATTTTTATTGGCCTGGAATAGTCAGGGTTGTCAAATTATTTTGTCATTCGTGCAAGACATGCCAACAAGTGGCTACAAAGGGTGCTTACCATAATGCACCTATACAGGCTGCTGATATTTTGGTGCGACCATTCGAAAAAATGGCCATAGACTTAATAGGTCCACTGTCAGTTCCGTCAGCCAGAGGTCATAGATATGTCCTCACCTGTATTGATATGTGCACCAGGTGGCCGGAGGCAATACCTCTTAAACATTTTGCTACCACCGATGTGGCTGATGCACTATTCCTCATTTTTACGAGAGTGGGGTTCCCTGACAATATTTTATCAGATAGGGAAACACAGTTTGTGTCAGATGTCATGTCGCATGTCATGAAACTATGTAATATTGATAGATCGCTTAGCTCTGTTTATCATCGTATGTCCAATGGCATGATAGAACGTTTAAATAAAACGCTGAAACAACTACTGGGGAAAGTGACCACGACGTATCCAGAGGACTGGGATAGAGTGCTCCCAGCAGTGCTGTTCACTTATTGGGAAGTCCCAAACGAACACACTGGGTTCTCGCCTTTTGAGCTCATGTATGGTGCTCCACCACGAGGACCAATGTTGATAATAAAACAATTACTTACAGGTTCAGAGAGGACTCAGGAATGCCAGTCATCCTATGAGTATGTGGTGAATCTACGAAAGACACTTATAGACGCTTGGAAAATAGCGACTGATTCATCTTAAAAGGCAAAAGAAAAAGCTAGATCTCTTCAAAACCGTTGGAAAAAGTTAAGGAAATTACTTCCTGGAGACAAAGCTGCTACCAACGAGAGAGAATAACCTTCTCATTTCGTGGAGTGGTCCATATGAAATTATTTCAAAATTGACAGATGTTGATTACATTCTTGACGTGAAAGGCAAGAATAAAACCTTTCACATCAACATGCTCAAACAATTCCATGATAGACCTGAATATCTCAAACCTATCTTAGATGCTGTTAATGAAGTAATCACTGATGATCCTTCATCTTACTCTTCATTGTCAGTGATTCAAGAAGAACCCACTTCTTTTCATGATGTACCTTTGCAACTTTCTGTCATGTCTCTTTACCCGACAGAATCATGGGTAAATGTATCTATTTGTCCGGATCTATCCAGCGAACAACAATCTCAAATTCTTTCTATTCTAGAGTCATATCAGCAACTTCTGTCTAATATTCCAGGCCGAACTTCTATAATCACTCACGATATTAGACTCACAGATCACAAACCTATTAAATTAAAGCCTTACCCTATCCCTATCCACTTTCAGGATCAGGTTGAAAAAGAATTAGGTCAAATGTTACAGCTTAACATTATTGCACCATCAGAGTCTGCTTATTCTTTCCCAATGGTTATAATCAAGAAGAAGGATAATAATATCAGATTATGCATGGATTTTCGTAAACTCAATTCCATAATGGAGTCTGACGCAGAGCCAATGCCAATTCTTGACGAATTACGGTCAAAACTTTCTAAAGCAACCTACTTTAGCAAATTTGACTTAGCCAAGGGATATTGGCAAATACCTCTCACGGAAAAAGCAAAACCTTTCACGGCTTTTGCTACCCCTAAGGGTCTCTTTCAGTATAATTTCATGTGCTTTGGCTTGGTAAACGCACCAGCGACTTTCGTTCGGATGATGAGGAAACTGTTTTCTCATAGGTCTGATATCATCTCCTATACAGATGACATTTGTTTGTTCCACAACTCTTGGGACGAACATGTTTCTGGATTGAAATCTCTTCTCGAAATTCTTCGCTCTAATAACACTGACAAACAACATTTTTCTTTCTTATATAAGAATAAGTGTTCTTAGGTCAGTTTCTTGCGCTGATTTCAAATTTGAAATCCGTTTATCTCTATCACGTCAGGTTCTTAAGATATTTGTGAATAAATATATTTTTGGGAAACCGTTATTTGCTCCGTTTCATTTTTACTATATAACTTTTTAAAAATTAATAAAATGCAAAATAATTCTACTTTTTATACTGCTAAAAGATGCATGACATATGTTACGTTATATTTCAAATAGTTACTGTATTTTTGAAATAATTCTGAGTGAAATATGGCTTCTAGAAGTTGTAGAAATTCGGCTGATCTGTTCTGTTATGTGTGCGGATATTTTACCGATCGTGTTCACCAGAAAAACTTTACAACATTGCTAAAGAAAGCATATGAACTTTATTTCGATTCGAAAGTTGATGATGCAAATAAATCTTGGATGCCAAATGCAGTTTGTTCGACTTGTGCAAATACATTGGCAGGTTGGTTACGAAAATCGCTGAAGCATAAGTTGATGCCTTTTGGAGTGCCAGTAATATGGCGTGAACCGATAAATCATGCTACTGATTGTTACTTCTGCTTGACAAATATCTATGGTTTCACTTTTAAAACTAGAAAGTCTGTGGTTTATCCAAATATTGAATCGGTTTTGAAACCAGTGCCTCATGATCCAATCACGTGTCCGATCCCAGTTCCACCAGAACAATATCCATTGGATGTGAATGAACATCAGAAAGTGATAGTTTACCTGCTTTAGAAACTAATTCTGACTCGGATTATATACCGGTGAATGATGGTGTTCACTTAATTAACCATTCAGAACTTTCAGATCTAATACGTGATCTTGCTCTCACCAAAGGACAAGCGGAATTACTCGGTTCGCGACTCAAAGAATGGAATCTTTTAGCGCCCAATACTCTGATATCTAAATTTCGTCATAGACACAGAGAACTTGTTCAATACTTTGAGATGGATGATGACATTTGCTATTGCAAAGATGTAAAAGGTCTAATGGTGCACCTCGGTCATGAGCACATAGTCAACGAATGGCGACTTTTCATCGACTCTTCCAAGACTAGTCTAAAAGCCGTGTTATTGCATAATGGAAATTTATTTTCATCAATTCCAGTCGCCTACTCTGTTCATATGAAAGAAACTTATGACAATGTGGCTATACTTTTGGCAAAAATAAAGTACAATGACTACCAATGGCGGATTTGTGGAGACCTAAAGGTCATTGCAATTCTCACGGGCATGCAGACTGGGTATACTAAATTTTGTTGCTTCCTATGTGAATGGGACAGCCGCAACAGACAGGAACATTATGCAAGAAAGGTGTGGCCTATCAGGGATCGTATGCAGCTCGGGCATAAAAATATAATACTCGAGCCATTAGTTAACAAAGACAGCATCATTTTACGACCGTTACATATAAAGTTGGGGCTCATGAAGAATTTCGTAAAAGCGTTAGATAAAACGAGCAAAGCTTTCACTTATCTTCGAGAAAAGTTTCCGCAAATTAGCGATGCAAAGATAAAGGAAGGTATCTTTGTAGGACCTCAGATTAGGAAAGTTATTGCAGACAAACAATTCGAGAACTTGTTACATGGTAGTGAACTTCGCGCATGGATGGCATTCAAATCGATCGTCGATAGCTTTCTGGAAAATCACAAATCTGTCGACTATGTGCATATTGTTAAGCAGTGCATAGATGCATACAGAATTATGAGCTGTAACATGTCCCTCAAAATCCATTTGCTCGATTCGCATCTTGACTTTTTCCCTGACAACCTTGGCGAAGTCAGCGATGAACATGGAGAACGATTCCATCAAGATATCGCCGTAATGGAGTCACGTTATCAAGGACGGTGGAGTGTGACCATGCTTGCCGATTATTGTTGGATGCTTCATCGCGATGTACCACATGCCATTCACCGACGAAAGTCGACTGCAAATAAATTCAAGCCTACATAACTGTTATACTTCTTGTACAAATGATGTTGTAATACTGTATGCTTTGTTAAAAAACTTCAATTGCGTATTTCTAGAGATCCCGACCTGATAGAGAAAAACGGTTTGCAGATTTAAAAACAGCGCATTAAAATTGACCAGACAAACATAGAAGTGTTAGAGAAAGAAAAAAAAATTTTTTTTTTTGTTAGCCAGTGTAATCTGACAGCAAATCCTTCGAAAGTTCAAATAGGTTTCAAAGAAATTTCTTTCTTAGGTCACAGAGTGGGCCATGGATTTCTGAAAACTGAGGATAAAACTATCTTGAAGATTCTTAACCTATCAATTCCTAAGACTAAGAAGCAAGTGCGGAGTCTTCTCGGCCTTATACAGTTCTATAATAAATTTATGCCTCATTTATCTTCAATTACGTCAGTCCTGTCTGAGTTAACTACGAAAGGTTCCCCTAATAGAATTGTCTGGACGGAGGCCTGCAACATAGCTCTAGTCCATTTAAAGCATTACTTTTCATGTGCACCAATTTTAAAACTCCCTGATCCTCATCTCCCATTTATTCTCAGGACAGACGCTTCGATGTACGGTATTGGTGGCTCCTTGATGCAAGAAGTAGATGGAATGCTTCATCCAGTGATGTATGTGTCGAGGAAGCTCACAAAGACAGAAACCAGATATCCAATTATTGAGCGCGAGCTTCTCGCGATCATATGGGCTGTCACAAAGCTTCAGCATTACCTTCTTGGTTCTCGTTTCATCATTGAGACAGACCAGAAGGCCCTGTCATTCCTTCAAAAATCCAACATGAAAAACGCATGAGTCGCACGTTATGCAATTAATTTGCAAATATATGACTATATCATTCGACCTATTGAGGGCAAGTCCAATGTGCTTGCAGATGTTCTGTCGAGATGTACACAGACAGACCTGCCCGATTCTCAAGGATATGACATTGCTGCGACCCATTGACCAAGGTACACTGCTGATAGTCTACAGATACCTCGCTAACTTAAAAACACTATCTTGACAATATCCATAACCAGATACATATTACCATCGTTATCAAGAGAAACAACTCAAGTCATTTGAAGACAAGATAAGAGAAGTTTTGTGTGGATACATTCAAATCGTTTCACACTACATCAAGTTCCATGAACAGTACACAAGATCTGATTTCCGGACAGTCATGACGTATGCGGTAAATGAACCAAATCAAACAGTATCTCAGATAAACAGTATAAGGCTCTTTGTCATATCTTAATGGCAATCCTTCACAAAATGACTGGGATGCAGAACTTTAAAAAGATCATATGTCCTATTCCAGCAAATGAACTTCAAAATGTTGGGGCTCAGAGACTGTGACACTCAAGAGGCAACATATGAAAAGAAATTTCACACAAGAAACAATCGATTCGATACGCCTATGGAGAACTTCGCCATTTGAACATTCTTTTTTGTTATTACTTAAACCAGTTATGTGACTCTAAAGTGCTAAAATTGCAAATAGTAAGCTTTCACACTAATGAAAGATGAACCTATCATTGAAGACACTCAGTAGCTATAGTTAATTAGTTTTACACAATGCTACAGACAGCACACACACGATCATGTGGACATTTACATTAATGTAATTATTATACTTACTTAATACTATTTAATTAGTTAGATCTTTCCTTTCATTCATCTTTTTAATTAAATGCATTCAGATATTTCATTTTCCAAAACTTCACAATTTCATTATCATATTTCTTCACATTTTCATTGATTTTTCTCATTTTTCCATGGTGCTGACTACATTCCATAGACTGTTCCTCAGGTATGACATAGACTGGATGGTAACTTCTCGCATTTTCTAAAAATGACTTCCTATATGGAAAACTTTCAGTTTTCGCTGGGGGGCAGGGTAAAAGTGTTACCTATCATTTTGCTCACAGGCTTGTAATTCATCGCTGTGTGCAATGGAGCAGAACGCGAATATGCTTCGAGTGTAAAAGCGTGAGTTGTGGAATGTGTGTGACACAGGTATTTAGTGTATGACGTGGACAGGGTCTGCTGCGGGGGGAACGAAAAAATCGTTAGGACAGTTGAGTTTGGCTTGTGTTTTCGAAGTGTACAGATTTATGTGAGAGCGACAGACCAGTGTTTATTGTTATAAAAAATTTCAGAGTCAGGATAATTGACTCAATTCATTATGATGTGTGCCTGATTGTGTGTTGCTTAAGGAGATGGACAGTAAGTGATTTGAATCAATACGGATTTGTAAAGTATGAAGGCGTCGTAGACGATACATAGACATTCTGACTTTAAACCGGCACAACGACATTATGGCTTTTGTCTGCTACTGAACACATTTGTATTACTGATGTAACGTCATATCATCATATGCTCTCAAAAGAAGTGAAGTACACTTATGTTGTATTGTGACATATTAAATGTGATAAAACGTACAACAAGCTGTTGATCAAGATTATTCAAGTTGGCCATTCCGTACGTTACTGTTGAGACTGTTGTCTATTATATCAAAATATCTTACAAGACCAGTGCAGCACATTAATATACTCGTTACCCAATAGCCTTCAATAAGTATAAGGTAACATTGTATTACTTTATCATTTTGACCTTTCTAAGCAAATACCGCATCACAAACATCACAAATGTACGACTTCTCTCCTGTATGTATTCTTCTGTGTTTTTGTAGGCTATCTATCTCAGTGAATGCTGCTCCACAAACATTACACTTGTAAGGCTTCTTCATTGTATTTATTCTTTTATGTCTTTGTAGGTTGTTTATGACAGTAAATGCTGCATCACAGACATCACACTTGTAAGGCTTCTTTCCTGTATGTATTCTTTTATAACGATGTAGACTACTGCTTTGAGTAAATGCTTTCCCACAAACATCTTACTTGGAAGGCTTCACTCCTGTATGTTTTCTTCTGTGTTTTTGTAGGCTATCTATCTCAGTAAATGCTGCTCCACAAACATCCTGTATGTATTTTGTTATGTCTTTGCAGAATACTGCTCCGAGTAAACGCTGCTCCACAGACATCACACAGGTAAGGTTTCTCTCCTGAATGTATTCTTTTATGATTTTGTAGACTACTGCTCTGAGTAAATGCTGTATCACAAACAACACACTTCCAAGGTTTCTCTCCTGTATGTATTCTTTTATGTTTTTGTAGGGTATCTATATGAGTAAATGCTGCTGCACAGACATCACACTTGTAAGGCTTTTCTCCTGTATGTATTCTTTTATGCCTTTGCAGAATACTGCTCCGAGTAAATGCTGCATTACAGACATCACACTGGTAAGGCTTCTCTCCTGTATGTATTCTTTTATGCATTTGTAGAGTACTGCTCCGAGCAAATGCTGCATCACAGACATCACACTTGTAAGGCATCTCTCCTGTATGTATTCTTCTGTGATTGTTAAGGTTACTACTCTTAGTAAATGCTGCATCACAGACATCACACTTGTAAGGCTTCTCTCCTGTATGTATTCTTCTGTGATTTTTAAGGTTACTACTCTCAGTAAATGCTGCATCACAGACATCACATTTGTAAGGCTTCTCTCGTGTATGTATTCTTCTGTGTTTTTTAAGGTAACTACTCTCAGTAAATGCTGCTCCACAAACATCACACATGTAAGGTTTCTCTCCTGAATGTATTCTTTTATGATTTTGTAGACTACTGCTCTGAGTAAATGCTGTATCACAAACAACACACTTCCAAGGTTTCTCTCCTGTATGTATTCTTTTATGTTTTTGTAGGGTATCTATATGAGTAAATGCTGCTCCACAGACATCACACTTGTAAGGCTTCTCTCGTGTATGTATTCTTCTGTGTTTTTTAAGGTAACTACTCTCAGTAAATGCAGCATCACAGACATCACACTTGTAAGGCTTCTCTCCTGTATGTATTCTTTTATGTCTTTGTAGGGTATCTGTCCAAGCAAATGCTGCTCCACAAAAATAACAAATGCAAAGTTTATCTCCTGTATGTATTCTTTTATGACTTTGTAGAATACTGCTCACAGTAAATGCAGCATCACAAACATCACACTTGTAAGGCTTCTCTCCTGT
Source organism: Oreohelix idahoensis (assembly GCA_024509875.1). Taxonomy (NCBI): domain Eukaryota; kingdom Metazoa; phylum Mollusca; class Gastropoda; order Stylommatophora; family Oreohelicidae; genus Oreohelix; species Oreohelix idahoensis. The sequence continues at coordinate 46,038 of JAMPIV010010131.1, read as the reverse complement.
ATGTGTTTTTTTTATGACTTCGTAGTTTACTGGTCTTAGTAAATGTTACCCCACAAACATCACACTTGTAAGGCTTCTCTCCTGCATGTATTCTTTTATGTTGCCACAGGTTATCTTTCACAGAAAATGATGCGCTATTAGTATCACACTTGTAGGAATTGTATTTCTCTATATTCTTGTGAGACTGAATGTTTAAACCACTACAAGTAGCAACAGTTCTGTCACTCACACAAAGCTGAGCATTTATCTCACTGGCAGAAAATGGTTTACTACAATTTATGTTACAGATCTGATTTTTACAAACTGATGTATTACTGTGCAGGTTGTCAAACATTGTAGCTGTCCTTTCCTGACTGTTGATGAGGTTCACAGATGCTTCATTACCAGTGAGTCTCAGGTTGATGCTATCTTCTCTTGCTACATCAGTAAAAGTTGCATCTCCAATCTTATTCACTGCTTCATTCATGTTATTTAGACTGTTCTGTGGTAACACATTCTGAAGATCACTGCATTTATTATCAAACTCCCAGCCTCCATCTCTGTGTACTGTTTTCACATGCTCATCCAGGACATCAAGTTGGAAGAAATGAGTGTTGCACTGGTGACAAGAATAAAACACCTGTAATAATAAAAATAATGAGAAAAGATAAATAATGAAATGCATGTCTTATATGTTTAGTTAAAATTTGTTAGCAAAATGTAGTAACAAACACATAAGCACAATTTTCTGATAATTATGTGATTGTAGTTGAGGATCGACATCATTGCAATCCAGGCAAACCCACTGGTCTCTCCCAGTAAATGTTGAAGTGTATGAAAGCTTACTGTACTGTAGCATCCTAACTGTATACATGTCGGATGTATCCTTTCATACGTCATACCTGCTAGTCTTATGTTTGGTGCCACATTCCAGCTATCTTAGCCTTGTTGATTCATCTATTGCAGTGTTGTTTTCTAATAGATGATCATTAACTGTCCTCAGTATCTCTCCCTTGTGCAGGACCAGTGTCCCTGCTATGGGTGCACTTCAAGCTAGTCTGTCAGCACTCTTATTGCCATGTCATACACCTGAATGACTTGTACAGTAGATTCACACCAGCTTCTGAAGATTCAAGGCCTCTATAAATGTTTTCTATTCATGCAACAGACATCCATTTTGAACCTTTAAAAGCATGGACTGAGAGTGTGACACAATAACTGCCCTGGTTACTGCAGTATCAGCCTCTATCTCCATTATGTATACATTAAGCAAGTTTAGTTTAACAGATATTTACTTGACTTTCATCTGTTAAAAGTCATAAGCATTGTAAGAACAGCATCAGAACTTCACATTCCCAGCCACTATTCATTCAAAGCGGCCAAGTATAGCGATCTGGCCGTGGAGCTGAGACACGATGGATTCAGTGCAAGGCTCATGGCGGTTGAAGTGAGCACAAGAGGGCTTGTGGCTGCATCAGTGTATGATTTATTGAAACTGTTGGGGCTGAAGGGACAGTCTAGAACAAGGGCACTGAAGAGGCTTAGCGAAACTGCCGAAAAGGCAACAGGCTGGCTGTGGAACAACCGCAATGGGCAATGGAGATTGTGAAAATAAACGCTGCGGTACAGAAAACACCAAATTTTTCTAAGTCCACAACGCTGGGTTTTTTTGGTGTACTAGTGAAAGGGCTGCGACTCTGGGGCAACAGGCGATGTATACTATAGGGAGTGTCAGGTACAGAATTTCAGTGGCTTGCGGCACGCAGGGGTTAAGGCACTCATGTACACATATAAAGACATACTCACATGCACATACACAAACGAACACATACACTTATGTAAACATGCACACACACATGCTCATGTACATACTTATAAACACACACATACACAAATATACAGAGCACAAAATTATTTTCTACATGACCTAAGACCCTATAAGGGCACAGTGAACATTCAAACACAAAAAAATCATTTGATTTGTTTGTGTCAAAAGATCTCCGCGCTGGAGTGAAAGCTGCCTTATATGCAGATGACCTAGTACTCTGTTGCGCCGATGAATACGTCACCACAGAAAATTATAGAATGCAGCGGGCAGCAGACAGGCTAATGTCATGGGCAGAGAAATGGCTTATCACAATAAACACAGACAAAACCTCCACAATGCTGTTCTCCCTCTCCCCCAAGGACAAAGCAGCTAACATACACCTAGGGACAACCATGATCAAGGAAGAAAGCTACCCCTCCTATCTTGAGGTGACATTTGACCAAAAGCTTACATGGAATAAGCATATTGAAAATGCAGAAGGAAAGGCCCGAAGATGTCTAGGCATACTCAGAAAACTAGCAGGTACCAATTGGGGAGCAAATGAAAGAACTCTAAAGAAGATTTATAATGGAGTAATAAGACCACACTTAAGAGCTCAGCTCAACAGCATAGTCACCAGCTGCTAACTCACATCTGCAGTCATTGGAAATGGTGCAAAATCAAGCCCTCAGGCTCATTACAGGAGCCATGAAAACTAATCCAATATCAAGATGCAGAAAGCTGCTGGATTACAGACATTGTCCTATAGAAGAGACACCAAAAGCATGATCCAGATGGAAAAGTACAACAGTATGCCAAGGCATCCAATGAAGGCAACACTAGATGACCTGGAATTGGGACGTCTAAAACGTAGCAGCTTTGTCCATCGGGGAAAAAGACTTAAGAGACAGCACCAAGAAGACCTAATCATGAAGACGACACCGCTGATGCCCATCCTATACCCTGTACCATGGGAACAGACCAGCAGTACCCTCCAAATTAATACATCAATCAGTGGTCTCACAATTGGATATTTTGTTTTTTTCGTACGCCCGCTATTACTCGAGGCAAAATCTCAGGTTAGTATGTCTAACCTGTGACTGATTTTACATGAGTATCCCTGTTTTCTTACACAGAAACAGGTGTCCCTCACCATTCAGGCAGACACTTGCAAACTTCAGAGGTACCCATTAGAGCTGGGTCGGCTCAGGAGCCACCAGTCCCTGGTCGATGACACTCCTTCAAATTTCTCGCCAGGGCTCGAGTTAATCCAGTCTGAAACCCGGCAAATGAAAAATCTTCAAATATCCTCACCCGAGTTTGATCCTGGGTCACCCGGTTGTCAGTGCAGTGTGGTAACCACTACACTAGTGTTGCTCCCTCAACTGGATATGAGTATAATGACCTGCAAAAATGAACTGCTACATTGAATATGATCCAAGAAAGCTATGCCTACACAGATGGTTCAGCAATAAATGCTGTAAAGAATGGAGGTGCTGGTATCTTTATCTCATATCCTGACAACCACTATGAGACTAGGCATATTCCCATTGGTAAATTCTGTTCCAACTATACAGCTGAGGTTCAAGCTCTAAAGCAAGCTGCAAATATGATTTATAACACCAACTATGACTGCCACCAGGAAGTCATCCTCACAGATGCACTGTCTGTACTGCAAGCTCTCAAGAGTGGTAAACTCCCACATCTGAGAAATGAACTAAGCAAGGTAGCTGCCAAAAAAAGAACCATACTTCAGTGGGTACCATCCCATTGTGGTGTACCCAGAAATAAAAAGGTGGATCAACTTGCAAAAAAGGGAGGAGAATGTGAACAAGAAGATAATGAAATCACATACTTTGAGAAAAAGAGAGCTATCCAGACTATCAGAAGAGAACAAAATCAACCCAATGATGACTACCACACTCTTGACCAGCAGGGACAGATCACCATTTTTCGCCTCAGGATGGGGCATAACAAACTGAATAAATACATGTACAAGCTACGATTGTCTGCTTCACCACTGTGCACATGTGGATTAAATGAACAAACTGCTGAGCATGTTCTAAAGAATTGTCCTCTGTATGACCAGTTAAGAAAGATATACTGGCCCAATGACTCAACACTAAACTCAAAGCTGTATGGAGCTAAAGAGGAACTCCAGGCAATGGTTTAGTTCATCATGAGAACACATCTGACGGTGTAAACATCAAAGATGTGATCGCAAGAAGAAGAAGTTTGTGTCAAAAATAAATAAAACACTGAAATACAAAGAAAACAAGCATGTCTAATAAGGCCACTTGTAGTTTCTGTGGTCTCTGGTGAGACAAACAATAAGTGAGAATATTGCTCCCTCAGGATATTGTACAAGGCATTATTTTAAGGCTGATCATGAGGCTGGCAATATTATCATGTCAAACAAATAGTTACAGATACCATCACAGTAAGAGCTTGTGAGTGTTTAGTGTAAGCTTCCTGGGGGTGACCAGGACAATGGTGACATATAAGGTCAATGACCTGTCTGATATAGTTTGTATAAACAATGGTACATACAACATATAAGGTTAATTAACTGTCAGGTATAGTTTGTCTAAACGATGGTACATACAACATAAAAGGCTAATTAACTGTCTGATATAGTTTGTCTAAACAGTGGTACATAAAACATATAACAGGGTTCATAGCAAATTTCTTCAAGCATTTTCCAGGCTTTTTCCAGGTTTTTCCAGGTCCAGCATGTGATTTTCAAGGATGAGAAACTCTAATATTTTCCTCATCTAATTTTCTCAGATATAATTATCACTTTGCTGACCAGCAATCCGGAGCATTACCATCTCCCATTACCAAGGGTGTTTGCAGATTTCTTTAAAAAGAACTTTTTTTTTTTTTTTTTTTAAATTCATAAAAGATGGAAAAACAGACATCTTTTCCAAGTTTTTAGTGAATTTGTTCAACATCAGCGCAATAAAATGTTAGTGACATGGATGATAATGAATAAAATAAGCTTGATTGACGTATTGATTTAATGATTAACTATGTATATCAACATAAGAGGCTAATAAAATTGGAATAAAATGTTTAAAAAAAACCTATTTTTTGTGTTTGTCTTTTTTGAATGTATTCTGCATCTGTGGCATCTGACAATGAGCGTTTGTAAATGTTTGAGTAGTTAAGTACCTCTAGTTGGAGTCTGAGCTGCTTTTTTCATTAACTGGAATTGAAGTTGTAGCTGTAGGTCTCTGCAAGAGTCTTTGTCAACGATCCACGTTGATAATCCTTGACTGTGTGGTATAACTTGAAGCAGGGTATCAGGTATAGAGGTACATTGCAATCTGGGCAGTACATGCAAGTCTGGCTTCTGTTCCCTGCAGCCTTACACACTTTACAGTCTGGTTTGTACCTTGCCCTTTCATATTTATCAATGAAGTGGTGCTCAGTAAGTCGTGTTGTGACCTGTGGTTTTGAAGGTTTCACATTGCGTCGAAGAATAGCAGGTTCAATAAGAGTCATACTGACATCCTGATCTTCGCTTTGATCTTTTTTTGTAGAGTTGGCAGTGTTGTAGGTTATGTGCCCATTGATCAGGGCAGTTTCAACTAAGAAATAATATAAAAAATAGGATCTGTGTGGGTAGGGGTAGCTTGCACCTAGTTGGCTGAAGTGTCCACACCTCCCATACTTTTGCTGTATTTTTCTGCAAGCACTGGCTTCTGAATTGTTCTGCCCTAAAGAATTTGTCTTTCTAACTGTCTTGTTTATATTATCATTGGAGTGAACAGTAAATAAAAGGTTAAATCTTTTCGTATCATGCCAGGTGACTGTCGGCATGCCTTATCTTCTGGACTTCTTCCAAGAGCAAAATAGTGCGGACGTGTTTTTATTTGGCTCTACAATTTGGACATTTTATTCTAAGTTGTTCACATTTAATATGGATGGTTTATACACCCCTGTGTCAGCGTTTTGCTTGGACTTACAATGAAATTGTTTATTCTGTAATTGTGTTAAATTCAGTTGTAAATATTGTGTTTTTCTCTTTATGAAATGACGGTAGAAGCGTTCATCTTGTGGTGCCACCATTTTTCGATATATCGAGAGTTACTTTAACCGTAGTACTATCTTCAGTTTTAGTAACACATTCCAAAGTGTAACTGTGACCCTGTGGCTAGGACACAATAGACTATGATAAATCACAGGGTTTGTCCGCCTTGTAGCATGTAATGTGATATGGCGAGCGGGGAGAAACGCGTCGTTTCAGCGAAAGTAAAACCGCCAAGAGATGGTAGATTACACCCTTCCACAGTAGCTAAAAGCTACTCTCTTAACCGGGGAAAAGCAATACAAAGAAAATTAAATGCTTGGAATAGCGATCCTCATCTGACCATCAAGCAAACGAACAATGGTCAATGTTGCTCTGTTGAATTCCATAACAGCCAACACTACGAAATTTTCAAACACACTTGCTTAGAGTACTACCGAAACTGTTCTATTGAAACTCGGAGCGATCAACTAGATGCTATTGTTGAGGACAAAATAAGCACCGACCTCCTCACAATACATCTGTATCACACAAGAAATAAAATTTTAGTTCAAGGAGCGACAGAGTGTGTACAGACATGGCTAGACGTCGAATTTTGTCACCTCCAAAGATCAGCTCTAGATAAGACCATGATTGTAACTGATCTTGCCTCTCCACCAACAATCACAGGAGACACGCCTGCCAACGCACAATCTCAGCTAACCATTGAAACCAGTCCTCCCCCCTGTCCCATTTCAATCAGCTCCTCCCCTCTACCTATCATCACTCCAATAATTGTGCAAAATGGAGAGGAATCCAACGAAAATGTTTCCCTTTCAAATGATGATATTCCGAAACGTACACTGGAACTAGCATCATCTACCCTTAATACAAATATACCTACAGATAATCCAGATCTAAATCACTCTCCCAGTGCACACGAGACACACTCATCATGCACCAAAGACACTGTTACTAAAAGAATAATGCCTATCCATCATCATGTATACTCCCCTCTTAAACAGCTCCTAGCTATTGAGTACAATAAGGAGCAAGACAGCCCCGAAGTGCGAAGTCTAGTAGAGGGAACACAGAAGCGCTGCTGTCAGGCGATGATTACCGTACTTGAAAGTTCAGTGAGAAACATCATTGCTGAACTCAAACAAGACATGGACAGCTCATTCAAAAGAGAACTTGACGCACTCAGGCATGAGGTCAAGTCTCTCAGACAAGAAAACACAAGGCTGATAAATAGAATAGACCAAATACAAGAAGCTTCAGACAGTAAAAACAAGAACGGTGGTGTGCAAAACCCTCAAATATCGGGTCATCCAATTACACCACAAACATCACCTGCTCCGTTACCCTCTCAGCCTCAAACACCCGTTCCTGAAGACAAAATATGCCCACGACATCACAAGCTTGAAAACAGCCAACAGAATATTAAAAACAAAGAACGAAAAGAAACATCACCAAATAAGACTTACCCGATTGAGGTAAAAATTAGTCATCGTACTGAAAACCTACCAAGACAACCCACACAAGTAGATCCCGAAGCAACAACGGCAACGGAACATGAAAGAACACAACAACCGACACAAAAATCCGCTGAAGACCTCCAGCAAGAAGAACATCAATGGCACCAACAACACCGTCGTGCACGATCTCAGCCACAGCACCATCGACACATATCTCACAACACACATCACATCATTATTGGGGACTCACTGCTAAAAGGTATTCACAGTGACAGAATGTCAACAACGCCAGAGGACATTGTCACAGTAATACCACTACCAGGAGCTGGAATAGTGAAAACAACCAATGAAATCAGCCATCTCAACAGAAATACTAACATAAGGAAAACAACAGTACACGTAGGGATAAATGATAGCACAAATGGATACACCATTAACCCATTAGACATCTCCAGAATGATTGACAACATAAAACAAAAATTCCCAAACACCTCCATATTTATCTCGTCAATAATTCCACCCAGCTATGGTCAAGCACGCCAAACTGTAGATATCAACAACAAGGTGCTATATAATTTCTGCACTAAACATCACATTTCTTTCATAAACAACACACCTTTTTTTCACATCAAAGTCAGGTGCACCAAAAAAGATGCTATATATAGATCAAGTCCACACTTCTAAGCTAGGGACGAGCTACCTAGCCAAAAATTTAAAGTTCCCCGAGAGGACTCACCACAAACACACATATTCGTCAGTCAGTGACACAAATTACACACTAAACTCAGTGAATCCACGCAGAACCCCTCATAACCACTCATCGTCATCCTCAGGTAATACTCATTTATCTAGCAAAGCTACACCTACTCCCATCCTCCACCCTAATCTTTATGACCAAATGTTTCCCCCATTACCCACACTACAGACACCCCCCGCCACTACCTGCTCGACAGGCACAACTGGACAGATGGAAAGACCGGGCTACAAGTATGACCCGTTCTTCCTCTACATCAAGTAACCACAACACAGGAACTACAGCTAGGAAATTGGACTTTCTTCATCCTGCCAAGAATGCCACTCTCATAGTTCGTATGTGCTACATCAGCTTAGGCAGTATAGCCCAGAAGTATTGATGCAGGCATTTCAGATGTCTTTATACGACTTTTCAGAACAAAATTCAGCGCACAAACACCAAGCTGTTGCAGATAAACTCACTTAAAAGCTGTATTTCAAACCAGCTTGGAGCTTAGTTCCCAGATTGACGCCTTCTCTCCGACTGCACCTTTGTTTATTCGTGTTGAGGAAAATTAGGAAATCCTCATAAAATTAACAAGCGTGGACCTTTAACTGTCCCGAAAAGATGAATTCTCTACATTGACTGTGGTTGAAGTCAAAATATTCCTGTGTGCCGCACTTTTTGCAAAGATTAAGATACGGTAAACAGTGTCCACGGACTTTAGAGAAATCTATTGCAGTGTATATTTTATAACTTGTTTACAATTTTGTATTAACCATTGTGTACTAACTTTATTGCTTCTTACTCATTCCTACTCCCCTCATTCTTTCTTTCCTATTGACTATTATCATGTCCGAGTGCAAAAACTCAAATCAAAATATAGGCAATATCACTAATTCATGGCTTAAACTATCAGGGCTTAAAATTGGTCATTTAAACATTTACCACCTGCTAGGTAAGCTTCCTGAAGTCTCCACCTCTCTCCAACAAAACTTCCACATATTTGGTTTTTTCTGAAACCCGTCTCAATGACAAAATTACAGATGAAGAAATTAGGATTAATGGATTCACCACCATTCGCAGGGATTCTAACAGACAACATGAAACAGGGCTAGTTATATACATCTCAACATCTCTTCAGTACAGACGCCGTGATGATCTAGAACATACTGGCATTGAATGTATATGGCTGGAAATAAAACTCCCCAACCTGACCCCCGTTTTAATTGGTTACCTGTACCGAATCCCTAGCTCTTCTGCTGTATGGTTTGACACATTCTCACGAATGATGGACAACGTTTGGGCTTCTTCGAAGGAAATTATTCTACTGGGAGATTTCAATATTGACCTTCACAAATCGAACAACACGTGGAATGATATCACCATCTCATACAACCTCACACAGTTAGTCACTCAACCCACGAGAGTAACAGATTCATCATCTACACTAATTGATCATATCTATACGACCTGCCCAGAAAACATTGTAGAATGCACAGTTACACGGACAGCATTAAGTGACCACTATCCTATTTGCTGTACCTGGACGAGAAAAGGGTTCAAAGCACCTAAAACGGAACATATCACAGTCCATTACAGGAATTTCAAAAACTTTAACCTTCAATTATTCCTACAAGACCTACAAATATCCCCTCTCTCATACGTGTACCAACTTCCCTATCCAGAAGAAGCCATAACATACTGGACACAAACTTTTAACAATGTATTCGACAAACATGTTCCTATAAAGCAAGTTCGTGTTAAAAATATCAGAAAGACCCCATGGATAACAAACGAAATATTATCAACAATGAGAGAGCGGGACGAAGCACATAAGCTCAAAGATTTCAGCAGGTATCGGATGCTTAGAAACAAAGTACAATACCTCATTCGTCAGGAAAAGAAACTACATTTCAGAAAGATGATTCAAGACAAAGCAAACAGTAAAGAAGTCTGGGCAGCCATTAGAACACTAACACACAAAACAAAGTCACTAAACTCTTTACCAAAAAGCTGCTCCCTCACGGCTACTCATTTTAGTAACCACTTCAAAACAGAAATTAACCATCTCAAATCGACACTAAAGCCAATGGACTGCGATATTAGTAAACTGACCGCCTTCTGCAACACTAAACATACCATAACAGATCTTAGAGATATTCCCTTTCTAACAGTACACGAAGTTCTCAAATATATCTTGGCATTAAAAAACAACAATTCATCTGGTCTTGATGGTATCAGCAATAAAATTCTACGTTACGCTGCACCCATCATTTGCGACTCCTTAACCTATGTGTACAATCAATGTATTGCACACAACTACTTTCCCACAGCATTTAAATCTGCCAAAGTGTATCCTCTCTATAAATCTGGCTCACATAGCGATCCCAACAGTTACAGACCAATATCCCTTCTATCATCTCTTTCAAAACCACTAGAGAAACACATTTACAACACTACATTTCAACACTTAACAACAAACAAACTGCTCATTGAGAGCCAGTCAGGTTTCAGACCCAAACATTCCTGTCACACAGCTCTCACCAAAATGGCAGATAACTGGCTGTCGAACGTAAATGATGGGAAATTAGGTGGTGCTGTTTTTGTTGACTTCAAAAAAGCATTTGATATGATTGACCACACTATCTTGGTTCAAAAGTTGGAAACCCTCAGAATAGGCCCTAATCCACTAAACATCATCAAATCATTCCTGGGAGATCGACAACAGTTAGTGCTTCACAACAACTCGACATCAGATTTCTCGAAGATAGATACAGGAGTACCGCAGGGTTCTATTCTTGGGCCCCTACTCTTCGCAATGTTCATCAACGACCTACCACTACATCTAAAATATTCAACATGTGACCTCTTTGCAGATGATTGTACTATCTACACTAGTGACAATGACTGCGTGGCACTTGAAATGACTCTTCAATGCGATGTAGACAATCTAACAAAATGGAGTAATATGAATCGTATGCCATTAAACACAGCAAAAACGAAATCTATGTTAATTACCACCAGACAGAAACTCCTAAACTGCACCAAAAGATCGCTACAGGTACACGCGGAATCAATACAAATTGAACATGTAACAGAACACAAAAGTTCTAGGAATCACGATTGACCAGCACTTAACGTGGAACTCCCATGTACGGAATTTAACCAAACACTTAGCTCAAAAGACGTACCAGCTAGCCAAAATAAAACACTTCTTAGACGCAGACACTAGACTATTGTTCTACACCTCACATATACAGACACATCTAGATTACTGCTCTACACTATGGGATGGTTGCCCTGCTTCCACCTCAAAGAGACTGCACTCCCTGCATAAGAGAGCAATACGTCTGATCACGGATAATCGCATGATATCACACACAAGGACAGGAAAAGAACCCACAATACTGTCCCTGAAAAAACGTCTTCTCTACAACAAAGCCAAGCTGACCCACGCAATTCTATCAAACAATGCTCCGCCGTACCTACGATCATTGTTTCAAACCAGTAGAAGAGAGGGACTACAATTACATCAGTTACGTCTGCCCAAACCTAGGATCGACCTGTTCAAACAGAGTCTAGCCTACTCTGGAGCCTACTTATGGAACAGCCTTCCACACCACCTAAAAAGCCTACCTACACAATATTCATTTAACAAAGCACTTTTCAAACACTTCCTAAACACTGATTATCTACCCCCATAGAAACATCATTTGCCTGTCAACATCTCATCCATAGGTCAACATTTCTTTTCCTCTTCCGCTCGTTTTTAATGGGAATAATTTGTTTTATATCCATGTAATACTATTATATAATGTAATGTATGTGAGAATGGACCCGCATACCACTGTACTTTAGAGATGTGAATGTTTCCGTTTGCTTAAATGGGTGATGTACATGCAGATATAATTTTTTTTTTTTTTTTTTTTTTTTTTTTTTTAAACTGCTGAAAGACTTTTTCTGTTACAGAAGTGCGCAAGAAAGTGTTATTATTATTATTTCAATTTCCGCCAAGAATGTATGGATGTAAGCGAGAATGTGTTTTTGTAATTCTTGTATTGAGGATTGATGACACATTCAAAAATACTACAGATTAGACGTTTTGACCGCATAAGTGAGTGTCGGTATACATAACTTATTTATTTATTGTTTTGTTTATATTATTTTACTTTTTATTATTATTATTTTTCTTCAGTCACTATCTTTATTTAAAAAAAAAAAAAAAAACCTAGGCTACTCATTTTTTATTATGATTGTATACTGTAAATGAATGCTGTTATGTTAACTTTATAATGTTGCATGCCTTTAAATTAATGCTTAAAGTAATATGTGGGAATAAAAGGATATAGTATGCAAGATAAATGAGAGTGAAAGGGCAGAATGTTAGACGGGCCTGCGCGTCCAATTCTCAACCCTTCGAAAATAAAGTTCGTTCGTTCGTTCGTTCGTTCGTTCTCTCGGTGGTGGTAAATTCCCCTCTGCTGCAAGCTGCTCCTGAGAACTGATGATGACACAGCGTGCATTTAAGACAACGAAGATCACAATGCAATCTGCAAAAAAGCCCAAGGCCAGTGTCTAATCTCCTGTATGGATGGTTTTGGATTTTGTTACTTTGTCTTTTTTTGTCCCTGTAATGAAATCATTACTTTTATATTGTTTTTTTTTTTTCTAAACATAATTAAATTTGATTGGCATTGGATATTACAAATGTATGCTATAATTTGACCTTGATAATGTTGCATGCCTAAATAATGATCTTAACCCTTTGAAAATGAAGTTTGTTTGTTCATTCTCTCTCCCAGACTTTACCAAGTATGAAGGGCGTTCAGAAAGTAATGCACCACATCGTTTTTCTCAGCTAATAATGAAGATAGAAGCATGAAATTTTGCACATTTCAAATATGGCATGTGCCAATTGTGTGCACCAAATTGCACCACTACTGGATAATTAATACGGCTGCCCTAAACTGTTGAAATGGAGCATGTTAGCAACTTGCGTTATAAACAGCGAATTGTGATAGAATTTCTCATTGCAGAGAAGGAAACTGTTGTGAATATTCACAAGCATCTATGTGATGTGTATGGAAGTTTTGCAGTCGACAGGAGTACAGTCAGTCGCTGGGTTCAGAGAATCAAAGAATCAGGAAGTGGAGATATGGAGCTGCTTGATCGGCCGCGCTGTGGACGTCCTGCCACAGCCACCAACGCAGAAATGTTGAAATGCGCTGAGGGCATTATTCTTACTGATAGGTGAATCACTACTCAACAATTGGCCTTACAGCTGTCAGTCAGCATTGGTAGTGCAAATGCAGTTATAAAAACTCGGATTTTCTAAGGTTTGTGCAAGATGGGTTCCTCGAAGTCTCACAAATGACTATCGATTGCAAAGGAAAACAATTTCTTCTGCATTGCTGGAGCGTTTCAATGCTGATGGAGAGAACTTTTTGGCTAAGATAATTACAGGTGACGAAACCTGGACACATCATTTTTAACATGAGACAAAAAGACAGTCAATGGGGTGTCATCATCCGCAATCACCAAGAAGAAAGAAATTCAAGTCAATTCCTTCAGCTGGAAAGGTCATGATCACTGTCTTTGGGACATTGAAGGTGTGACTCTTGTGGACGTTATGCCAAGAGGAGAGACAATCAATTTGCAGCATTAAGACATTGAAAAAACTCAATCAACGTTTTCGCAGAGTTCGGCCGCACAAGAATCCAGCAGACCTGCTTCTCCCTAACGACAATGCACGCCCTCACACAAGTCTGGCAACACGGGAAGCAATCACCAAATTGGGTTGGACTGTACTACCCCATCCACCCTATAGTCCCGATTTGGCACCCTCTGATTTTCAACTATTTGGTCCACTTAAAGATGCACTCCGTGGGACAAGGTTTGAAGATGATGAAGGAGTGATTCATGCAGCGAAGAAATGGCTACATGATCAAGATAAAATCTGGTATGGGCTAGGAATACATGCACTTGTTTTGCGCTGGCATAAAGTCGTACAAGTTGATGAGGATTATGTTGAATAATACCGATGTTTACATGACATATCCATGCATATTGTGTATAAATTTCATGCTTTTTGAATAAACAGCTACTGAGAAAAACGATGTGGTGCATTACTTTCTGAACGCCCCTCGTAGTTTGTATAATATCTCTGTAGAGGTATCAATATCTGTTTTGATGGTCTCTGCTGGACTGCCATCTATTTTCATCAGCCCTTTGGTGGCTTCCAAATGGCTTGCTCGATTTATGAACAATCAATTTCTCGCACAGCGAACGAACACCATGACACACATTATACACAATTTTTTGAGTTTTATTTTTGTTTTTGGAACAAAAGATTGTGTTAACAGAAGATCATGATCTGAAACTACATCTGCTCATCTATTTTTTTTTTTTTCTTCTTAACCAGCGGCACTTGGGCTTTTAGCCCTTCGGCCCAATGACATGTTATTGAGAGGCTGGGAACCTGAGGACTTTCCTTCAAACCCGGTCAGGAGCTTCGCTCCTTCCCATCAACAGAGGGTTTATCACAGGAGCCGTTCAGGTTATTCAGTCAAATTTCCGGTCATAAACATTCCTTTAAACGCTGACGCCCAGGTTTGAACCATGAACACCTGGTTGCCAGTACAACGCCAAAGCCATTACACCAGCGCGGCTCCCATCTGCTCATCTATATACCTTTATATCAAGTAATCATCATTAGAAAGAGCAGTTTATGTATTTTGTGTTTACTTAATTCATAAATTTCATATTTTCCCAATAATTCATCTTGGTGTTCTTAATAGACCTCTACACCTCACGGTAAAAGGGGAACGACTAAGTAAGTAAGTTCTTAATAGAATTTAAAAGTCATGACAGTGCTTGATATTGTCCTTTAAACTGTCTTTTGATTTGTCTATAAAATGAACAAGAATTTTATCTGGCGGTGACCGGGGATGCATTTTTTCATGGATCGCCCCAGGTGCTAAAAATCCTCGGTACGCCACTGCCTCAAACATGTAAAATTTGCTGCAAGGGATTTTATGTCTGGAATAAAGGTAGCCGGAAAAAAAAATCCACACACGTATGCATATAGTGTATAAACACAAACAAATTATGATGTTTGTGGTGGATGTGTATAAATAACACTTATTACATTACATATTTGTTGAAAGTTGTAATATATTGAGCACAAGTTAAATTTATGTTAAAAAGTTGTAAAGCATTACTGAGTAAATTGTCCCCAGCAGGATATACAGATGTGGAACTGGTCCTCATACTCTCTCTCCCTGCAGGAACATGACCATCTTCCTCAGCTTCACTTTCTATCTTCACTGTGTGTCCCTGAAAACAAAATATTGAACATATTCAAGTTTGAAACAAACCACAAGTCTTAAACATTGTCCCAGTCTGACAACTACATGATACATTTTTATGCATTTAAATTACTTTCTTTTCTCAACTGTTTATGCCTCTGTCCCTGATGAAGATGTTATATTACATTTACATATACTACACTGTTACAGAAAAAAAAAATACAAAGAACCCAGCAATAAGTAATTTTACTTTACTTTACTTAGTCGTTCCCCTTCTACCGTGAGGTGTAGAGGTTTGGAAGACAGAGCACCAGACTATCCTATCGGCTGTCTTCCTCCTGGCCTGGTTCCATTCTAATCCATAGTCCTTCAAAGATTGTCTAATGTTGTCCTCCCAGCAGACTCTGGGTCATCCTGGGGGTCTGGATCCCTGGCTCTTTGTTTCCCATGCTTGTCATGGTAGCTGATATTCTCCCATTCTGCAGACATGGCCAAACTATCTTAGTTGGGACTGCTGTACTTGGGTCTGCAGGGGGTGGGATTTTAGGTCTTGATGTATCGTCTGGTTGCAGACCATGTCTCTTCTTGTTACTTCAACCACCTTCCTCAGATACCTCATTTCTGAGGTTTGGATCTGGCTTTTGTGGGTTGTAGTCATTGCCCATGACTCGCATCCATATGTCAAGATTGGGACATAGGTGGAGTGGTATACAGCCATCTTTGTTTTCTTAGCAACCTCTCTCTTGCTGAGGAATCCTCAATTTATGGCCTGAAAAAGTCTCCCAGCTGCAGCTTTTTGAGTGGCCAACTCTTCTTGATGCCTTCCTTTCGGTCTATAATAGCTCTGAGGTATTTATATTGGTCGCCCTATTCTAGAACTTGTTCTCCCAGCTTAATCTGATGTCTTCTTTCTTCTCGTAATATCACCATGGATTTTGTTTTAGAGCTGCTTATGACCATCCCTTTCTTCTCCAGCTCTTCCTTCCATACTTGCAGGTTAGATTGGAGATGTGTTTCAGATTTAGCAATCAAGGCAACATCATCAGCAAATGCCAGCTCTGCAATAAGTAATACAATGTTTAAATGGACAATATTTTAACAGATTTCTCAGTTTAACTCACTTTGGCTGTATATAAATTTGTTATCAAGAATTAAAAAAGAAAACTCACTATAAAATCTGTACTAATGTCCTGTTTTATGTTTTGATCCAGGACTGGGAACTTCTGTTCCATATTTTTGTTGCAATCTGAAAAGAAAAATGAATTGTAGGTAACAAAATCTTAGACAATTTATTGCATGCTGGTTATTTGAGATATTGATATCACATGAAATTTCACTCATTTTTTTTTTAAAATAATGGTGAAAAACATAACAACCTTATAATGATTTTCTTCTGAATGATTCAGAGCTGTCAAGTGGATGCAAAATGTGTATACTAATGTATTTGAGTGATTCAGAGATTTTCAAATGTATACTAAATTTGTGTAAGATCATGTCTGAAAAATATAACTTTTTCCATTAGATAGCTAGAATCTAAGTTTCATATAATATAAACATCTGGGAATTTTTGCAAATTTTTTTTTGGCACTGTTCTTGACATCAGATATACAGATAAGTTACACATTTTGGGATAAATTTCTTCATTTTACTAAATTCTATCACAGAATAATGAAATAAATGAAGGTAATTTGATATAAATTTTCGAATTTAGCCACTTTATTTTATTTTGTCAGCAATAGATCTCTTCTGTTCCTTACCTTTTAGTTTCCTGTGAGGTACAGTGTAGTCACATTTTATGTTAGAGAAGAACTAATGAGGACCTCACATAATTGAAAACTAGTGTTCTCACAGAAATAAATGTAAAGTAGGGGATGTGGGGAGAAGATGGATGCTGAACCAACATTAGAGGAACTCAGCAAGGCCATTGATAGCTTGGCCTCTGGCAAACCACCAGGCATTGATGGGATACCTCCCGATTTAATCAAACGCTGTAAGAGCAAACTATTACATCCCCTGCATTGGGTGTTGTGTCAGTGCTGGGAAGAGACAACTATTCCTCAAGACATGCAAGATGACAAAATTGTAACACTTTATACAAATAAAGGAGACAAGTGATAGCAATAACTACAGAGGCATCTCTCTTCTTAGTATTGTTGGTAAGGTTTTTGATAGAGTGATCTTAATGCAACTACAAGAGTTAGACAAGCGCATATATCCAGAGATGCAGTGCGTATTCAAAGCTGGCAAAAAACAACAACAGACATGATCTTTTCTCTCCGCCAGCTTCAGGAAAAATCAAGAGACCAGAAAAGGCCATTATATATCACCTTTATAGACCTCACAAAAGCATTTGACCTGGTTAGTAGGGATGGACTATTCAAAATCCTCCTGAAAATAGGCTGCCCTTCTGAATTGCTGGAAATGAAAGTCATTGCACGATGACATAAAGGGAAAAGTCCAATATGCTGGAAGCACATCACAGCCCTTTGATATACGAAGTGGCATTAAACAAGGCTGTGTTCTGGCTCTGACCTTCTTCGGGATCTTCTTTGCCTTACTCCTGAAACATGCATTCAGAGATGCAACTGAAGGAATATACCTTCACACTAGGTCAGATGACCGTCTGTTCAATCTCTCAAGGCTGAAGACAAAAACAAAAATCAGAAGGGTCACTATAACAGACTTGTTGTTCGCTGATGACGCTGCAGTGTTCACTCAAAGTCAGAGAAGCTTTAGAGCTTGATGAATCACTTCACCCAAGGACTTTGACCTCACAATAAGTCTAAAGAAAACGAATGTGCTGAGTCAGGATGTGGGTGCTGCACCAGTTATCACTATCAATAACTATGAATTGGCAGTGGTGCACCACTTCACATACCTGGGGTATACCATCAAGGACAAACTCTTACTGGGCAAAGAAATTGACAGCTGCACTGGCAAAGCTGCAGCTACCTTTGCCCACCTCACATTGCGTGTTTGGGGAAGATCCAAGCTCACAACAAAGATCAAGTCTGCGGTATATAATGCCTGCATCACCAGCACACTCCTATATGACAGCGAGACTTGGACAACCTATGCAAAGCAAGAAAGAAGGCTCAATACCTTCCATTTACGGTGTCTACACCAGATCCTCGGCATCTCGTGTAAAGATAAAGTGACAAATGTTGAGATGTTGTGACACGCTGGCCTTCAAAGTATATATAAACTGCTTAAACAGTGCAGACTTCATTGGCTTGGCCATGTCCGTTGCATGGAAGAAGTCGCATCCCAAAAGATATCTTCTATGGACAACTAGCAGATGGCAAAAGAACAGTTGGGAGACTGCAGCTGAGGTTCAAAGATGTGTGCAAGAGAGATATGAGGGCCCTAGACTTAAATCCAGCAACATGGGAGGATGAAGCTGCCGATCACACCAAGTGGCGATAATGTTTAAGGCGCCATCTCAGATTGGGCGAAAAGAAGCTCACACAACAAGCAGAAGAGACGAGAACATGTCAAAAGGAGCACCAGGAAAATAAGCAGCTGAGGTCAGTCACCTTAGGGGCATTCCCATTGTCAGTTATGACTGAACGTGATTATTAGACTGAACGTGATATTAAATTAAAGAGGGTGTGTGTACTCACAGGCATAAATGTAAAGTAGGGAGTGTGTACTCACAGGCATAAATGTAAAGTAGGGGTGTGTACTCACAGGAATAAATGTAAAGTCAGAGGCGTGTTCTCACAGGAATAAATGTAAAGTAGGGAGTGTGTACTCACAGGAATAAATGTAAAGTAGGGAGTGTGTACTCACTGGAATAAATGTAAAGTAGGGAGTGTGTACTCACAGGAATAAATGTAAAGTAGGGAGTGTGTACTCACAGGAATAAATGTAAAGTAGGGAGTGTGTACTCACTGGAATAAATGTAAAGTAGGGAGTGTGTACTCACAGGAATAAATGTAAAGTAGGGAGTGTGTACTCACAGGAATAAATGTAAAGTAGGGAGTGTGTACTCACTGGAATAAATGTAAAGTAGGGAGTGTGTACTCACTGGAATAAATGTAAAGTAGGGGTGTGTTCTCACAGGAATAAATGTAAAGTAGGGGTGTGTTCTCACAGGAATAAAAGTAAAGTTGAAAGTGTGTTCTCACAGGAATAAATGTAAAGTAGGGAGTGTGTTCTCACATGAATAAATGTAAAGTAGGGAGTGTGTTCTCACAGAAATACATTTAAACAGGGAGTGTGTTCTCACAGAAATACATTTAAACAGGGGGTGTGTTCTCACAGGAATACATTTAAACAGGGGGTGTGTTCTCACAGGAATACATTTAAACAGGGGGTGTGTTCTCACAGGAATACATTTAAACAGGGGGTGTGTTCTCACAGAAATACATTTAAACAGGGGGTGTGTTATCACAGGAATACATTTAAACAGGGGGTGTGTTCTCACAGGAATACATTTAAACAAGGGGTGTGTTCTCACAGGAATAATTTAAACAGGGGGTGTGTGTTACTTTTAACAGGGGTGTGTTCTCACATTTTTAAACAGGGGGTGTGTTCTCACAGAAATACATTTAAACAGGGGGTGTGTTCTCACAGAAATACATTTAAAACAAGGGGTGTGTCTCACATTAAATTTAAAGCAGGGGGTGTGTTCTCACAGAAATACATTTAAACAGGGGGTGTGTGCTCACAGAAAAACATTTAGACAGGGGGTGTGTTCTCACAGAAATAAATTTAAACAGGGGGTGTGTTCTCACAGAAATACATTTAAACAGGGGGTGTGTTCTCACAGAAATACATTTAAACAGGGGGTGTGTTCTCACAGAAATAAATTTAAACAGGGGGTGTATTCTCACAGGAATAAATGTAAAGTAGAGGGTGTGTTCTCACAGAAATACATTTAAACAGGGGGTGTGTTCTCACAGAAATACATTTAAACAGGGGGTGTGTTCTCACAGAAATACATTTAAACAGGGGGTGTGTTCTCACAGAAATACATTTAAACAGGGGGTGTGTTCTCACAGAAATACATTTAAACAGGGGGTGTGTTCTCACAGAAATACATTTAAACAGGGGGTGTGTTCTCACAGAAATAAATTTAAACAGGGGGTGTATTCTCACAGGAATAAATGTAAAGTAGAGGGTGTGTTCTCACAGGAGTAAAAGTAAAATAGGGTGCATGTTCTGATAGGAATAAATGTAAAGTAGGGGTGTGTTCTCACAGGAATAAATGTAAAGTAGAAGGTGTGTTCTCACTGGAATAAATGTAAAGTAGGGTTGTGTTCTCACAGGAATAACTGTAGGTGTGTTCTGAAAGGAAAAAATGTAAAGTAGAGGGTGTGTTCTCAGAGGAATAAATGTAGGGGGTGTTTTCTCACAAGAAAAAATCTAAAGTAGGAGGTGTGTTCTCAGGAATAAATGATCTTGGGGGGAGGGGGGGGGGGCTCAAAGGAATAAATGTAAAGTAGGGAGTGTGTTCTCACAGAAATAAATTTAAAGTAAAGGGTGTGTTCTCACAGGAGTAAAAGTAAAATAGGGGGCATGTTCTTACAGAAATAAATGTAAAGTAGCCGGTTTGTTCTCAGAGGAATAAATGTAATTAGGGGGTGTAAAATCACAGGAATAAATGTAAAGTACAGATTGTGCATGCACAGGAATTAATGTAAAGTAGAGATTGTGTATGCACAAGAATAAATGTAAAGTAGGGGATGAATTCTCACAGGAATAAATGTAAAGTAGAGGGTGTGTTCTCACTAGAATAAGTCTAAATTAGAGTGTGTTCTCAGATGCAAAAATTTACAACAATTGTAGTAATTCTTTTTTTTTGACTTTAAACATGAAACTTTTGTTGATTAATGTCATCTTTCCATTTTATTACAGTATCATATAATAATTATAGAACAAATAAAGGCCATCTTACAAGTACCATGTTGAGCTTATTATACAGAAGTGTTAGTGAGGTAAGGCAGCTTTACAAACAAAGACTGCTACGCACCTGGAGCAGAGACTATTGTTTCTCCTATATCATTACCTGTCAACTTGTACATTATTATTGTCAAATGTACATTTCTTTTGATAATGTTAGCAGTGTATGGCCGTACAGACTCGTGGTACGGATTTTCTCCCATACAAAAAATAAAAATCGAAAAAAGTTTTTTTTTTAAATCAGAAAATATTTTCTAGCCCAGGTTTTTTTTTAACCAACATTTTTTTTTTAAATTCAGGAATTCTTGGTGTCAGTTTTGCTTGCCACCAAACTTTGACGCCATTTTGATTTAAAAAAGCTAAGTACTTATAACTTAGTTCAATATTGCTGTTGATTTGCTTTGTTGTAATTTAGTTGCTGTCTTAATCTTTCCAGTTATATCTTGCCCTTCAATATATTTCTGATAAATTAAATTCATAATATTCTGTGTAGGCCCTACATAACCAAAAAAAAAAAAAAGTTTGTTTGCATAAACATTTATGTTCCTAGAGTAAATTCATACAGGAGGCCTACTTTATTCCAGCGGTCGAGATTCGCATCTTATTTTTTTAAAAGTGGCGATCTATATTATCACTGGTCTACCAACTTGTAAATAATAATTTTGTAAAATTTTGGTAGTACGTTTTTTCTTCCTAGATTTGATATTCTGTTCATAATTTGGTTCATTTTTTTTTTGCTGCTAGCTGTTTGCTTTGTTTCATTGTATTTTTATTTATTTTTTGGTTGTTCACTTAATGTTTCCAGTTTTATTTTGACCATTTAAATATTTCCAATAAATTAATGTCGTAATATTCTGTGTAGGCCCTACATAACCAGAAACAAAGTTTCTTTGCGTAAACCTTGCAGCTTTTTTTTTTTTTCAATAAAGTAGCGATCTTTTATCACTGGTCTAGCAACTTTTTAATAATAATTTTGTAAATTTGGTAGCACGTTTTTTTTTCTTCCTAGATTCGTTATTCTGTTTAAAATTATTTAGCTGTTTGCTTTGCTTCATGTATTTTTTAATCATTCTCTTCGTCTACAAAGATTATTAGTTGAAATATTTCATCCATTGAATGATGGCTGAGCCTAATTCAAAGAAACAAAAGCTTGCAGGCCATGGTAAGTTTCAGGCCGAATGGGTTAAACTCTTCCCTGGCATTGTAGATGCATCCAAGTTAAGATCAACCCATGCTTTTTGTAGATTATGCAGCAATGATATTAAAGTAGTGCTTCAGGATTATATGATTTGAAAGTACATTTTAAAACAAAATTGTGTGAACAAATGTTTGCAATAAAGAAGGGAGCAATTATTAAGACCTTTTTTGCACGACCAAAGCAGGAAGAGGGTGGCATTACAAGGGCTAAAGTTTTATTTGCCAATTTCATTGCCCGGCATAACGTAACTGCATCTGTTGTTGATCACTTTTGTGACTTGGCGCCTGTAATGTTTCCTGACAGTGATATTGCCAGACAGTTCCAGTCAAAGAGGACCAAGACAACACTTATCATTAAAAACTGCCTGGCTCCATCTGCAACAGAACCAGTGATAAAGCTGTGCAGGGAAACACCCTTCTCATTAATGATTGATGAATCAAATGACAAGAAAACAGAGATGAGGTTAGCTATTATGGTGAGAGTTTTTGAAGAAGGATTGGGACCAAGAACGACATTGTTGGACATGCCTGTAAGCAGTGGTGGAACCAGTGAGGCAATATTCAGTGATGTTGATAATCTGTTCACAAAATTTCATATTCCATGGAAAAATTGCATTTGCTTTGCTAGTGACAACTGCAATGTCATGGTGGGGAAATCAAACTCAGTACTTACCAGGATCAAGCAGAGGAACCCTTATGTTTTTAGTATTGGGTACATTTGCCACCTTACAAATTTATGTGCACAAGATGGAATCAAACAATTGACTGTGCCAGTAGAAGACCTTTTGTCAGACACGTACTCTCAGCTCAAAACGGCAAAAGGCTTAAAAGTAGTTCCAACTATTCACAGAAACAGATGATCTGAATATTCTTAAACACTGTCAGACTCGCTGGATGACATTGCAGAAGGTAGTGGATAGGATTATTAACCAGTATACAGCTCTCTTATCTTATTTTGAAAGCCACAACAACGTTGAAAAGCCTGGCACAGTCCAAAACATCCATACATTTTTAAAACCACCATTAACCCAGTTGACCCTTCATTTTCTGAGTTTCATTCTGCCACTGTTAAGTGAGTTTAATAAACTCTTTCAAACAGATGAGTTGCAGACAGGTGGAAATGATGGAGGAGATGGACAGATTGCTTAGAAAATTTTAAAGTTAAATTTGTGCAGATGAAGTATGTTAAACAGTTTGTTGACTTAAGGCATATTAAATTTAGTGGTCATGGGGTGCAGCATGATGAAAGCATACTGGCAATTGGCCTCTCAAACAGAGCATTTATCAAAGAAATGAAGCTTGATAGTAAGTACAGAGTTCATTTTTTGAGGATATCAGAAATGTTTACACATCAGTGGTTAAAAAAATTACTGATAAATTTCCATTTGACAACCAGGTTCTAAAGGACTTAAAAGTGCTAGATCCAAGCACTAAGATAATCTCAGGTATCTAAACATCTGCAGATTGGCAGGTACCTTTGCCCAAGATCTTGATCAGGAAGCACTGAAAGATGAGTTCGATGACTACTGTATGTTGTCTGATGTGTGTGTGCCTCTACTGACAGATAGTGGTCAGAAAAAGAGCTTCTGTGGCTATTGGCTGGAAGTTGTTGACCAGAAAACTAGTACTGGTGTCATCCACTTACATAATTTGAAAGTCATGATTCAGCGACATCTGATACTCCCTCACAGCAATGCTGACTGCAAAAGATCATTTTCAATGATGAAATAAATTCACACAGACTGCAGGAGGTCCATGAATGCGGACACACTCGATTAACTTTTACAGTATAAGATTAACACTGATACATGCTGTGCAGACTGTGCAACTCTGGAAAGTGCTAAAAGTGCATGTGTTGATTAAAATATACTGTTCAAAAAAAGAAACGCAACATTATTGCAGTGGTAATGGACACCAAATTTCAAACGTGTAGCAACATTTTATTTTATGGAATAAATGTTTCAATCTTGGCATGAAGAAACTTTCAGACTTAAACAATGAAATGATGGTCATTAAATTTGGTTTGGACTTTTATTCTTTGCGACTGAGGCCTCCATTTCAGTAAGGTGTATGGCCTCCTCTGGCCTCTATCAGAGAACGACATCTCCTTGACATGGATCCGATTAGCCCTTGGATCTGTTGTTGTGGGATGGCTGCCCACTCTTCCCGCAGTGCAAGAGACAACTGTCAGAGATTGGCTGGAGCCACGTCTCGCTGGCGGAGTCGTCTGTCAAGTTCATCTCATAAGTGTTCTATGGGGTTCATGTCTGATGACATGGCTGGCCACTGAATGGTCTGGACATTGTTGTCAGGGAGGAACTGGGTGGTGAGTTGTGCAACATAAGGTCGAGCATTATCCTGCTGAAAAATTGACCCTCGTGCAACCAGAAGTGGAAGGACGTGAGGACGAAGAATTTCAGTGATGTATCGTTGGGCATTCAGGCATCCTTCAATTTGCACCAGATCATGTCTTCCCATGAAGTTGATCGCCCCCCCCCCCACATCAGTACATCTCCACCACCATGTGGAGGAGCCTCATCAACGCTGTTCTGGGCATAGTGCTCATGGACTCTGCGGAAAACTCTTCTCCATCTATCGTGTCGCTGGAGCACAAAAAATGATTCATCGCTAAACCAAACCCGTCTCCAGTCATTTCCAACGGTCCATTGACGATGCTGGTTCGCCCACTGCAGTCGGTTATGGCGATGCCGGTCCATAAGAACAGGACCTCTGTAAAGTCTTCTAGCCCAAAGACCAGAGTCGTGCAACCGGTTCCTGACCATTTGATCTGAAATTCGATAAGCTGCTGACATTGACTGGACTGTGGAGGATGCAGATGCATGTCGATTCCTGAGGTGACGCAGCTGTATGAAGCGGTCTTCGACAGGAGTTGTGACTCTGGGTCTTCCACTGCGCGGCCAGTCTGCCACTGAGCCAGATTCTTGAAATCCTCCAAAGGTGACTAATGGTGCTTCTGACCACATTAAATTGTCTGGCCACTACACTTTGTGACTGTCCAGTCTGTAAACGTCCAATGATGATGAGTCGTTGTTCTGTAGTGAGATGAGCCATACTTGTGCATTGAATTTTCAACTGAATTTATTCGAGGAGCATCAATCTTTTATAGGCATTCAATAATATCGTCAGAGAGTTTTGTGTTCAGTAAGTTTCACGGGATTCTCATAAACCTGTCACGAGTTATTGTCAAAAATGTTGGTTTGACCTTGACCTCTTTCATGACCTTAGGAATCATGAGGTGAGTACAATTCAGGTAACCACGAGAAGTTAATGACCAGATGGACACAGTCGATAGGTTGACTGATGTCTGTTGCGCACATATTCTTTTGTGTGTCGCACAGATTACGCATACAAATGAAAAATGTATTTATTTGTCTGATAAAAATATGTTTATCTTTGAATTCACGATTTTCAGTCTAGAGGGACAGAACTCAGATTAGGCGATGTGTATTCATTTTGTGAGTTATCGGTTCTTGTATCTTTGCTGAATATCGAATGGCGTAGAAATCTAGGTTTATAGCGATCTATTCTTTGTTTGGTTAGAAATAGATTGTTCTTGCTTCAGAATATCTATGACCCGAATCTATGTGTAGTTCTTGTCTAGGTAGGACGAGTATGTCTTTTATCTTAATATCTTTGTATGTCTAAGTCGAACAAGAAGGGAGGTGAGAAGGTTCCGACCCATGTTGGACACCGAGATGAAGGCGGTCTGAAGATTTGTCTTGAGCTCTGTGATTCCTTTTGGGGAAAGGAGATTGTTTATTTCTCTATGATTGAATTATATCGAGAGATTCTTCCCCACTCAGTGTTGATTCTTGGATCGCCAAGGAATGGCGTGATGCGTTATTCGTGTTGTATTCGCTCAGCTGTTGTGTTTTTTTCTGAAAAAATCAGGTAAAACAGACATAATTGAATACCTTTCGTCATATTCAGCTAGGTCGACATGCTATCGTCTGCTGCACATGGCGTTTGATTAGTCGATGTTAAGACAACTTAATTGCTTGCAGTCTTATATATATATACATTCATTTTATGTGGGCATAACATGATTGAACAGGAATATGCAGAGTGCTAATTTTACATATATTTTAATGAAAGGAACAGAGCCCTATGATGTATGCTTTCGTCATTATCTTTGGTGTTGTGAGCGAAAGTCAAAGATGGGAAGCCAATCTTTGGACTCCAAGTTTCAATCTTATAAAATCATCGATTCGAGAACAGGAATGTGTCCTTATATTAGACGCGTGATATCGAGATCTGCATCTTACTATTATATGAAAAAACCCACTACTGGTGGTTTGACTATGTTTTCATAAATTCATTTACCTTAGAATTTTCGGCATGAAAGACTTAGACGAGGTTCTTACAGGGAACCATGAGTAAACATTGGTTCTTAACTGACACGATTTTGTCAGTAAGGCCTGAGATTAGATTATACATATGTGCTGAAATACTGAGTGTTTGTCTACTGACTTTACATTGAACTGTTATACAACATGAATGCCCAGGTGATAGTGCATTGCATTGATCAATATTTGATGATTTATGTCAACCTGTTCTGATGTTTCCTGTTCCTGTGTTCTGTCGAAGTGTGTGTCCAATTAAATGCAAGAAAACTCGTAAACAGTAGTTCGTCTTTACACTTCCATGCCACGTGTGAGTGAGATTGCCTATTGTCAACTCTAGAAAATCATTTTTCCCAGCATTAGCCGTACTGTCGGTATCGTCAACTCCATAAACAATACACCAACTGCTTAGGTCTGAGTTGACCTGTGTTTGTCTTCACTGTGACAACACTACAACTTCAAACACGATTGTAACCATACAACCAACACTGGTGACCGAAGGTTAGGACTTTCTCAAACACTGATCTCTTTATCCAAAGTGGAAAACTAGAGTTTATCAACTGGTAGCCGGAGTATGGACTGGCACTCTTTTATCACTTGTGCTGGGAGTTTTTGTCTGAAAAGTAAATTGGTCATCGCAGTAGGAAGCTGTTTTTACCTGAGTAATGCTTTTGATGAAGACTGCTGCTAGATTCTCGAAAAAACTCGTCTTTAGCGTCTAAGGCAGAGTACATACAAGGTCTGTCGTCAGGAAAAGTAATAAGACTGATTTTCTTTGGGCATTCAGAAGGGCCGGCTGGCGGTGAGGTCTCAGGGCGTGACGGGCTTGGTGGGGAGATTGTTATGGTTAACTATCGATAAAGATTCTACGTCTGTTGCGCTCAATGACTGCAGCTTTGTAGAGAGTGTGCGGATCGCTTGGGGGCGAAGGTTAGTGGATAGCTTGTGTGAGCGTCGCCGTAGTACGAGCAGCGATAGACGGATAAAGTTTTGTGTAAAACTTGAAAAATATCCGCGTCCGAGAGAGTCTTGATATGATACAGAACTCCGCCTACGGGAAAGGCATGCTTTCATCGAATGCTACAAGTGTTTCGGTGGCACAAAACGTTCAAAAGAAGGAAGAGTGTAGAGCCATCGAGGATTGAAACAACGCACAGCGCAAATCGAAGATGAAATCGATGCTCATCCTGTCTTTTTGTTGGACTATAAAGGTGTTGTCTATAAGGAGTGTTTGTACCACCTGGACAAGAAACGGTCATCGCTAGGCATCATTCGCTACGAAATTGGATATGTGCTTAAACGGGCTTGAAGAGAACAGAGGTCGGCGGTTTTCAGCCCGGAGAATGGTAAAACACTCTGGACGATTATTTCACTCCATGTTCAATGCGCCGGCATCATGCTGCGTCTCTGTTAGTTGTAGCAGATAGAAACTAACATAGTTGGCAACGCTTGTCATCGCTTCCTCCCACTTCAGAGCCGGACTTGGGCTCACCGGCAGACTTCTTTTTGTACCATCCCTGGCTCTTTTTGTAAAATCACAGACTTGATTAAAGGACACCATTTGGGGAATGTTAAAAACGTGCAAGCTCTGCCGTGTCGAGCACGGTGCTTTGAAATAGAGATTCCACGTTCCAAGTACTTCCTTGGCGCTGCACTTCACGCTCGCCCGTGGCAGAAGCCGCTGGGCAACAGCATATATTGTATGCTCAAAAGGATGTTTAATTTCGTATGCAATTTTAAGTGTATGTAAGCATGTCTAGTAACTAACACAATTATATGGAATCAAGTTCTCATTTACTTCTCCGAAACAGACCTTGGTTAGGTAGGTCCATTCACTCACAGATACGATTTAGAATCGAGATAGTTTTGCGTGTTGACCAACGCTTGTTTGCAAGGTACCGGAGACGCGTGAACAGGCGTTCTGATCACACATGTCTTCATCTGGTTCATAGACATTTTAGTTAGCAATTTTTTGACCGCAACCAACCAAACTTCGTTTGTATAAGGTGCAAATCTTTATTATATCGTGCATATACTAATAACACTTTATTTACTCTATTATTGTTCGAAAAAATTATTTTGGAAACTACATATGTGATTTCCTTTTTTTAGTGGTGGCTGTAATGGTAGAAGTCATTTTGGAGGTTACCTTCCTTGAAAGGGAGTTCCGTCACCTTTCGATCGGGACTCATCGGAACGAATATAGGGCCTACTACGATTTATTCTTTTGGCTGGCGTAGGAATAGATTGTTATTGTTTCAGCTATTTCTATGGCCCAGCGATATTTTATACGTAGTCTTTAAACTAGTGCGTTGCCTTATGAGTTCCCGGACGAGTCTGTCTCTATATAGGGATATCTTTACATTTCTAAGTCGAAAACATATGTGGTTGTCGCTAGTAAAGGTCAAAGGCTATGCAGCGGAACGGTATCCTAGCAAGGGGTTGTGATTCATGGCTACTGTGCATCTGTTCGGCGATGTCGATTTCTTGTTGTATCGCCGGCCTTTTTTGCCAAAAATACAGTTGATCTACATAAGTAGATGCGGGAAATGTGATTGTAATTTAGGGACTTGTTGTACTGTACACTTTACCCCAGTGTTTTTATTCTCTTTTGCCAAGGAATGGAATAAGTTATTTTTCGCATAGAATAGGTAATAAAACCAAAATTTTTTATGAACTTGGCTTCGACACATCGTTGTCGATAAGCAGATGACAAGTGGTCACTTTGAAAAAGAATATTTATTCAAAGGCTGATGACTTTCCTATGATATCAGCACTAGATTATATGGATATTATTCAAATACCTCTATGATAGATTGCTATGAGGTATAGAAATGAGAATTTAACGAATGACGCAATTTTGGTATGTATCCACTAGTGAGGTGACGATCCCAGCTCACGGAGGAGAAGCACATGCCTTGTTGTAAATCCTACCTCTTACTTTGTATTTATCGAGTGAGAAAAAGGGATGCCTGTACTATCGCTCGATGAACCAAGAGATCACTGCTACATGTGAGAACCCATGTCTGGGACTCCTATATCTTTATGGAAAATATATATATTGAACTTTACGTGAAGGAATATTCGCTAGAAGAGGTTAGGTCTAGGAGCCTTCCTATGTATTGGTTATGGTCTGACGTGCCCAGTCAGTAAAGCCAGATGATTTACATGATGGAACTCTGAATGATTATTTACGAATGCTCCATTATGATATTTGCCAAGCATGAATGCTAACTTAAGATGATATTCCTGTGATCAACATTATGCTGTCTATGTCGACATTTGTTCCTGTAACCATACACGTACTGTCCAAGTGTGCGTCCCATTAAATGTTATAAAAAGACCCCCGTAGTTCCAGTACTTCTTGAATTCGAACAGTGTGAGTATGAGTGATGTTTCTTACCAAACCTGTCATACTCTATCGATTCATTTACCATTCGCGCTATCTGGACATTCATTTTATACACACTCACATTCGCTGTCTACACTCTCAAATTCTTGTCGCAGGTTAACTCCCTCAATCACGTTCCAGGGACAAGATGACCTGTAATACATTGACAACTCTCACTCAACCTGACTGTGATGGGTTTAATAGAACTTGTTGATACTCAAAGTATCGTGTATGATAAATACCTTTCTAACTAACAACCAGCTCCCAACAACATTTCTACCTTTATAAACTGGTGGACACATTACGTTCATTTTACTAATAATATGAAGCGTTGGGATTTAAATGCAATGTTTCTTTAGTTTTACTTTATATAGGTCTTTCCGCTCTTGCTCACATTTAAAAAAGTGTGTCGACGGTCTCTACTCGCTGCAAGTTCAGACATTCCAGAGGGACTCGCTAACAGGAGCGATATTTCCTGGAAGTGCTCAGTTATGCTCACCACCTAAGTTATTCGCCGTATTCATTAAGGGCTTCGCACTCTCATTGATTTTTCTCCACCTGGGCGGTCTGTCGCATTGACATCGCTTTAGGTCCTGTAAGGTTTTTCTGATGAGTACAGTCTCGTCAAATAGATCTCGGACCGGTATCCAGTTCTGGGGATACTTACAAAGTCATGAGAGGTTTTGTTTTATTTCTATTTACCTTGTAGACTCCGTGCCTGCTTGTGTTTGATTTTTGTTGGTAATTGACTGTGAGCGCTCAGGCTTTATCCGTATGTCTGCAGTTCGGGTCCTTGACTCTAAACCACCTTGTGGCTGTCCACTCGCTCTCGCTCTCAATTGAATAGCAAGCATCTAGAGCAGGATTAGCGGGACACAACACCCACATTGACTGAGGGGTTCTGGGGCCAGCTTGATAAGCGGGCGAGCAAGCTGGTTCAGCGTAGATCCATAGATGACCACTTCCCACTATATAGAAGTAGCCCATGGGCGCCATGCTCTAAGTTAATTTGTTTTTTGGGCAAAATTGCTTTATAACCGGTAAACATTTGAACCTTACTTCCAGTATATTTTAGCGACACTTAGTATACACCAGACGGCGGAGAAGCATAAGAACATTCGAAACTAACAGAATGAACAAAGCAAGAAACATGCCTTTTTTTTGACTAAAAACAACATCTGGAAGTCCATCCTCCTATATCAGCACAAGCACAAAATTTAGGAATATATCAGAGCCTGTGTGCTTTTCTGTGCTTCTCTATGCGCGGACTGTGAAGAAGTTACTGAGAAGGAAAAGGTCGGAAAATTTGTCTTTTCTTCATCCACTCAAAACATGCCCTAAGATAAAAAATTCTCGAATCTTGTTAGGCACGTATACTCATCACCAACCCAATGATCTGCTTATCGGAGGCAATAGCATGAGGGACATGCACTCACATCCACTGATGGCTGACGCTGGCTCGCTTGGGTTGGCAATGTTCCTCAGGAAGAGACCCCGATGCCATCACAAGAAAACAGCCATGCTATGGACCCCTGAAGGTAAAACAAAAAGAGAGGCCGGAAATTAAAACTAACATTGGCGGAGGACTGTGGAGCTTGAGGATGCGAGCGGTATGATTCCTGATATTGGGGCATCTGTAATGAAGGTATTAGCCTCCCGACCCAGTGCAAAGTGGAATTCTATTTGTTTGTCGCCCTAGAAAGACGCACCAGTCGTGATAAGCTACTGTCTGATTTGGCGGTCGGCGGATAAGGATCAAAGAAGAAAGATAGTGGTGAGCTGGAGATGTCTTCTCACAGGACCCGCGAAACGATTGGGGCACAGTTACACAGTGATCAAGCTGTTGATCCAAATACGAACTACGCAAACTTTACCGTGGTCCATTATTTTACAGCTGCCCTCCTTCCATCCTCCATTCTCCTATACCCTTACTCGTGGTTGTGCTAAATTTCCTATGATCTTTCTCAGCTCTTCTGGAGGGAGAGCTCTCTCTCCTCCGGAAGGGTCTTCACTGTGTTCCTCTTTGTCCGCTACGACTTAGACATTTTATTATCGTAGTCCAGGATGTTCATCAGTGTCAATGTACAACTTGCCGACTGAAGCTTTTGCTCTCTCTGAATTGAGGATGACACACTGAGCAAGATCTCAGGCCAAATTTCTTGCCGTTCTTCAAGATCTTTTAAGCTGCTCCTACTCTAAATCCCTCTTCTCTCATGCTTCTCACATCAATTTTATTGCCTGTACACCATGAAATCACCATTCTCACGTTTGTTTCAAAGCTGCTGCCTCTCGGAGAGACTGCCCTAATATTCGGACAAACTCGATTCATTTATGGTAGTGGATACCAGTGATTTCTTTGTTTTTTTCTATTCTTATCTGTAGATTAGTATTTCATCCATCACCAAGCCTGCTGATAATTATTAGCACGCCATTGGTTTGTATGGCGATCAAGGTCTCCTGAGCGCTAGAATCGAAAATGTTTAATCAGGCTGAACCAATTGATCTTGTCTAACAGTCGACCTTTGAAGAGACAAAATGGCCGACGGGGTCTGTAACAATGCCATGTACAGATAGAGTAGTACGCTTCATGCAGCATGAATTACAGTAACGTCTTTAACCCTTCTCATGCGGCATTTGCTCTTCTTCAAGTGATTCACGGATAAAGAGCTAGATGTGGTACGCGCTGTATTCTTATGTTCAGCAAAATCCATAACTCTGACAATCCCCCGGGATAGACGTCTAGACTCGGCGTTGTGTGTTGCCACATTGAACTCACATCTCTGCATTCCTAAATAGAATTTTTCCAGCCCTCTCTGTCAATGAACCTTCCCTCCTTAAACACGAAACACGGATCTAATTTACTCTTCGCCTAATCTTCTCTGTTTGACTCTCAGAGGACCGTATGTTTTCTTATTATTTTTGCTTAGACCTTGATGTTCTTTAGTGTATATTACTCCCGTTTCCCCACTGGATGGGCTACATGTTTATGGTTCTTTCTCGACAGAAGCACGATTCAATTCTTAGCCACACGGAACACTCGTATCTGTCATGCCAGAAATTGGCTTCTTTGACTATTTCCTTTCCAATTTAAGGACGTGTCTTTAACTACATCAGTCGGTGTTGCTGTGGGTTCTAGATTGGGTCCAAAGTTACGCCTACCTTTTCAAGGAGGAATCTAGTGGCATCATATTTGGAAACAGTAATACTGGGTCACACTTTTCCCCATGATGTATCGCTTTATTTATCCATGATTGCATAGGTTTCAATGTATATGTCTCTGACTCGATGAATCCATCCTTTATTGATCCTTGTTACCTCACTTTCATGCCTCAACAATAAGTTCGGTTCGTTCGTTTTTTCCACTGTTTGATCTGTTATACTTTCATTGACAGTTATAATTTTCATCTCGCCACCCCCTTGCACATACTCTCCCTTCCTAGTGTTACTACAATAGATCTATCCGACGATGCACTCAAAAAGCTACCCTTTTGTCCTTTTCCGCCGTACTCGCGCACCATCGGCATGGCTGTTGTCGTGAGTCGTAACAGCGGTTTCCCACACACTTCTACTCGTGCAGCTCCTCCATTGTTATGCTGAATCGATGAAGACATGACACTGCCGAAGCTAATGAGGTTTTGGATTTTTTTTTCGCGATAGACTTTATATAAAATTACGTTCTCTACCGCCCCTTACCACCCCCGCACTCCCTCAAATCGGTGTTCCTCCTAGTCTACCACCTGGTTGCCCCTTACATCTCCGTCATGCCTATCAATAACCAGACATTGCCTGATCAGGAATTTGTAAATAAACTTTGACCTATCTCATCACCCAGCAACATGCACGTCATATAAACTAACTATCAGTCTTCCGTCATACTTTTCCGATTTCCAAGGGGTTTCTGTGACATGAGAAGTGTGTTCATTTAGCGCCAAATATCGTGGCCTTATAAGACGTGGACAAAACAAAGGATCTTCTACTTTGACAGCCCTTTCCACAAACTGGGAGATGTCACACTGTTGACGTTGGACACACGATCACCTTGTGGCCCAGTGCATGATACGCATTAGTCGGAACATGACATTTAAAACTCCGAAGGTGTCTATTTCCTAAGGCTCCACGATCAACCTTTCACCTGAAGGCTTCAAATGCGAAATGTCAACGAAAGTTCAGTATTATATATCATTATATTGCTAAGAATGTTCTGTACAAGATAAAATATATATTTGAGCAGGGACATCGGTTCAATCGAGTCGTGGCGGGACATTTCTCTGGCACCAAGCTACCTCTATAGCATCTCCCAGGAGGAATCCACACAAAGTTGCATTAATTTCAATTGCTGGATCTACACACTGTCCTATGGACCATCACCAGGTGACTGTGTGTCAGTTACCATGCATCTCTCTGACACTTACTAACTCGCGAGTCTCTTATTTGATACAATGGACTTCTTCCTCTCGATATGGGATACTCTCAAATACCACTCTTTTAAGAGGTTATTAATACCTCCATCATTAATTTTCGCCTGTAGCCTACTTTATCCACTTTTTAATCTATGATCCCTCTTCGGCAGTTAGAGTACTGAATACCTTATCTCACGTCTTCACGCTTTTGGACCAAAATTGGGACCACAGGTCACATGAATGACTATGTAAACCCCACCTTACTCTTTTATCCTACACCTTGTCATACGGCTTACAGTTTGGGACCACCATCTATAAAGAAATACACTTGCAGTATTGGTTTTAGCAGTTTATGTGGTCCTTACATTATAACAGTTTATGTTGCGTACTTTAGGACTGTCAACCAGGTGCTAGACCGTCCATTCACATCCACCTTAGTACGCCACTAGTTTCCGCTGATACGTCTATTAAGACTATTTCATGTCCCAAGCAAAAAAAGTGGGTTTAGGCCACGCAAGCAAAAATGGTCACCCCATGTGGTTTTTATTGTTGTTGTTTGGATATATTTTTTAAAATGTTCATATGCCATAAATTAACTTTGTTGTTGTATTCCATGATACTCGAAGGTATATTTGATGTACTCTTTCTTTCTCTTCGTGCTTACACTGTTTATAAAATCGCTTTTCATTGAAATCTAATGATTAGGTTATTAGCTCGAAAGGTAAAAATGGAGGATCCAGGCCTATGCGCTTTAAAAAAATGATTAGCTTAATATCAAGGTAAAAATGGAGGATATGCGCTTAAAAAAACTCCGCTTTCAAAAATCTAAAAATAAAATAGTACTCACACAAACAGGAAACACGTTCAATCTTAAAACAAAGTGCTCGGATACTGGTTATTTAAAAGGACTGTACTTGCCAGTCGGAAATGGACTTTGTGGGGGGGTGTCTATATTTAGATAGAAAACTGTTCTCGCGCAAACAGAGGACAAATGTAAAGGGTTTTTTAAGTCTGATTGGGCCAAGCGCGTCTTTGTTGAAAAACGCTCGCGCTGAGACTTTTATATGAAAAGTCGATAGTTTCGGGAGCTTAAAGAGTTAAGATTAGGGACATTTTGACTGGAAAGGGATTGAAGTGATATTCTTGTTGTTAAGAAATAATAAAACCGTTGTCATTAAGAAACAATATGGCCACTCTGGAAACGTTAATTTTTCGAAGGAACAGTGTTGTGTCTTTGTGCGGATGAGATAGTTCGCTTAGCTTTGTTAGTAAACTGACAAATTGGCGAAACGATACAGATGTTCGGTTACATTTGTTTTTGATCTCAAGATTTTGT
The DNA here is from genome assembly GCA_024509875.1 of Oreohelix idahoensis. Classification (NCBI taxonomy): domain Eukaryota; kingdom Metazoa; phylum Mollusca; class Gastropoda; order Stylommatophora; family Oreohelicidae; genus Oreohelix; species Oreohelix idahoensis. The sequence goes on along the minus strand of JAMPIV010010131.1, from coordinate 10,124 downwards.
TGGAGAAATGTTTAATTCAACCATTTACTGAGGCCAGCTCGCTGGGTGTGTCCATATTCTCTAGAACTTTTTTTTTTTTTCATATGACTCAACTGTAATGTATTAAAAAATAATGTATTTATCAATTATGCAATCGATTGCATGATAAAAAAAGCTTCATATGGAATGAAACATGTCAACCTTTGATTCCAAAACTAAATTACTGTATCTTAAATATTAGATAAAAATAAAGGGTATGCTTTCAGGCTCTTGTAAGACATAAAGAAGTAGAAAAATAGACAGAAGGAAAACAAATAATATAGAAATTAGTTAAGAACTCAGCCCAACTAAATATATACAAATAAATAAAAACAAATTCAAAGGGAAGCATGCTACTGTATATACTGATGGATCCAAGGGAGAGAGGATGGCCAAATTTGGGGATAGGAATTATATATTCCAATATGGAAATGGCAAAGAATTAGCATCATGGAAAATTACATTCCTTTTTCACTGCAGAGATGGTTTTGGCAATACTAAAAGCAATAGAAATATTATCTAAATTATAACCCACGCACAAAAATTTACTGTTTTTAACTGGGACTCTCCTTTCAATACAATTTATAGCACTTAGATCTCTAACTTACGACGAATGTAGTAGAACCCTGATATAAGCATTGAGGAAATATTTCTGGCTTACTCAACAGTAACTTATATTCCAGAGGATGATCACAATTAGTAATTCTTAATTTGCTTGTTATACCTTCACATGTTGGTCACATAGGAAAGGAAAATAAGCAAAAGGCAGATAAAATGATGCCAAGAAAGTGTAATAGACTGAAGAACAAATTCTAATAAAATAGTTAAAGGGACGAGTCGAGTAAATCAGATGATTAACAGAGGCTTAATAAAGATTTAATAACAGATGATGGTGGAAAGCAGAGTGGGATAAAAATTCCTAGCTATAAGGAAGCACCCCATGCATATACGATCGTTGCGACTAGTGCTCCAACAAGAAAATGTCATGATATTAGGAATTGAAAAATTCCAGAAATAAGAAACTTCTAGGACTACAACTGGGAAAGGGCTATTTCAGATCATACGAAAGATCCTTACTGTGCAGCGATCGCGCTAAACAGACAATATCTATAGGAGCATTTCTCTGTTAAAATGCGTAGTGAGGAGATTGAACAAACATGAGAATAACCAATCACTCTTCGATTATTTGCATGCCATCGCAATTCATTCCTATAAATGATAGAACAGGTGGTATTAGAAGAATAGACAGACCTAGAGACTTCACTGCACTGAATATAGTCAATAAATATTAAAATAACTGGAAGAACTAATATTAATATATAGTAATCAATGGGATGGTGTGAAAGGTCTGTTTGCCTTTAGTCTTGATCAAGTGCACATATGACTTTTACTCAGCATGAAGTCAATTATAATGTTTGTAAAAGTGGTCAGTTATGGTATAAAACTTCGGACAAACCACCGGGCTTTTCTCACCACCCTTTTCACCTTGTTAACATAACAATAGCCATGTATCAAAGGAGACATTACATTCTTCCCCCACCCCCTATTTTCTTAAACTTCTTGTTTCTTCATGTAATTTGTATTTGCTATGTATTCTATAGCATTATATTTGTTTGTATTTGTTTCTTTCTACAATGATTTGGACAAAGTGATGCACTTTCTCATATCCGCAGTTGTTCACAATTGTATTTGGAATTGAAAATACTATATATATCTTAATCTTAACCCATTTAGGGGGGGGGGGGGGGGCGGGGGGGGGGGGGGGGGGGGGGGGAGGTTGAAACGGGATATATTTCTTTCTTTTTTTTTAAATATATAACTATAATATAACAGGTGGAGAGAGCCGATAAGTTAGATAGTCTGCGCGTCTCCTCTATCCAAACCTCTACACCTCCAGGTTAGAAGGGGTAAACGCCATCTAAGTAAGGCAATGCTAAGTAAGTAATATATATAAATATATGTTGTTTACGGTATTTTATCTTCCTTTATTCCTTAACGTCGTGCCTGAACAACATACACCCTTTATGTTTGTCTAATATTTACTTACTGTTTAGGTCTCGGAGTTCCCTTACTTGTGTGTTATAAATTTATTTGAATTAACGTAATTATGCTTTAAAAACTAATAGTGCCATATTCCTCGCTACTCATAAAATACTCGATATGAATGTATTCTTGACAGTTCTTTGGCGACATTCACTTTTCCTAAATCATCTGTTTTACCTTAAAATAAAAAAAGTAGGAATCAGTGACAACTACACTTACCTTTATGCAGGGCTCCATGAATTTCTTGTGTTAGTTGTGATAATTGTCATTATTTACTTCATCTGATTCGCAAATAAATATACTCAGCCATACCTTTGTCATCTTCAAGTACCGTGCCCGCTGGCGTAGTGACAGATGTTTCACAATTTTATTTCGCTCGAATTGCTGTTTATCAATTTCGCTGTCTAAAGGACTGTGTTATTAGGACCTCCATATTGGATTTGTAATATTATTTTTCCAAAGCGTCCTCAGTGTTTTGTCGACGTTTTTTTATTGATTTTTTTTTTTTTGGCAAAGCTCGACGAAAAACGTATGCATATTGGCCGATAGATTAACTCTTTCTATTGCTGGGGAGATATTTTATTTGATCCATTCAACAAAATGGATTGGCCTTCAGTTTTATGAAAATTCGAAAAATCGTTTTGCTTTCTTCTCTCTTATTAAGCCAGTTTGCTGAACATAGGGGAGGTACGGGCAGCGTTGGCGCGGTAGCAGTCCTTTTTCAAGGGACTGCACTACGCAAGCCAGATATATAATATTCAATTCTTTTTTTTAGTGTCTATTTAACCTAGTCGGGCTAACAGTCCTCTTTCGAGGCTTATTTCATGTAGCTGATGGATGCTAGCAGTTACTTTTCTGGGCTTATTTCATAAAACAACAGCACTCCGATTTAACAGAGCTCACTTTTTTTTGAATAACAATTGGCGAAATTGGCAACGGATATTATTGGCAACCGACTTTGTTCTAGGTTGAATAATATAACATGCCTTTGCCCTTAGAAGGCAAAAAAGCATTAAACAACAACTAAAATTTTTGTCAGTAAGTAGCCCTTTATGTTTACTATGAAATACATGAGAAATTGCTGGTGGGTTCTTGTAAAGGCTATAAAATTTGTATGTGGTTTTAAAAATTAGGCACTATCTGTCAAGTCTTGTAAAGGATGTATGACCTGACGCCAAAAAAAAATAGTATAATTGCAAATCTTACACTTATAATTATATAATTGCAATATAATGTTCAGACAGATATCCGTGCACATTTCAGACCTAGTAGAAAAACTGAATTCTGACACTTGTTTATTCACAGTCGTTCAAAGATGTAATTTTGATTATGTATTAATATTTTTTTTTACTACATATTTCTGTAAATAAACAGGCACCCAAAATTGGTGCACAATTTTCTCTTCAGGTGCTGTCTTGTTTTTAAAAAAATGGACAGTAAAAGGAAATGGATCCAATTACCACGCCCATTGGGCATAGCTCTAGTGGGATATTTTCGTGACCATCGACAGGCTAGGGGTAACTGCTGGTCAGCATCCACACCAGCTGCCTTAAACCTTTCCCAGAGTTGCTTTGGTTACCAAAATTTAATGTCCCCAGGCTGAGGGACGACCCAGGAGCCATAAGCGGTGTAAAATCTACACTTCAGATGGGGGATCGAAACCTTGGGACCAATAGGCTAGACAAGCCAGTGCTCTTAACCACTGAGCTACTGCCACACAAAAAAACAAGGCAGTCAGATTCCATATATTATTTCAGTCAGATGGCTTTTGGTATAATAGAAATAATTAGGTAATTGAATGAAAAAAACTCTTGTGAATTGCTTTAAAATAATGATTTGCTCTCCCTTCCTCCCCAAGTATGTGTTGTTTGCTGATCTTAATAAAAAATAAATTTATTTAATTTAATTTTTCAGGGTCCATTTAATCTAGGGCCATAAAATATTCAGAATACTCAATACAATATTAGTTTGGAAACATATCTACATATTTGTATCATTTTCACTTCTCCTATATTGCGACACACATACTGAGATATACTAACTACTTGCGCGAAAGTCTGGGAGAGAGAAGAAAATCCAATCAGAATGGAAGGAAGGTCAGGTTATCTGGTCACAGTTGGGAAAGTTGGGGAGAGAAAAAAGACCATCAGAAATGAAAGAAAAGGTTATCTGGTCAGTTGGAACGTTTCGGGGGGAGAGTGAAGGAGAAAACCATCAGAATTGGTAGGAGCCGATATCTTGCCAAGTTGGGAAGGTTCTCGGAGAGAGAAGTAAAAACCATAAGAATGGAAGGGAAGGAAGGTTATATCGGTCAAGTTGGGAAAGTCTGGGAGAGAGAGAAAAACCTTCAGAATGGAAGAAAGAAGGTTATTGCTCAAGTTGCCTAAGAAAGGAAATTTTACAAAGAGCGAACAAATTTTGACGAGGTTTAATGTTTATTGGTGACCAGGACAAATTATTAACAACAGGATCATTCTTGGGCTCCTTGAGAGTTTAAGAGACAATTGTTCATACAATGCCCCCCCCCCTTAAATGAACAAGCAGGTTTTTCAACATAACAAACCTGATCCCCATTGGAGAATACGCTCGTCTTGACATTTTAACCACTCACTTTTGTACATTTCCAGTTTGTGAGTTTTATGAAAAGGCTAAGCTGTATAGACAGCCATAATAACTTTGGAAATGAATTGACACAATTATGGGCAGTCCCCCAGAAGATCAATTAACTTATCTAAGAAAGCTTATGAAGACATGAAAATGCAAGGTCATCATGAAGGACACACTTACAAAACATGCTTTAGGATTAAAAACCTGATGTGCACCTCAATGATGCTCTTTGTTCTCAATTTTCTTCTCTTACTAGCAGTAGTTCGTGGGTTTTGTTTACATTGACATCTCACAACATCTGGGGGCTCTCATTAAAACAGGAATATGGTAGAATCATACATCCAAATCATAGAAGGATTATAGGAAGGATGGACCAAACAATGACACTCTCACAATACATGTGGGATTTCATTTAAAAACAGGGAAAAAGTAGAATCATACACACTTCATGGCAGGAATATTAGGCAGAGGGACATGACCAAAGACATCTCACAAACATGTGGGAATCTCATTAAACGGAAAAAGGTAGAATCATACACAAGTCCATAGCAGGGAAATATAGGCTGATGGTCAGACAAAAGATCAATCTCAACAACATGTCGAGTAATCCTCATTAAACACAGGAAAAAGGACTAGAATCATTTCACACATCCAATGGCATGGGCAAGCGATAGCATAGGCAGGAAGGGGACATGCGTCATTGTATATTCTCACATACATGTTGAGATCTCATTGTACAGTAATATGGTAAGAATCCATAACAAACATCCATGGCAAGGCGAATATAAGGCAGAGGGGACAGACAATGATCATCTCACAACTTGTGGGAGTCTCATTAAACCATGTAATAATAGGTCCTTGAATCATACAACACATCATGGCAGTGAACACTAGGCAGAGGGGGACAGGACACATGTTATCTCACAACCGGCGATGTGAGATCTCATTATAATGGAAAAGGAAACTAAAATGATAGAATCATACACACATCATGGCAGGAATGAGAGGCAGAAGGACCAAACATATGAAATCTCCACAACCATGTGCCGGTACTTTTCAATTTAAACTGGAAAAGGGTAGAATCCATCCACACCAGTCAAAAATGGCAAATGAATATAATAGGCAGAGGGGGACAGACAAAGACCATCTCACAACTCAACATGTGGGGATCCTCATTCCCTAACCAGGTAAAATAGGGTAGAATCATAACACACGTCATAGCATGAATATTGGCAGCATGGGAAAGACACTGACAAACGTCACAGAACTTGAGTGTGAGCCATTCTACAGGGAAAACAAGGTAGAATCAAACACAACAATTCAATGGCCAGGAATATAAGCAGCAGTTAGGGGACATACAACTGATTCATCAACAATAAGAAAAAACTGAAACAGCAAGAGGAGAATTTAAATTGCGTTGGAAAACATTTTGGAGATCGCGGTCCCAACAACAAAATAATATAATGTTCAAATAAAAAAGAAACGCAACTTTATTCTGCCAGTTGGTAATGGACAACCAAATTTCATTTCGCAAACTCTTCTGTACCCAAATATGTTATTTTACGGAATTTAATATTTTCAATATTTTGCATGAAAGAAACTTTTCTAGACTTTAACCAATGAATATGAGTGTTCATTTAAATTTGGTAGTTGTATCTTTTAGTTCCTTTGCGACATGAGAAGCCTCCGTTTCAGTAAGGTGTAATGACCTCTCCTCAGGCCCCTATTAAGATGAACGACAATCTCCTTGGACCATGGATCCAATTAGCCGTTGGATACTGTTGAGTTTGTGGGATGGACTGCCTCCAGTGCTTCCCTGCAGTGGGGCAGATAATCGTGCAAGAGACTACTTTCGGAAGATTGCGTCCTGGAGGGCCCACATCTCGCTGAGCGGAAGTCGTCTGTCGAGTTCATTTACCCATAAGTGATTTCCTATGGCGGTTCATGTCTGAGGACATGCGCTGGGCCACAGAGAATGGACGCTGTACGTTGTTAGTCAACAGAGGAATCTGGGTGGTGTGTTTTGTGCCTCCATGATGGGCACGAGCCGTTAATCATGCTGAATCTCATCGCACCTCGTTACAGCCTGAAGTGGAAGTCCGAAAAGTTGAGGACGAAGAATTCTCCAGGCTGACGTTATCATTGGTCTCAATTTTAATGCAATCACTTCAGATTGGCAACCAGGTCACTTCTTTCCTTTTTCCCCTTGAAGTTGAATCGCACCCCAACATCAGTACACACATCAACCACCACCTTGTTGGAGTGAGCCTCATCCACGCTATTTCTTGGGGTGTAGCGCTCTTGGACTCATGCAGTTTAATGCTATAAACTCTTCGTCCGTCTATCGAGTTGCTATGGAGCATCCAAAAGCAACAATGACATTCATCACAAACACCAAAACCCAATCACCAGTTATTTCCCATACGGTCCTATTGATCCCGATTGCTGCCCCCGCGTTGCCCTCTGCCCAGTCCGGTTTTCTGGCAATTAGTCCAGGTTCCCAGTAAGAACATAGGACCTCATGTTTGTGGTTACTTCTCTACACAAAGACTCAGAGTCATTGCAAAGCCGGATTTCGCTGACCATTTTGATTATGAAATTCGTCACGAGCCTGCGACTGACATTGGACCTGATCTGTGGAGGACGCAGATGCAAAGCCGAGATACCTGAGTGTGTTACGCGATGCAGATTTGGAAGCGGGGTCTTCGCGCAGGTGTTTAGTGAACTCCTGGGCTCTTTCCACTAGGCGTCCAGGCCCGGCTCTGCCACTCCCGAGCCAGTTTCTGGAAATTGCCGTCCAAACGGGCGACCTAATGGTGCTTCTTAATAACCACATTTAAGTTGTATTGTCCACTCACACATTACATTGACTGGTCGAGTACTATTTTCCAAGCGTCCACCTACAGCCCCCTTGAATGAGTCCGTTGTATTCTGTAGTTGACATGAGCCCAAACTTGCCGCACTTTGAAATTTTTCAACTGAATTTATTCGAGGTGAGCGATCTAATCTTTTTTTAGGCATTCACAATAATATGGTCACGAGAGTTTGGTGTTTCTAGGACCAGTAAAGTATTCTCACTGGCATTCTCATGAAAACTGTGCCACGGAGTTATTGTCAAAAATGTCGCGATGTTGTTGACCCCTTGACGACCTCCATTTCATGACCTCACAAGATTCATTAGGTGTAGTACACTACTTATGGTAACCAACGGAGATGAAGTTATCCCCATGACCAGCGTGGGATACAGTCGATAGGTTGACCTGATATCCAATTCACTGATATATCTTTTATAAAAGTAACACCAAAAATGTTGCGTTATACTCTTTTTATTGAACAGTATAAAATTTTACCTGCTAAACCTGGGAAAGTCAAGGAGTTATGGTAATCCCGTCCTATAGTATGGCTCTGATGCATGGATGAACCTATAGAAAAGAAAAAAAATTTACCTGCGCACATTCAAAAATTGGGAACTTAGTGTAGAATAGTAGGAATTGAAACCCTTAGTAATAGACAAGTCACTAACCATGGAAACTGAAATATACAAGAACCAGACACATGTGCTAGTGGGAACAAGATACTTAGTAGTAACAAGCTGACAATGTAAACTAACATGGAACTGATAAACCAAGAACCATGACAAGTGTAGTGATACATGTTATTAGGAGTAACAAGCTGGACAATGCGCGTCATTACATGGAACTGATAACAAGAACAGACAAGTTGCTAGTGGAACAAGATTTTAGAGTAACATCGCTGGAAAATGTCACTACATGGAAACTAGATAAACAACCGAACCAGAAAGTGCCTAGTGGAACAAAGATATTAGAGTAACAAAAGCTGTTGACACAATGTCACTAACATGGAAGGATAAACAAGAACCAGGACAAGTGTCTCGCTGTAATCATAAGATATTGAGTAAACAAGAGATGTACGCAATGTGCACTAACATGTGAAACTGATACACAAGAACGCGAGAACAAGACACTATAGTTGTACATAGGATATTAGAGTTAACTATAACAAGCTGACCCAATTGTAACTAAACAAGGAACTGATTAACACAGAACCAGACAAAGTGCTAGTGGACAAACGATATTAGAGTAAACAAGCTGACAATGTCACTAAACATGGAATGGATAACAAGAACCCTCGACAAGTGCTAGTGAAAAAGCAACTGATGATTTTGTAGAGAGTTAAAGTAGCTGACAATGCTCACTAAACATGGAGAACTCTGATAACAAGAGAGAATCGTGCCTACTGAGGTAGAGAGTTGACTAGTGGAACAAGTTATTTAGAGTAAACAAACTGAACAATTTTTTTTATCGTCACTAACATGGAAATGATAACACAAGAACCAGACAAAGTACTAGTGGAACAAGATAATTAGAGTAATTAGCTGACACTTGTCACTAACATAGGAATACCTGATAAACAAGAACCACTGGCAAGTGCTAGTGGAGGAAAAAGTATATTAGTGTGAACAAGCTGACAATGTCACTAACATGGAACTGATAACAAGAACCAGACAGTGCCTAGTGGAAACAAGCTATTAGAGTAACTAGCTGACCTCAATGTAACTAACATGAAACTTATAAACAAGACCGGACAAGTGTTAGTGGAAAACAGGATATTAGAGTAACTAGCTGGACAATTGATATGGGGAACAACACATTGAGCAAAACCTGTTGTTACGTCAATTATGTAGAGGCGAGCCCTGTATTCAGTGGTAATCTGCGTCGGGGGTAGAGAGAGGGGGGGTAGGTGGTTCCAGGCAAAACTTGGAGAACGAGAACTGGAGATGAAGCTAAAAACTAGATGAGGAAGATGTGGACGAACAGGTGCTGATGTCCACATGACAGGTAAAGACTTGGTTCCTGTGTTTGTTGTTGAAGGCTTTTACTCCTTGGTGAAGTTAATCAGCCCATTGACAACTAAACTTTAACTCATCTCTGCTGACACCCCTAATCCCACCCACTTCCAACCTCCCACACCTCCCCTCCATCACCCCCTATACTAAACCAATACTGCTTTTTTTTTTTTTTTTTATTACATTCTTCAATCTACCCCATAAACCCCCTATCACATCCATCTTTCTATCTAAAAACACCAATAAATACCACCCCAATCAATCCCCCCTTTAATCACCCCTCCTACCTTTCCACCCTACTCCCCCTTTTACCACTTTAATTTTTAAAACTCCCACTTTCATCCCACCCATACACATACCCCCTCCCATCATAACTTCCCCTCCCACCCCCCATCCCCTCTAATTTTCCCATAACTCCTTCATTCCCCCCCCTCTCCCCTATTCAACCAAAATAATAATCCACCCCTCCTCCTCCCCCTTCTATCATTCCCCACCCCATCAAATCCCAAATTCCTCACCTTCACACCTCCCCTCTCCCTTAAATTCCCCCCCCTCACCCATTAAAACCTCATCACACCCCACCCACCCC
>JAMPIV010010130.1:0-273438 GCA_024509875.1 Oreohelix idahoensis | reverse complement strand
ATACGAAGACCAGGGTGCGGTTTGTTTCTTCTCTTGACTTGGCGGTCATGATCCCCAAAATTCGTGAGATCATAATAAGCGTCCATAAGTTTCATCAGTTGCGTCTTACTCAACTTACATTCCATTTTAGCTAAATAGACCATGAAGACTAGACACGTTATCACTCGCTGGCCAGACCTTTACAGAAGCACTAGCTTTATTGAAATCTTGTTATAGATTTTCCCCTGGATTTTATATATAAATTTGCAGTGTTTTCTATTCTGTGCAAAGCGGTAATATATATTTGCGTTAAAGTGATCAGTGGTCTAGTTCAGTCATTCTATTTCAATGGATTTTGTGTTAATTTAAATCTATTAAATTAAACCATCTCAATAGTTCCAGTTGTAAATATAATGATCTATCTATTATATTATTTCAAAAGATAATAGATGCTTAAATTAACTTTTAAAGTCACGAAGGAATTTATAATTAATAAATTCAGTTAAGTCCTAGTTTTATAGATGTGTTTTAACCACTAGAATTCGCGCAGTGTTTATTAAATACATAATTAAATACTCGAGTGTATTATAGGCTTAACGGGAAATTTATCGCGCTTGATTTTTCGGTATGTTACATGTCTTTTTTTCTTTCACACAGAGTGATCGTACCTGCGGTCCCAGCTAAATAAAGAAAGAAATAAAGAAATCATCCTATAAACTTCCAGTCATATTGAAGAAACATTTCTTTTAAAATATAATCTTGTGGCGGTCCTTGCGACCTAGCTGTCAGAATTAAATGAAATAAAGCCCACCCAAGAACCTTTTAAAGAATAATCATCAAATTACCCTTACAAACCTGTAAGATAAACTGGAAGGTACTCATCGCCAGTAGCGATATCATATTTACTGTTTACTGTGAGAGAGTACATATTTTCCTGACTGTGACAGCCTAGTTTTTTTTTCCTTAATTGGATTTAATAAAACTATCATCATGCATTGAAGGATTTTACCATAGCGGAGGATTAAATGAGACCACTTCATTTTCACCCCTGTGCCGAACTGTGTTAGTACCATCCCATAGACTCCTTTTATATATATAATAAAAACACGAGAACTCTTAGTCTTCAAGTCTTGCGATAAGTGAGAATATTTGTTACCAACAAACCCTCGCAAACATCTGGGGCGGGACATCGAAGGACTAGACAGTTCATATGTCGAAAGATTACTTGCTGTTTTTATATACTTTTTATGGATCGTCTGAGGCTGCATTCGGTAAGTGTGTGAGTATATGAGTGTGGATCCTCACGCGTGTGTATGAATGACAGGAAATTTAATCGTTTTTCTTTTGTAAACCTGTTGTTAACTTTCTTGCCTAGTAATATAATTTTTCTGGATTCCCTGCATTGTTCCTTTAAGGGGGAGTTGCTAATTGGTTAACTCTGTTTAAAAACCCCCTCCTTTCCATTTGCTTAGTAAAGGGAAGAACAGCTGGGAAGAACAGGTTTTTTTTTCTATCACCTATACCTAACTTTGTAACACCTCTTTCAGAGTAATTAACTTCACTGTTAGGTTAACGTACCTATGTTCCTGATATTATCTATCTCTGGACTGGGTTTTTCTTTGTCTAATAAGCGGGAAGGGCTTAGTCGATACCAATCTTCTTCACCCCTCCCAAATTTGTTATTTGCATTTGTGTACTTATGATAATTTATGTAATACCTGATATTTGTTAGTGATTGATGTTTAAAGTGAATAAAATCACATAAACTCATTTAGTTCTGTGTGTTGGATATACCCACAGCCCAACATTTCCCCTATTCGTTTAATATAGTTTGTATCTACATCGTCTGTGTGTGTGAAAAACACCAAATCGGTGTGCGCGCAGATGCGAGTCTGGAAAACTGGCAAATAATTGTTTGACCAGGAGAGCGGAAGAGAAGATTGAGAGAAGCGATTTGTCGTAAATAAGTCTGTCTTTACTCTCCTCCAGCACGCTGTGAAGCAACTATTTAATATCTACATTTTCTATCACTGAGCTTTCCATCATCATTTTCCACTCTAAACCGGACCACTATTTCTACGACTCTTTTCTCTCAAAATAAATTTACGACAATATTTGGCTGGCTCGTCCAGGATTATTTTGAGATACATTTGATGCACACATATTTGTGGGCTGGTTCTGGGATCTTGAGCTACATTTGAGGCAATCGTATAGCCGGGTTAAAGATATTTTGAGTCTGATTTAGTCTGGGTCTAACTAGGTAGAGTGTGAATGATTTGTCTTGTGAATTAGGGAAATAAATAAATAATTACACCCCTAGACAAACGTTCTTTAAGTATTTGGGTTGTCCACACAGCATATTTACAGGTTGTTTTCTCTCCACAGCAGTAGAAAGTACAGATAAACAAAAATATTTGCTATTTTAATTATCCTCTGGCGGAGATAATTCAATTTCTTTCTTTATAAGAGTTGCTGGGATTGCGTGATTGTTTTACAGTCACTAAGGTTTTTGAAGTTAAAAAGAGTTGAGCTTAGCTAAAGACGGATTGTTCTGATTTTTAAAAATTAAGTTAACAACGTCTCATCTCAATAATTGACTTTAGGGACGGAGTTTGTTGTCAGAGATTTACAATTTAGGGAAAAATTTTTTTTTTTTCCTTTTAAATTGTTTTAATTTAAATTTTTCTCTACTGTTAGTAAAAGTAGATTTTTTTTTCCAGTGTAACTTACCATTTAGTGGCATAGTCGCTTGCGTTTAGAGCCTTAATTGCCAGATAATAGCAGCGATAAGTTTGCACAGTACAGGTAGGAGGTAACTCTAGTAAATTTTTTTTACTTTGGTTTTTTTCGTAGCGGCTTTGAGTTTTCCCCTTCTTGTTCCATCTTACTATTCTCTAGTCTTAGAAGCATCCAGTTCTTTGACAGTGGCAGAGAGAATTAGGATAAGATCCCTTTTGAGGCAAGAGGCCAAGGACTCAGGACTAGACACAGAAGCTGCGAATCTGTTTATCAACCAGGAACTTCAAAGGTATGACGCGGAGGAAGAGAGGGCAGAAGCTAGGAAGAAAGAAGCGGACGATCGTCAATTGGAGCAGAAGAAAATTGAGGCAGAGATGGATGCCCGCAGGGAAAGAGAGAGAGACAAGGAAAGACAGCACGAATTAGCGCTCAAGGCTTTAGAGAGTCGGAGTGCCTCTACTTCAAATAATGGAGAGCCGTCTTCGCCCCAGTCTCAAACAATGAATCTCTCCAGCACTCAGTCTGCCCAATTAACTGCGATGTCGTTTTCTTTAGAATCTTTTCCTAGCCCTAACGAAAAAATTGACAGCTACCTAGAAAAATTCGAGAGACTCGCGAATCTTTATGGGTTAGAGAGTACCCGCTGGGCGCTCAAACTTTCAACGTCACTGAAAGGCAATGCTTATGACGTGTACACAAAGCTGGGACCGAATCAACATGATTATGACCTGTTGAAGAAGGCCTTACTACAGCAGTTTGAGATGACTGCCCGAAAGTTTCTGCAGTTGTTCAGAAACAGCCGAAAAGAGAGCACGGAAACATTTCCCCAGTTCTCTTCACGTCTCACGGGTTATCTGACAAAGTGCATTGAATTATCTGACCTACCTCTTTCATATGAGGGACTCCTCGAACTTGTTCTTGTGGAGCAGATAAAATCCACTTTGTCGAATGAAACTCGTAGATTTTTGGCTGAACAGGGGGCAGTCAGGCTTGAAGACATACTCAATAAAGCCGAACGCTATAGCAATGCAATGGCCGAACTTCCCAGCACTAAACGTAAACCCACCGATGAGCCATCTCGAAAACAGAATCTAGAGCAGGCATCCTATTCTTCCACTTCCTCTCAACATTATAACCAACGAGATAACAATACCCAGAAACCTCCCCCGGAAAAATTGAAATTCTACAAAACCCGATACCCCCCAAACAACAATTCTGATCAACCCACCAAGCCTACGTGGCAGCGCGGCCACCAAGGTCAAGGAAAAGGGAAGACCCCTACACCAGGAACGTCTGATCAGGGCAAACAAACCGGTTCAAACCGCGTTGGATGTTTGCATACAGCCTCGAAAGGTAGAGTCAACGTCAGTGATTCTCAACCTGAGGGGGACCGACCCTCAACTCGAGGAACTGTAATTTTGAATGGTACCTCAACTACTTGTCTCTTTGACACTGGATTAAGTTTTAGTTGTATTGTTGCTAGACATCTAGTCAAACCAGGTCAGGAGACAGAGGAAACCGTCAAACTTAGTGGAGTTTTCAGGAGTGACGCACCCAGGACGCTTCCTATCGCACTGGTAGAAATACACTCTGACTTTGTCAGAGGAGTTATTAAAGCAGCCATAATGGATGATCCGATCTACCCAGTTATCCTGGGATGTAGATATGTGTTCATTGGGAGACCTAAGGAGCCGATTGTGGCAGCGGTAACCACAAGAGGGCAAGCCAAGAAGGAGAGGGAGCCTGCGCCAAACTTGTTGCCGAATGAACTGAAGGAGGCGCAACAAAAGGACCCTACTCTGGCGCCCTGCTTTAAAAAACTGCCCATGGCTAAGGACCCCAGACACAACGGAGACATCTTTTCTAAGGATGGTGTATTGTATCGTAGAACGGGCAACCCGGACACGGGGAATAGCCAGCTCCTAGTACCGACGCAGTACAGAAACCAGATCTTAGAAATGGGGCACTCTCTTCCCTTTAGCGGACATATGGGACAAAACGCCACTATTCAGCGAATAAAAAACCACTATTGGTGGCCAGGAATGAACTCTGACATTGTCAGGTATGTGAAATCCTGCGCCCAGTGCCAACGGGTAGCACCCAAGCACTTGACACCCCCAGTACCTATGGGGCAAATGCCAATAGTAGGGACTCCATTTGAACGGGTTGCTGTCGACATTATTGGTCCTCTGGAAAAGACCAAAAGAAGGAACAGGTTCATCCTGACCTTTGACACTTGCACTATGTGGGCCGAAGCCGTACCGCTACCATGCACTAATTCCAAGCATGTCGCAGAAGCCCTTGTGCAAATTTTTACACGGTTGGGATTCCCTCAACAAGTTTTGACGGACAATGGATCCCAATTCCGTAGCCTGTTAATGGAGGAGATCTTTAAGATCTTGAGGGCCAAACATATCCACACAAGTCCCTACCATCCGGCCGGAAATGGGCTCGTGGAACGTTTTAACGGTACCCTCACCATGATGTTACGTAAGCTGGGTCAGGAGAAACCGGAAGACTGGGACCAATATATATCGGCTGCCTTATTCGCCTACCGAGAGGTACCCCAAGCGTCTACGGGTTTTGCGCCAGCTACACTTTTATTTGGCAGACCTATTAAGGGGCCACTAGAAGCCTTACTTCGGTCCCTGACAGACCAGAAGGCTGACGAGACAGTCATCTCTGCAAGCAAGTACGTATCTGAGCTTAAGGGAAGGCTAAAGCTAGGATGGGATCTAGCTATTACCAACCTTAAGAAAGCCCGCGCTAAAATTACTAAAAGATACAACAAAGCTGCAAAAGAGAGAGAACTACAACCAGGGGAGAAAGTCCTATTGCTACTTCCAACCGGAAGCAATACACTTTGCATCGGATGGCAAGGACCGTTTACCGTCCTTAAAAAGATCTCACGTACCAACTACAAGATCTCCATCAAAGGAAAGGAGAAGGTCTTCCACATAAATCTGCTAAAGAAATATTTGGAAAGACCGGTGCCATCCTCCGAGCATCTCCTGGCTGTCGCCATAGCAACGGAAGACGAGGAAGATGATGATGGTTGCATGGAGTATCCATTGCAACCCACAGAATCCTTTAAAGATGTCAAGTTCGGCGACAATCTCTCACCAGAACAACAAACAGAAACCAGGGCTCTACTAAAACAGTACAGTGCAGTCTTAACGGATGTACCTGGTCGAACAAATCTCATTGAATTTGATATGAAATTAACAAACGAGACCCCTGTTCAAACCAGAGTTTACCCCATCCCGTACGCTAAAGCTGATGCACTTCGCGGAGAAATAGACAAGCTGCGTCAGGCAGGAATTATCAGTGAGTCTACATCTCCTTACAGCTCGAGTGTAGTGCTGTTGCAGAAGCCCAATAAGGAAGTTCGGCTGTGCATTGATTACAGGTTGCTAAACACGGTAACGGAATTCCAGCCCGAACCTCTCCAAACTGTTTCTGAGTTGTTCACCAAGCTCAGCAAAGCAAAGATCTTCTCCAAGATTGACCTCAGCAAAGGTTATTATCAAATACCAGTCAAGGAGGAAATTAAACCTTTGTTAGCTTTCAGCACTAGTGAAGGACATTACACATTTAACGTGATGCCGTTCGGTTTGCATAATGCACCAGGAGTGTTCACCAGGATGATGAGGAAGCTTCTACAACCTTTGCAAAGTCCCCATATCCATAATTTCATGGATGACATCTTAATTGCATCGGAAACCTATGAAGAACATATTGCTATGGTTGCTATGCTCCTCAGGAGACTACAGGAAACGGGTCTCACAGCCAGACCTAGCAAATGTCTCATCGGGTTTGAACAGTTAGACTTCCTGGGGCACACTATTTCTCACGGATGCAGTTGGCCTATTAAGAAGAACGTGGAAAAAATAATGGCAGCAAAAAGACCCCGAACGAAGAAAGACGTACTTTCCTTCATATCGCTATGTGCATACTATCAGAAGTACATCCAGAACTTCAACGGACTGACGGCACCTCTGACTGACCTCACAAAGAAAGGTTGTCCTGATAAGGTCATATGGGATCAAAAGTGCGAACACGCGTATAGCACTTTGAAAGGACAGTTGTCTGCATACCCCATTTTGAGGTTGCCTGACCTCAAGAAACCTTTTGTACTGAGAGTCGACGCGTCAGGTCAGGGCATCGGGTCAACACTGCTTCAAGCCGATGACAGCGACCTGAACATGCTATTTCCAGTTGCCTATGGCAGTCGGAAATTAAATAAAGCGGAACGGAACTACAGCGTAGTTGAAAGGGAATGTCTTGCTCTGATTGACGGTATCAGACGCCATCATGAGTTTCTTTATGGTACATCTTTCACGGTGCAAACAGACCACGCTCCGTTAGCATTTCTTGGTGCCAATAAAGAATTTAACGCAAGGATCATGCGTTGGGCGCTTCTTTTAAGCGTTTATTCTTTCAAAGTGGAATATATTCCGGGAAGACAGAATGTCGGGGCTGATTTCCTGAGTAGAAACTGGTCTATAGAGGAAGAAGAGCAAACTGAAGATACCACTCATCCTAAAATCACCAATCAGGTCACCTCCATTGTCAAAAAATGAAACATGAAAAATGGTTTCATGTCTAAAAGTGGGGACGATTGTGACGTACGTCTAGTTTGACAAGTGAATTCTCCCTGATATGATGGATGATTTAAAGGGACTTTTAGCTTTTCATAACATTAGAACCCCTGAACATTTATTGTAACTTTTCGTTTGCCAGAACTCATTCCACCGGGACTCATTTAGTTTGCGGCACGAGATCAAAGAGACAGACTGAGGGATTTCAGGGGAGACTATCGGCGTTATCAAAGACAGTAGTGGTCCCTGATACGAGACGCAGTTGCTTGCCGCTAATTTCGCGTCTCGGTGTCAATCGTAGAAACGAGCGAACGGGGAAACCGAAACGGGCAGCAGCGAACGGAGATACGAAG
This sequence comes from Oreohelix idahoensis, assembly GCA_024509875.1. Lineage (NCBI taxonomy): Eukaryota > Metazoa > Mollusca > Gastropoda > Stylommatophora > Oreohelicidae > Oreohelix > Oreohelix idahoensis. The sequence continues at coordinate 265,766 of JAMPIV010010130.1, read as the reverse complement.
ACCAGGGTGCGGTTTCTTCTCTTGACTTGGCGGTCAGATCCCCAAAAGTTCGTGAGATCAAATAAGCTGTCAAGTTTATCATGTCCCACTCAACTTACATTCCATTTTAGCTAAATAGACCATGAAGACTAGACACGTTATCACTCGCTGGCCAGACCTTTACAGAAGCACTAGCTTTATTGAAATCTTGTTATAGATTTTCCCCTGGATTTTATATATAAATTTGCAGTGTTTTCTATTCTGTGCAAAGCGGTAATATATATTGCGTAAAGTGATCAGTGGTCTAGTTCAGTCATTCTATTTCAATGGATTTTGTGTTAATTTAAATCTATTAAATTAAACCATCTCAATAGTTCCAGTTGTAAATATAATGATCTATCTATTATATTATTTCAAAAGATAATAGATGCTTAAATTAACTTTTAAAGTCGCGAAGGTAGATGTGTGTTTTAACCACTAGAATTCGCGCAGTGTTTATTAAATACATAATTAAATACTCGAGTGTATTATAGGCTTAACGGGAAATTTATCGCGCTTGATTTTTCGGTATGTTACATGTCTTTTTTTCTTTCACACAGAGTGATCGTACCTGCGGTCCCAGCTAAATAAAGAAAGAAATAAAGAAATCATCCTATAAACTTCCAGTCATATTGAAGAAACATTTCTTTTAAAATATAATCTTGTGGCGGTCCTTGCGACCTAGCTGTCAGAATTAAATGAAATAAAGCCCACCCAAGAACCTTTTAAAGAATAATCATCAAATTACCCTTACAAACCTGTAAGATAAACTGGAAGGTACTCATCGCCAGTAGCGATATCATATTTACTGTTTACTGTGAGAGAGTACATATTTTCCTGACTGTGACAGCCTAGTTTTTTTTTCCTTAATTGGATTTAATAAAACTATCATCATGCATTGAAGGAATTTTACCATAGCGGAGGATTAAATGAGACCACTTCATTTTCACCCCTGTGCCGAACTGTGTTAGTACCATCCCATAGACTCCTTTTATATATATAATAAAAACACGAGAACTCTTAGTCTTCAAGTCTTGCGATAAGTGAGAATATTTGTTACCAACAAACCCTCGCAAACATCTGGGGCGGGACATCGAAGGACTAGACAGTTCATATGTCGAAAGATTACTTGCTGTTTTTATATACTTTTTATGGATCGTCTGAGGCTGCATTCGGTAAGTGTGTGAGTATATGAGTGTGGATCCTCACGCGTGTGTATGAATGACAGGAAATTTAATCGTTTTTCTTTTGTAAACCTGTTGTTAACTTTCTTGCCTAGTAATATAATTTTTCTGGATTCCCTGCATTGTTCCTTTAAGGGGGAGTTGCTAATTGGTTAACTCTGTTTAAAAACCCCCTCCTTTCCATTTGCTTAGTAAAGGGAAGAACAGCTGGGAAGAACAGGTTTTTTTTCTATCACCTATACCTAACTTTGTAACACCTCTTTCAGAGTAATTAACTTCACTGTTAGGTTAACGTACCTATGTTCCTGATATTATCTATCTCTGGACTGGGTTTTTCTTTGTCTAATAAGCGGGAAGGGCTTAGTCGATACCAATCTTCTTCACCCCTCCCAAATTTGTTATTTGCATTTGTGTACTTATGATAATTTATGTAATACCTGATATTTGTTAGTGATTGATGTTTAAAGTGAATAAAATCACATAAACTCATTTAGTTCTGTGTGTTGGATATACCCACAGCCCAACATTTCCCCTATTCGTTTAATATAGTTTGTATCTACATCGTCTGTGTGTGTGAAAAACACCAAATCGGTGTGCGCGCAGATGTGAGTCTGGAAAACTGGCAAATAATTGTTTGACCAGGAGAGCGGAAGAGAAGATTGAGAGAAGCGATTTGTCGTAAATAAGTCTGTCTTTACTCTCCTCCAGCACGCTGTGAAGCAACTATTTAATATCTACATTTTCTATCACTGAGCTTTCCATCATCATTTTCCACTCTAAACCGGACCACTATTTCTACGACTCTTTTCTCTCAAAATAAATTTACGACAACTCTTTAACCTTGTTTTGAGCTTTTTAAACAAAATACAAAAATGTTCTCTTCTAGCTGTGTCTCCAGAATGCATTCTAAAAAAGCTTGAATCATAGTGTTAGCATTTTCGCTCACAAAAACAATTGCAGACAACGTAGGGCACACATGTGCAGACTGACTTTGGTGACTTATCAAATGTGAGTTGGATTACATGGCGAGGTGCATCCCCACATTCTGTGATTCAACCATTTCAGTGTTGTTTCTCGGCATTAGAAGTATTACAGCTGGATAGCTCTAGAAGAATCAAATTCAGTGATGTCTGAAACTTCATTAATATCTGTACTGCATATCATTCAGAAAAATGTAAATTTTGCAATGAATTAACTTTTGTGTCAGAAGGAATCTACTGTAGATATAAATTGCCCAGTTTGAGCAGTTTTAACCCAGAAGTACTCTGTAGTTGAATAAATATAGAACAACTTTCTTGTTAGTAAATGCTTTGAAACTGTATTTCTTGTGATGACAGAATACATCTGTTGACAGATCAAAATCAAATTAATGCTTACAATAATTCACAATTTGTTAAATTTGTCAAACAAAAGTTAAGTATGTTTAATGTGGATTAAAGCATCCACACATTCAGAGCAATATCACCAGCTGTCATATACAATTTTCTCTTAATATTAACATTTTGGATATGGTGTCTTCCAGTGCACATAATGTATCACTAAGTTTTATGATTTTAATTGTTTATTTCACCACTACAAAGATCTTTGAAAGATGTTTTGGTAGAATCACCAGAATAATTTATGGATTGTGCCATGTTGGTCAACTGCCTATCTATACATCTGCTGTCTCACTTCTGCTTCTTCTTTGATCCTTAGCCGCCGACTGTCAAAGCAGTCAGTGGCCATCACGCCTGGTGGCATCTTGTAGGGCAACAACAAATTGATTCCACTTTGCTCGGTCGGTGGCCATCCTTCGTACAGTGCCCCAACTCTGGTTCATTCTTTGCATCTCAGCCTCCACAGTCCTCCGCCAAGTTGTTTTTGGTCTGCCTCTCTTTCGCTTTCCTTCAGGGGTCCATAGCATAGCTGTTCTTGTGATGGCATCGGGGTCTCTTCTGAGGACATGGCCAACCCAGCTCCAGCGTCTGCCAGCTATGATGGTGTGCATGTCCTCTTGCTTGCTCCGAGTAAGCAGATCTTGGTTGGTGATGGTATTCGGCCAATAGATTCGGTGAATTTTTTGTAGGCATGTTGTGTGAAAAGATGACAATTTCGACATTTCCTTCTCTGTAACTCTCCAGCATTCCGCACCATAGAGAAGCACAGAAAGCACACAGCTCTGATATAATCTTAATTTTGTGCTTGTGCTGTACTGAGAGGACTTCCAGATGTTGTTTAGACTAAAAAAGGCTGTTCTTGCTTTGTTCATTCTGTTGTTGATGTCTTTGCTTGCTCCGCCGTCTGGTGTTACTATGCATCTTAGGTATGTGAAGGTGTATGTCTGTTCCAGTTGCTGATTCCTTACTGATATGGGCTCAGGGTTGCTCACATTGAGCGTCATGACCTCTGACTTCTTTAGATTGATGTTCAAGCCCACCTGCTGGCTATACTTATTAAGTCTATCCGTTTTTTCCTGGATGTGTTGATGTGAATGTGCTAGTAGTGCAATGTCATCTGCATATTCCAGATCTTCTAATGTAGAAAATGTAGTCCATCTTATTCCTCTTGGACTGCCCTCTGTTGTCTGGCGCATCACCCAGTCTATGACTGTTAAAAATAGAGTGGTTGATAAGGGGCATCCCTGTCGTACTCCTGTCTTCACCTCAAAGGTTAGGTTGCTCTGCCCAACGCTACACGTAAAGTTGGCATAGAGGCCTTTTATGATTGACACTGTGCATCTTGGAATTCCATAAGCTCTCAGTATTTTCCATAAACTGTCCCTATGTATACTGTCAAAAGCCTTTTCAAAATCGACGAAATTAATGTACAGCTGTCTTTGCCATTCTGAGCACTGCTCTATAATGTTCCTGAGGGTAAATATATGATCTACACATCTTCTGTTCTTTCTAAATCCTGCTTGTTCTTTCCTCAGTTTGTGGTCTACTGCTTTTGAAATTCTCTGTATAATTATCCTGCCTAGTATTTTGCTGGGAACTGAGAGAAGAGTGATTCCTCTCCAATTATTGCAGTCTGCAAGATCTCCCTTCTTGGGCAATTTGACAATTATTCCTTTGTTCTACTCCGTTGGTGTTGTCCCTGTTTTCCAGACTTGTGCAAATAGTGGTTCTAATAGTTTCTGGTGGTTCCTTGTTCAGAGTTTCTCTTAAGTGCTCTGCCCATCTTGTTTCCTGTCCCTCTGCTGCAGTGATGAGATTTCTTTGCTTATCTCTTACTAATGTAATATTGTTTGCACCTCGTTTTCCACTGATGATTTTAGTTATTTTGTATACTGTGCTTTGTTCATTTCTCAGTGCTGCCTCTTCTGCCTGTCTTGCAAGATCGTCTAGGAAATTCCTTTTGTTGGCTCGGGTTTGGCGTTTTAACTTCCTTGTCCAGCTGACTGTACTGTTCGCTATATAGTTGCTTTAACCTGGGGGACTTTGCTTCTGTTTTCTTTCTTTTTATTTCCTTTCTCATCGTTATGGTGTTCAATGTTTCTGGTGTTATCCAGTCTTGCTTCTTCCTTTCCTGGAATCCCAAGCATGATTTGCTGCTTTCCTTATATATTGTTAAAATGGTGTTGAAATTCTGGTCTTTATCATCAGTCAATGTCTTTTCCTGACTTTTGGCAAATTGATAACGCTTCTTTATATCAGCCACAAAAGCTTTTCTGGTAAGGGAGTCCTTCAGTTTGCTGATGGGAAAAGTGTTCCTCCAATGACCAGGTTGTTAATGCTAGAGAAACTTATTAATTTATCCCCATTTTCGTTTGCTGTTTTGCTGCCGCATTTCCCCATTATTCTTTCATTATATGTATTGTGTGTTCCAACTTTCGCATTGAGGTCTCCCATTACTACGATAACATCATGTCTAGGTGTGTCTTCCATTTTTTTCTGCAGTTGTTGATAGAATTCATCCTTGACCTCTTCAAAGCTGTCATTCGTTGGTGCGTAGCATTGTATTATTGTAGTGTTGGTGAATCTCCCTCTCAATCTTATTCTTATCAGTTGTCATAAAATTAACCATGATACAACGTTAAAATATCTCCAATGATACAACGTAGAGATAAAAACTAATGTGTAAGCTACTAGAATACATGATCGCCCACGCCGCGGGTCATCACCCGCCATGGAAATTAAATTGTTAGACGTGAAGGCAAAACGTTACCCTTGGAACGGGATGAGAACGAAGATCAAAAGGAAAAATCTGACTGAACGCGTGCTTGAAACTAGCAAAGCTAAAAGACGCAATTGGTGGGGAAAGGAGGAAAAGTCACGTCCCCAAGTTGACACAAGGTAAAGAAATCGACAAAAGGGACCTTAGCTATTATACGCAACAGTCATTTCTTGGACGCTTTTGCGATAACTTAGTCCGTTTATTTGAATGCAGTGACGAACGCATTACAAAAGATGCTCGAAAATATTTCAAAAAACCAAATAACCTTGAAAAGTAACTTTTTCTTAATAATAATGTTAGGAATATAAAACCTAGCTGGCCGGATGGCCCATCTTGAGCAGTGAAATAATATGCTTTCATTTATACAGACGGATAGATAACACTGACAAACAACATTTTTCTTTCTTATATAAGAATAAGTGTTCTTAGGTCAGTTTCTTGCGCTGATTTCAAATCTGAAATCCGTTTATCTCTATCACGTCGGGTTCTTAAGATATTTGTGAATAAATATATTTTTGGGAAACCGTTATTTGCTCCGTTTCATTTTTACTATATAACTTATTAAAAATTAATAAAATGCAAAATAATTCTACTTTTTATACTGCTAAAAGATGCATGACATATGTTACGCTATTTTTCAAATAGTTACTGTATTTTGAAATAATTCTGAGCGAAATATGGCTTCTAGAAGTTGTAGAATCGGTATCGAAACCAGTGCCTCATGATCCAATCACGTGTCCGATCCAAGTTCCACCATAACAATATCCGTTGGACGTGAATGAACCATCAGAAAGTGATAGTTTACCTGCTTTAGAAACTAATTCTGACTCGGATTATATACCGGTGAATGAACTTTCAGATCTAATACGTGATCTCGCTCTTACCAAAGGACAAGCGGAATTACTCGGTTCGCGACTCAAAGAATGGAATCTTTTAGCGCCCAATACTCCGATATCTAAATTTCGTCATAGACACAGAGAACTTGTTCAATACTTTGAGATGGATGATGGCATTTGCTATTGCAAAGATGTAAACGGTCTAATGGTGCACCTCGGTCGTGAGCACATAGTCAACGAATGGCGACTTTTCATCGACTCTTCCAAGACTAGTCTAAAAGCCGTGTTATTGCATAACGGAAATTTATTTTCATCAATTCCAGTCGCCTACTCTGTTCATATGAAAGAAACTTATGACAATATGGCTATACTTTTGGCAAAAATAAAGTACAATGACTACCAATGGCGGATTTGTGGAGACCTAAAGGTCATTGCAATTCTCACGGGCATGCAGACTGGGTATACTAAATTTTGTTGCTTCCTATGTGAATGGGACAGCCGCAACAGACAGGAACATTATGCAAGAAAGGTGTGGCCTATCAGGGATCGTATGCAGCTCTGGCATAAAAATGTAATACATGAGCCATTAGTTAACAAAGACGGCATCATTTTACCACCGTTACATATAAAGTTGGGGCTCATGAAGAATTTCGTAAAAGCGTTAGATAAAACGAGCAAAGCTTTCACTTATCTTCGAGAAAAGTTTCCGCAAGTTAGCGATGCAAAGATAAAGGAAGGTATCTTTGTAGGACCTCAGATTAGGAAAGTTATTGCAGACAAACAATTCGAGAACTTGTTACATGGTAGTGAACTTCGCGCATGGATGGCATTCAAATCGATCGTCGATAACTTTCTGTGAAATCACAAATCTGTCGACTATGTGCATATTGTTAAGCAGTGCATAGATGCATACAGAATTATGGGCTGTAACATGTCCCTCAAAATCCATTTGCTTGATTCGCATCTTGACTTTTTCCCTGACAAACTTGGCGAAGTCAGCGATGAACATGGAGAACGATTCCATCAAGATATTGCCGTAATGGAATCACGCTATCAAGGACGGTGGAGTGTGACCATGCTTGCCGATTATTGTTGGATGCTTCATCGCGATGTACCACATGCCATTCACCGACGAAAGTCGACTGCAAAGAAATTCAAGCCTACATAACTGTTACACTTCTTGTATGAATGATGTTATAATACTTTATGCCTTGTTAAAAAACTTCAATTGCGTATTTCTAGAGATCCCGACCTGATAGAGAAAAACGGTTTGCAGATTTAAAAACAGCGCATTAAAATTGACCAGAAAAACATAGAAATGTTAGAGAAAGAAAAAAAAAGTTTTTTTTTGTTAGTCAGTGTAATAAGAAAGATATTGACAAAAGACTGTGTTGTTCATATCAGCGAGCGTCTGCATTGAAACAAAAAATGTCCCTAATTTTCAAAAACTGTAGCCTTGAGACTCAAGTGCTAAAATCTAGTTGGAATGAAAGAGACGGGATGGGATGGTGAACTGTGGCTAAAAATAACTTTAAAGGCAAAATTGTGTAGGGGAAGGCGCCCCCCCACCCCCCCCCCCCCCCCCCCCCCCCCCCCCCCCCCCCCCCCCCCCCCCCCCCCCCCCCCCCCCCCCCCCCCCCCCCCCCCCCCCCCCCCCCCCCCCCACCCCCCCCCCCCCCCCCCCCCCCCCCCCCCCCCCCCCCCCCCCCCCCCCCCAACCCCCCCCCCCCCCCCCAAAAAAAAAAAAAAAACCCCCCAAAAAAAAAAAAAAAAACCCCCCAAAACCCCCCCCCCCCCCCCCCCTTAACAACACCCCCCACCCCCCCCCCCCCACCCAACCCCACACACCCCCACACACACAAAAAAAAAAAAAAAAACAAACAAAAAAAACAAAAAAAAAAAAAACAAAAACACAACAAAACAAACCACCCACCCCCCCCCCCCCCCAAAAAACCCCCCCAAAAACCCACCAACCCCCCCCCACCCCCCCACCACACCCAAAAACCACCCAACACCAAAAAAAAAACACACCCCCCCCCAAACCCAAAAAACAAAAAAAACCCCCCCCCCCAAAAAAAAAAACCAACAAAACACCCCCCCCCCAAAACCCAAACCCCAAAACCAAAAACCCCCCCCCCCCCACAAAAAACAACCCCCCCAAAAAAAAAAAAAAAAAAAAAAAACCCCCATCCCCCAAACAACACCCCCCCCCCCCCCACCCCAACCCCCCCACCCCCCCCCCCCCCCCCCCCCCCCCCCCCCCCACCCCCCCCCCCCCCCACCACAAAACACCAAAAACACCCAAAAAAAACCCCCCCCCCAAACCCCCACCCCAACAAAAAACCCCCCCCCCCCCCCCCCCCCAAACCCCCAACCAACAACCCCCCACCAAAAAAAACCCCCCCCCCCCCCCCCCCCCCCCCCCCCCCCCCCACAACAAAAAACCCCCCCCCACACACCCCCCCCAAACCCAACCCAATAAAAAAAAACCACCCCCCAAAAAAAAACACCCCCACACAAACCCCCCCCCCCCCCCCCCCCCCCCCCCCCCCCCCCCCCCCCCCCCCCCCCCCCCCCCCCCCCCCCCCCCCCCCCCCCCCCAAAAAAAACCCCCCCCCACCCCCCCCCCCCCAAAACCCCCCCCCCCCCCCCCCCCCCCCCCCCCCCTCCCCAAACCCCCCACCCCCCCTCCCCCCCACCAACCCCCCCCCCCCCCCCACCCCCCCCCCCCCCTCCCCCCCACACCCCCCGCCCCCCCCCCACCCCCCCCCAAAAACCCCTCCCTCCCCCCCCCCCCCCCGCCCCCCGCCCTCCCACCCCCCCTCCCCCCCCCCCCCCACCCCCCCACCCCCCCCCCCCCCACCCCCCCCCCCCCCCCCCCCCCACCCCCCCCCCCCCCCCCCCCCCCCCCCCCCCCCCCCCCCCCCCCCCCCCCCCCCACCCCCCCCCCCCCCCCCCCCCCCCCCCCCCAAAAACCCCCCCCCCCCCCCCCCCCCCCCCCCCCCCCCCCCCCCCCCCCCCCCCCCCCCCCCCCCCCCCCCCCCCCACCCCCCCCCCCCCCCCCCCCCCCCCCCCACCCCCCCCCCCCCACCCCCCCCCCCCCCCCCCCCCCCCCCCCCCCCCCCCCCCCCCCCCCCCCCCCCCCCCCCCCCCCCCCCCCCCCCCCCCCCCCCCCCCCCCCCCCCCCCCCCCCCCCCCCCCCCCCCCCCCCCCCCCCCCCACCCCCCCCCCCCCCCCCCCCCCCCCCCCCCCCCCCCCCCCCCCCCCCCCCCCCCCCCCCCCCCCCCCCCCCACCAACCCCCAGCTATGAGTATAAGTTGATAAAGTGGTACCCAACCCCCCCCAAGAAACCCCCCCCCCCCCCAAACCTTTTCCCCCCCCCCCCCCCCCCAATCCCCCCCCCCCCCCCCCCCCCCCCCCCCCCGCCCCCCCCCCCCCCCCCCCCACCCAACCCCTAGCCCCCCCCCAATAAAACGTTACGTTAGTCCCCCCTACCCCTAACTACCCCCCCCCATATCCCCCCCTCCCGTTCATGACATATCATCCAGATAGCCCTCAGACCCATTCAACTCAACCCAGTAGAACTAATAATATTATTATCTGTCTTAAAAAACCGTGGTGGACAATGACATTTAGATTACTCAAAAAAATAGGATAATGATTAACGTAAAGCTGATTAGCAAGAAGGGCCGTCTGAACCAATGACAGCTACATTTGCGCCTACTGCGCAGAATGTAGCGAGCCTTCAAGATAAGAGCTGGACGCCACACATTATGCTGCCAATACATGACTGCCAGACCCAATATTAAACTGTGGCGTTGACCTGGCAAAAGGCAAGCTATGCTTAAAACCACTGCCCACATGCAGTGGGTTGTTGATGGGTTTCCACTGATCATCTCCAACAACTGCCTTACACTTTTGCATCGGTCTTCCTGTTCGGAAATGCATATCAATGGCCTTAGAAAAAATTGGACTTGTGCAGGACCATAATCCAAAATCCCCTCGCTCTGTTTTCCTGTCTCGCGGTCACCACCAGATGGTAAGTACTGAGCTCTACTAGTTTCCCAAGAGTGCCAAGAATCATTTTCAGCTGCTCTGTCCACTGATGTCGAAGAGGACATTGCGTGTTCCGTCCTGAACCACTAACCTCAAGCGAACCCTGATGTATTGAGCCTCCCCTTACATCTGCTTCTCTAAACCACTCTCGCTAGAACCAAGGTTGAACCTGAATGACACTTGTAAGAGCTATTGAATTTATCGACAGATTCAAGGCTTTCGGAGTTTCTCGCGGTGTTCCAGAATTGAGTTTACCAGACTACGAAACTCCTGGCTCATTCAGAGAGATGTTACAATGTCCTGTTGTATAGTCCTGACAATATGCCAAGAAGCCGCTTATTACATTTCTGTTTTCAAAGTCAGGATGAACGTTTTCTGCCCCCGTGTCACCAACATCATTTCTGGGCGTTTTCATTAGGACAGCACTCACCACTGACAGTCAATTACATTACGAGCGAAAGAGTGGGGCTTCCCGGATTTGTGCACTTCATTCCCCAGCAACAGAGTCTTAAAGCTGTTCATGTTGAGATAATGTCGTAATGTGTTACCGTCAACTTCCAGTTGCCCGTCACGCAGTTCATATGACATAGACAACTTATGAAAACATGGTCAGCAGCTTTTGGAAGTGCACTATCAAACTCCACGTCATCATCATTGAGTCACTTTGGGCGACTTAAAAAGATGGTCGCTCTTAGTGCTTGGACTACTGGCCCACATACACCAAGTCCCACATGTTGCCTGTTCTCTGCTGAGTGAGGATGCCGCTGCACCGAGAGTGAAACATGCAAATCTCCTTTACGCTGGCATCAGAAGCACATTGCCGGGGGGAAATCAGGCAGTATTGCAGTATGCAAGCCGCCTAACCGAGCCCCGCCATATATAAAAAAAACCTCTGTATACATAATAAATAATATAAAAAAATAATAAAAATAACAAAAAAAAAATATAAAAAAATAAAAAAATACATAAAAATATAATAAATAATATACCTCGACAAAAGGTATTGACAAAAAAAAAAACCCAAGTTGATGGGCAGGCTGTCTACCACAACTTGTTAAAGGCAGGGCAGGCTAGTCCACACTTGCACTTAATTAAAAAAACAACAACTGCTAATGTTAAACCATAAAACAAAACCAAAAAACTAAAAAAAAACTTATAACCTCTGTTTCCTTTCCAGCTTTTTTTTTCCAAAACAGGGAGGAGAGGTGGAGAGAGGCGAGGGGGAGGTGGGGGGGGGGGGGGAGGCCGGTGGGGGCGGGGGGCATGGTGGAGAGATAAGATATAAAATGCGGGGGGATAGGGGACGGGGGGTGGCAGGCGGTATGTTGAGGCGCGGGTGTTTGGTGGGAAATTTATAGGGATACTTTGAGGTATTAAACCCTGTTTGCGTACCGTTGCCGCTCTAGTGGGTTACGTGGTCAATATTAAAAACAAAACGTGCTTCCACGTAACCAGACTCATACTTCTCTTACACTTTGGTCATTTATAACAATCCGTGCTGATATTTTAATCACTTCAAGCAGTACCACTGACATATCAATATCCATTTGGGAGACATTGCCAACTCTGCCTGTCTATTATTCAGCCAATGTCTCTTAAGATAGCAGTATCTTAATTCCACAAAATATCAACTTGTTACAGATTTTGTGAGATTTCATCTCAACAAATTAATATTCAAAATATTTCTTCCAAAATAGCTTCCAAAATAGTTTTACTCACAAATTTTCATGGGATTTGCTGAAAATGTAAGCATAGGGTAAGCGCAAGGAGATATCATTTATGTGGTTTAATTCTGCATGATTTTAAAATAACTTATCCTTTTAAAAAATAAAAATATAGTTATGTGTTGCTAAAAAAACTTCTGAGTTTCAGCTTATACTTTGGCTAACAGAAGATGGTGATCTGATGATGCATTTACTCTTCAACACACTTATATGTCTCTGAAGCATTCACAGATAGACTCCAGATGATTTCTTATGTGCTTGTTGGGAGTTATCTGTTTCTATACATTTCTGCTGGCAGAGATTTCACCGTTCTCTAAGTGAGCTACGGGGAGTCCGAGCAGGCATCAAGTTAACGATGAATAACAGAGAGGATCTAGTTCGCTATACGGGAAGTCCCGTACCTTGGCCATGTGCCTTTATGGACGGGCTATCACACTTGAATCTTGCTAAGGAGCGGAGAGCTCTGTAGGAGCTCACATGAAAGTATGAGCATTCAGTTTATTTATCACATAGGGGCCGATGACTTCTGGACATAGCAGAGGCTTTTAAAATATTCCTCGCATCTAACTGTCTATTCGTTAGAGGAGTAAAGCGACAGGCGCGATGAGGATGTAACTCAAGACGAATGCTATGGGGCAGTGTGAGAGGATGATCTGTGTGTGTTGCGGACGTTGCCGGAGGAGGTGAATGTGTTCTTGAGTCCGCTATAAGACATAATGCAGTCTTGCCTCGCCAATCCTTTGTTCGGGTGAAGACCGGTCATATTGAATCACTCATTTGTGGACAAACATTATCGACATGGAGCTATTTTCTTACAGTAGTGCCTAAATGGCCTTACGAAAGGTACAAAGGAGATGATGAGTTCGTACATAATTACTCAAATGATGTGGCTACTGACATAAAGCTAGAGCTAGGCGCGCATGGCGAGTTTCGGTAACGGTGGGCGGGTTTGACGGGTTCATCACGAACAAACTATTTCACAAATGTTTTGGTTATTATAATTATGAAATAGCACTTCATGCACATTTGGGTTTAATTTGTGAGGATTTTTTTTTTTTAATGATTAATTGTACGTCTAAGTAGCGCATAGAAGAGTCAGTATGATTTTTTTCTTGAGATTGATGTTCTATGATCTCTCATCGTATCTAAAAAATTTCGAGTTACACACTTAATAATGGAGTTTGAGGCCAGATGAACGTGTATGCTTCTTCTCTTAGACGGCACGGTGAAGGGAAGTCGGGCCGTCGGAGCTCATACTTGTCGAGGTAGGTCGGAGGTGCTACTAGAAGTTGACTGGCGGGTAGGAGGTTGTGGACAGGGTCTATGGGGCATTGCCTAGCGGTGTTGAGTGTGGCGATGTCTGTTTGTGTTTGGCTGGGGGCCACGTGGCTGGGGTATTCGAAGTAGAGCTTGTATTAGATCATTGCACTGGTAGGCGGGGCGTGTAAGCGGGATGCGGACAGCGCGAAAGTAGTCTTGTAGTTATGGTTGGCGTCTGTCTGTAGATTAGGGTGGCACCAGTCATGCGCACTTCGAACGTCGATATGGACACAAGAGCCATGCATGTAGCCTAACGTGGGGATCTTGTTGGTTGCAAATGGGGAGTGAGACCGCGATATGGGTGAGGGAGGTGGCAGGACTTGATGAGGCACTTGCATCATATAGATTCAGTTTGCAGGACAAGGGGGGCAGAGGGGCTATCGAGATATCTTATGTGATTGAACTAGAAATGACATACATCAAGTTCCACAACATTATGACTTGGTGACTTAGAAGCGCGGGAGAGAGGCATAGAATGTGGCACAAAATAGGCGGAATTCGAGGGATATGTAGCATAATCAGAAGGATGGATCAGTGCGGAACATTTGTGTCGCAGTCTGTACGAATAGGGACAACACTAACGGCTATCAGTCGGCATTAATGATATGTGTGTATAATTACATAGGAGAGAGAGAGGAATTAACTGTTACTACTTCATGCATAAAGCATGCAACATGAGTAATCGATACGATATACAGAGGGATTGGGGAAGATGGGACATTCAAGAAGATTCTACAAGTACTGGCTGTAAAATTTCGATGAAGTACTTATTATATCTATTTACAAAGACTATCTATGTCGAATGGTCGAAGACATAACAGGGAGATAAGAAACAATTTTTCAATTACAGTGACATACACAAGCAGGTAAATATGCGGCGGCGGAGCGTGGTATCTGTGCGATGTCAGGCCATGACGACAATAGTACTGTAATGTAGTTCAAGTTTCTAGCTGGGGCAGTCTGGGGCCGGAACGCTGACACAATGTGAAGAAGCGACAGTATGGTGATAAGGGAGGAGCAAGAACGTGAGTATTGCTAGGGAGAGTTCGGTCACTTCAAGAGATAATAAGACGAACCACTTGCTGGACTACTGTAATGGATAGCAGGTGGACTCTTGATCAAGAAAGAGAGATTAAGGGAGGGGGGGCTTGCTGAGCGTTTCAACGGTCGAGGATGGAGTTGTAGGAGTGAAGGTATGCGATAGAGGAAAGAAGCAAAGTATATAAGACGTCAAGCTTCTTATTGTATAACTCTATTCATGAGCAAGATTATCGTGACTATTGAAGCCGTCAGGTGGCAAAGCTCAATTGAGCTCTCAGATATGTGGTTTAGTCCAGTTGCTTCCGGCTTTTTGCTCAGCTGAACAACATCAGCCGAAGACTGAGCGACAAAGAGAGTAGACTGGCGCAGCGTAAAGAGATATTGGGTCACAACGGATACAGAGAAGGAAGCTACATTTCCATTCGTTTCACGTCACATTTGAGGTGCGCGAATCAGAGCGAATATTCTAGGTGAGGATCTCGGGATTTTTATATGGCAACGCAAAAGCACATTGAGTTTGTCATCTACGGATCGGTATAAGATGACACAGGCCGGGGAACACTCGGAAATCAGTGGAGACACTACACGGAAGCAATTCCAATTGTTTGGATGCGGCATGCGATGGTAAGAAGCAGGTAGGATAAGACAATGATGGCCGGAGGTCGGCACGGAGCGGAAGATCTGCGCTCATACGTCTCTAGCAGTATGTTGACACTAAGTCTGAAGATTCAATCTTCCGGACTGGATGGCGTCTCAAAGAGATGATCGTTCCACAAAGTCAATAATGAGGTGAGTCAGAACAGGCTTCCATCTTTGTTTCTAGCACACAAGTTCAAAATGAACAAACAATTAAACACGGAAACACACTGGTAGATGGGAATGAATCTGAGCATATGATGCGAGTGATAGCGTGCAGTGGATACTAGCGGATCTACAGATATTTACTCGAGAAAATTTGTGCCGACAGGCGAGTGCGGGCGCGCACTTGAGAATTCTAGCAGCAGGCAACGCAGGAGTGTTAGCAACTGGTGAGAGGAGCACAGCGGGAACAGAACAGCAGACATCGGGCACACAGGATGAGTGCCTCGAATATCATTCTCATCTACATCATTTCGGAGGGTCTGCGACAGAGTGCTTCACATCGAAAATTATTTGTAAATATGTTGATCTATCGGACTGACTAAATCTTGATCTTGCGACGAGGTCGGCGCGGGTATGATTGAGGAGAGCTCACGGACGTGCGGTGACATTTAATCTCTTACTCTGATTCCTAGAGGTTATGATGATCACACTCAGAGCGTCTGAATTTGGGGGGGGATTTGGGCGTGGGACGCGATTTAATGGAAAGTAGAGAGTTATGGTGGGAGAGGCAGAGGTAGACCAAAATACACATGGAGAAAAGAGCTGGATACAGCGGTGAAAATGAGGAGGGAAAAATGGAAGGAACTTGAGCGGATGGCACAGGACAGGAAGACTTGGCTTGTGTTTGTTGAAGGCCTATGCTCCTTGGGGAGTTAAAGGGTATTGACTGATTGATTGACAAGCTATCATCATTAATGTGGCATGCAAGCAATCATCATTAATGTAGCATACAAACCATGATCATCATCATTTCCCATTTTGCTCCTGATAGAACATGCATTCACTACTGTAGTTGGTCCCCTTGCATGAAGCCTGCGACAGGTATTCATATGCTCTTGCAATGGTGGTTTCTATAGAAATTTGTTTTACATGATGAGGTAGCGCAGTGGTTAGTGCACTGGCTTCCTAGCTTGGTGGTCCATGGTTTGATCCCCAGTTGAGGTGGAATTATTTAGACCGCAAACGGCTCCGGGGTAGACCCAGCCTCATGAATTGTGTACCAGAACAACTCTGGGAAGGTTAAGGTGGCCGGCGTGATGCTGACCACATCACCCCTAGTGTGCCGACGGTCAAGAAAATACGGGCCTAACACCATATTCCCAATATGCCTCAATGGGCGTAACGGGATTCTTTATCTTTTTTATGATGAGGTTGCTAGCCCCATGCACAACCTTGTATTTGTTGCCTCTTACGACACGCCCGAGGTAGCAGTAGTCCGTTCTTTCTTTGACTCCTCACGAGACCACTAGGATCTACACATGGCTATACAAGCTATACAGCTTTGGCAAATATCTTTTGGCTTAGTCACTCTCCTACATGCCATATAGTGCAAGATGACCTACAGGTTGGTACACAGTGGGGCAAGCTTAATACAGACATTAGTGTGAAGGGAATGTTAGTTTTCACCATTTATAATTATTTCTGCAGAAGCTTTAAAGTACTATGAGAAGTACCCACAAAGGGGGCTCATAAAAGAAGCACGTTTAACCCAATAGATGCATAAACACACCTAGAGAAAGAGAGATGAGAAAAATGGCATAGAGATTAGATGAATGAACATGCATGGTCACTGATCTATGCATTCAAAGGAGTTAAGGACATGATTGTCACGGTTCTCTGTGAACAGAGTATTGAAATCAAACAGGCTGAAATAAATGGAGTGTAACAAACAAATGGAACAGAGAGATAAATAGTCTGTAAAGAGATATGTGAAGTAGAATTGTGATGAACAACAGGAGTCCAGGACGGAGGTGAGCTAACAGCACAGAAATTTATCTGGCAGTACTTGAAACTGGCCTTTGGAGAGAGGTCAGGAAGGACAGAAGAAAAGAGAAGTATATTTATTTGCATGGAAAAATTGAAGGACTTAAGCAGCTGAAAATGAAGAAGAGGAGGAAAGAATGCTTCAGACACCAGCTCCAGGATTAACCCAGTGGACATGTTGCTTTCAGTGACAGAGATAATTGATGATTCAGGAGTGTGTTTCTGTTGATGGCATTACCTTATGGTTTATTTTGCTAAAATGGTGTAGATGTCTTTGTTGTCCTTCATTATAACATGTGATACCCAGTTAGTTTGTGTTTTAATATGTGATACACATAAGTTATAAATCTTTACTAGACAGTGCTGTTTGGCTGTTTTTTACACAGTCAGATTCAGGCAGATTGGGACTTATTATACACAGGTTATGTGTAACTTTTATAGTTGCTAAGTGGAGCGACAGGCAGTGATATAAAAATTCAAATACAAAATGCAAGAAGAGCTTTCATAGCATTGCAAAATTTATGGAAATCAAAAGAAGTCGGGTAACACAAAAATATGAGTCTTTATCTCATATGTCAAGTCAGACCTACTGTATGGCCCTGAAACATGGAGAATTGAAAAAAAAAATTTATTAAATAAGAAGTTACAGATTTTCATAAATGGATGCTTGTGCAGAATAGCATGATTAATATGGTGTGACAAGATCACCAATATTGAACTGATGGAAAGAACCAAACAAATAATAGTTCATTAAGTAGTGAGAAAAAGATGTTGGAGTTGAATAGGATGCACATTGAGAAAAGCATTTGATACCACTACAAGTCCTTCCTTGTACTGGAGCCCCCTTGGTAATAGAAATAAAAGAAAACACACGGAGAAGGGAATTTGAAATAGACATGAAACTGATAAAGAAGGTATGTAAAGACTGATAGGATGGCACAGGAAACGAGGGTTTGACGTGAATTTGTCGAAGGCCTATGCACCACTGGGTAGTCAATGAATTTAAAATATGAGTATTCATTTTCAAAATTATATATATTCTATCAGGGACAAAACCAGGTAAACACACGAGAGATCCTTCTGGAGAAGGAGATGGCAGTCAGGAGTCTCCATTGCCAAAACGATCGCCTGAGAGTACATCTGCCAAAAGAGGTGACATTGCTGGTAGGCCAGAAGAAGCACCAATTTATTTAGAAGGAGCATCAGAAAAAGGAAAACTTAATCCGGAGCCAAGGAGATCTTCATCTGAAAAGGAGAACATTCACGAAATGTCTTCCAGCAAATCATCTGCTAAAGACACTAGATCCAAGTCAAAGAAACATGGCCAGGAGCAACCAGTTGAAGAAGTTATGATTAGCAGCAAACAAACCCCTGTGAGGCTGGAGCAGAGGGAACTAGAACCTTTGACTCCACTTGTCATCAGTGACAACCATGATACATCCATTAGCCAAACAAAACCACAAGCAACATCCACTCCAGCATCCAATGGACAACTTAGGAGTCCTCCTCTCAGTGAGTATAAGTCTGAACACTAATCTCCTTCCAGACCTTTTACTCTTTAGTTCTTCTGTTTCTTTCTTCTTTTTTTTGTTTTTGTTTTGTAAGGAAAGGGACACTTTTCTTCTTTTTTTTTTGGGGGGGGGGGGTGTGGAAAGAATAGGGAATGTAAGAGGAATAATATTTATAAGGTTATTTTTAACTGCCTGGTCTGTTAAACTGTTCAGTATCTCTTGTTTAGAAACTCTGGACCTTCAGACTCCTTGTTCTGTTCCCATCTTCACATAAATGGAGACTTCCCAACTTTACATAAATGGAGACTTCCCAACTTCATATAAATGGAGACAGCATTATGTCGTTCTCTATTCTATACATTGAGTGGAGCTTGTGTAGTGTTTACCAGCTTGCATAGCTCTATTTCCACATAATATGTTCATTCAGTGACAAAAACCTTGTATAGGGAGGATCTGTTTATAAAGGCATGTTGCTGCTAATAAATAATTACTTATTGCTTTTACTGTCCATTTATATCAGTTGCTGCATTTTACATTTATGTTTGTACACATGAAAGGCTTTTATAAGTTTTTGAAGAGGTGGAAGATTGATATGGAGATTGCTTACTTAAGGGTTCCAGAACGGTATGATCACATAAGACAGCAGTAAGCAACCCACGGGTTGTGGCGATCTACTTTAGAAACACCCGAGCTCTCTCAAGGTCTACTGTCATAAAATCATGCCTGTTTTCAGGTTTCAGAGAATTTGGGATAAAATAACTTACTTACTTACTTAGTCGTTCCCCTTCTACCATGAGGTGTAGAGGTGATAATATAAGCTATATGTAACTTTTATCTCTATCAGAGATTCTGCTTCCTGCAATTCCAAAGAAAGAGTGGTAGAAAATTATACAGAAATGGTTAACTTAACTTCCAAGAAAAGACTGCATTCCTCTCTTGTGCAGCTTACGAATGAAGAGAAATTTAGGAAGCTGGCTGGAGGCTTTTCACTGGTATAGCATATAAAAAGTACCTTTAATGCTGTCAGGAGTGTGCTAGACTGAAATCTCCCTAGCTTAAAAATGCATTCTTTTTTTTATTCCCCTCTGTCAACTTTGAGATCTACCAAATCATCCACTGATATCTACTGGTAGATCACATCGATCGCATGCCAACCCCTGACTTAAGACATGTAAAAGAAGGCAAAGACTCAAACGAAGTAATTTTGTAGAATCAACCAAATCACAAATGAGAGCAGTATCCATAGATGAAATATCCACTGTTAAACCCATCTACACTGCACACAAGCTTCCAGTTTGGAAACAAAATCGTTTCCCTAAAATGATAGAAAACATTCCTGGAATTGAAAGTAAAAAGAGCCAAACTACAACAGATAGAAAATCCATAGCGACAAAATACATAGATAAATATTACCCACGCAACACCTGGACCCATGCATACACAGATGGATCAGCAACAAATGCAACAGAAAATGGAGGTGGGGGTGTCTTTCTGACTTTAAGCACTGGTGCAGAAAAAAGACTGTCAGTGGCGACAGGACGATTCTCCAGCAACTTCAGAGCAGAGGCAGAGGCCTTGAAAACTGCAGCAGAGGTTATATTGACAGAAGAACGGTCAGAGAGACAAGTTGCTTTCTTTACTGATGCACAGTCAGTAATTGCATCGTTGAAAAGCCAAAATAATACAGACCTGGATGATCTCAGAGTAGTGCTCCACAAACTTTGTCAACGATTCAAAAGTGTTGTGATCCAATGGATCCCATCTCATTGTAACATCACCGGCAATGAAGAGGCTGACAGAATGGCAAAAGAAGGTTCACATCTACCTCAGCCTGATGCAAGCATAACTTTCAAGGAGGCAGAGTCAGATATCAGATACATAAACAAATGGAATGTAGAACATCCAGGTCACACACAGAATGATGCTTACTACCAGCTCAACAGAAGAGAACAAGTGGTAATCTTCAGACTCCGCACTGGCCACAACAGATTGAGATACCATCTATTCAATAAGCTAAAGATAGGAACTACCGATCAGTGCAACTGTGGCACTGATATAATGACTGCTGAACATCTGCTTCAAAGTTGCCCCTTATATGCGGTACAGAGAAAGTGCATATGGCCGACGCCAGCTCCTTTCGTGAAAAAGCTTTACAGGGATTCAAATAGCCTCAAACTGACTACTGCTTTCTTTGAGAACATCTGAGAGTAGGGGGACACCACACAAGTGGACGTCTGAGAGTGTACGAAGAAGAAGAAAAAGAAGAAGACATGTAAATCCTTTAACCTACTGCTAATCTACATAACTATCAACATTACAGTATGGAATGAGTTTATAATGCGAAGGCTTATTGTACTTGAAAAGTTTGTCAGTAGTTCATGGATTAATATGCAGTCTGAATTTGTGTCTTTTAAGTGAAGAAACAGCACGACCTGGGTAACCTTTACACTTAATTAACTGTGGATACGAGCATCAAAACCTCTTACTGTCTAGGCATAAATGTGCCTTGGTAGACTGTTGATCATTTCAGAGAATAGAACTTAAATGCAGAAAATAGTTTGTAACATACTTAAATGCAGAAAATAGTTTGGATAAACATACTATGGATCCTGCCATGTAGAAATTAGGAGTCACTTTAAAACATATTATAAATCTTTAGTGTAAAGATTCAATGGCTGGCAGGCATGAGTCATTGTTTACCAGCGTTAGAGTCTTGCAAGTGCTAAAAATGTTATGACTCATGCAGGTTTTGGTATTTGCTAGCCCTATAATGTAAGGTTGCTAGCCCTATAATGTAAGGTTGCTAGCCATATAATGTAAGGTTGTTAGCCCTATAATGTAAGGTTGCTAGCCCTATAATCTAAGGTTGTTAGCCCTATAATGTAAGGTTGCTAGCCCTATAATGTAAGGTTGCTAGCCATATAATGTAAGGTTGCTAGCCCCACGAAAGCCCAAAAAATGGAGCTTTATTAATATGGCAAAAAGAAGTGCAGTAGTACTTAACATCTGAAAAGCGTGTAATTGCTTAGAGTAGATAAACAGCTTTCTTGCTCGCATCTTTTGGATATCTTTCTTTATTCAGCATGTTTACTCTTTTGTCATTTCATCATCTTCTTCGTACACTCTCTCAGACGTCTAATTGAATATTTTCAAAGAAAGCAGTAGTCAGCTTGAGACTATTTCATCTCCACAGTTTTTTGGAAATAAATGTATATTGGTTTTTTTATGTTAAAAAGTGTAATTATGTGAAAGCCCCGTGCAATTCCTTAATTAAATTATCATTACGGAATTGATTGTGATTCACAGGCTTGCAGTGTAAAGAGAGTTTAATACTGGTATTTGGTATCAATCATTCTGAACACGCTCATGAGCTACATGCAATGAATGTAGAGAGTGTAAGACAGAGCAAACGACAGAGCCTAATAATACATGTGTATTCTTTCCAAAGACAGAATACTAGGCTATGCCTTGTTGTATGTTGCGAAACATTAGCTGCTCCAAATGAATACAACCTTCGGCGGCACTTTGAAACAAAACACCATGTTCTAGATAAATAGGACCCAAATACAAAAATAATGAAAGCATTAAATTTAGCGGAAAAAACTTAGTGGCAAACAGCAGATTTTCAAGAAAGTGAACACTGAGAATGAGACGGTTGCTAAAGTTAGCTTTCACATTTGTAATGAAATTGCTGCGGCGAGGAAATGAGATGGTTAGAGCGCTGGTCTCTTGCGGCAGAGGTGCCGGGTTCGATGGGTACCAGACTTTGCTCTTGAGTTAAGGAACGAAATGGCAGCGAGGAAGGGAACTAGTCACCCCACCTCTCGATGTTGGACTTAGTATAGCGAAGTCCTCTAACATTTCACTCTCCTACGGCAGTATACGCCATGGGACTACCTTTACCTGTTACTTTTATATTCCCATTGAACTCGAAGGCTTCTTCTTATGCATCATCTATTCTGCCTTCCCCCACCAACCTCGAGTATAGCTTGTATTTTATTTGCTTGTTTTCTTTAAGCCGCGAGTGTACGACTCATTTATACGAGGTAACTTCAAAAAGTTCCCAGAATAGTCGACTCATGTTTGAATTAGTGATTATGTCATGGAGATTATAGTTTTATAAGTTGGTAGTGACCTTGAGGAAATGACATGGCTGATGTAACCTTCACATGTACTCTCGAACAGAAGTTACAGTAGTTTGTTTGTGTGGTGTGTGTAGCGGGAGGTTATTTAAAATTAATTATCTATGTAAGAATCCAGGTATCTCATATGCTACCAGGATAGTATGCCAGTAAAGAGTTCTGGTCTTACAAATAATACCCGAGTCTTAGAAATAAGCACTGGTGTATGGATATCATAGAAATAGTCAGACTGTGAAAACCCTGGCCAGTTGGTAAGAAGTTGTACCAGGATTTAAGGTGTCTCCTCCCTGTGACTATCTTATGATTTCTTATTTTCTAGGGGATAATTAAAATGAACATTCACTGTAATCACAAATGTAAGAAGTGAATAATTCCTCAGGTACAGTTAAAATATTTTAATATTTACACTAATATTCTATTTCTGCTAGTTGGAAAAGAGCATAAAATTATATAAAAATTATTCACACAATTACTATTATTGCCTGTTTAGACTTCCAGATCTTGAATAATAAAGTTACTGAAAACTGGAATCACTTTAACTGTATCACTTTTCTTTTAGTCCTCTGACTTTACACATTACTGTCCTCATTTGACTGAATGCTTTAATGGTTTTAATACTGTTCTCACTATTGGCTGTTTGTTCATATATGGGTGGTCAGTGTCTTAACTGACACTTATCTTTTCAACTTGACACTGCTGACACTGAACTGTCCTTTGTAGATATCAGACTTGGTAGACCCAGCTATAGGGATGCCAATGACCAGTTGAAGTTCACTCTTTGGGGTCCTGCACTTTTGTGGGATTGCCTCTGATGAACAACACAGGCTTCTGATACGTGACAGTCTGGTTTGAGTTATTTCATAGAACCTGAAACATCATATCAGCCTTGGCTAGTATCTGGCTAGACTTGTAGCTGACTAGCACAGATGTCAGACCAGTCAGTCATCAGATGTCACCGTTATACAATCATAGTAAGTAAGGACATCATTTCAGTGATACAGAAGTATTAACATTTCAATTAATTGTAACTGACTAGCACATAAGTCAGACTAGTCAGTCATCAGATGTCAAAGTTATACAGTCATAGTAATGGACATCATTTCAATGATACCGAATTAATATTAACATTCAGTAATAAACATCATCTGGTTTATTCTGCTCCTGTACATCCTTTACTTATTTATAACTTGATCTTTCCAAACCATATCAGGTACAAATTTAAAAACTGATGCCATTCCTAGCATCTACCCAAAATTAATACACAAATAGATAAAGTGAGTGCCCGACTGACCAAACGATCAGGTCGCTTTCTTCAGTAGTACAACTACATAGTTGTTGAATTGAAGCCTGACTATGGAACACTCCAGTTTACCAGCTGTAAATGGGTACTCAGTTGTGCGCTCGAACTAGGGAAGGAAAAGGCAGCGAGGAAGGGAACTAGTCACCTAACCTCGTAAAAGTGGTATCTTCCATGATGAAGCTTCTAACACTTCATTTACCTATGACAATCTCTGCCATGTGACTGCCTTTATCTTCGTACGAGATACAGCATTTACTATGATAGATGTTACCTACATTTGGCTGTGGGGCTAGTTGTGATTAGTTTTTGTACAAGCAACCATCATCCACATAGCGCATGTTTAGATCATATTGAAAATAACAATACATTATATCAATGAATATTCTACGTGCATATTTTGTGAAGTCTATACGAACCTGAAATAAAAAATATTATACACGGTAGTTATCATAATTTCGCTTACCCTCAGACTTAGACACGGGACTGAAAATTTCTGGCGATCCGCTCACAATTCAGGTGGTACATGTGTAGTGGCGAACTCTGCCTCTCAGTCTGTCTCAAACCTCTTTCGTTGTGTCGCCTCTCAGTTTACCGATCCGCTACTTATAAGTCTCTAGCTGACGTATCGGAGAGCACTGACGTCACAGCTTAAGACTCGGGCTGAAATCCCTTTCCGAAACAGCGATTTCACCCGATCTGTGCGTTTCCTGAAACTTTCCCTGTCTCATCCTCGGCTTATATAGTATCCTTACTGTTCCATCCTATCTTGTTTTATACAGCCAATATATCTCTATTATCCTATCCATGTAATTTCACAAACTGTTATATGTTGATTTTAGTATTTAGAACAGAAGTGGGTTTACAGGCTTTCGGCTTAACTGTAGACAGCCGTAATATGCATATATCTCCGTAAATGATAACTTCCTACTGTTTTTCCTTATATATAGTTATACACAATCCTCTCCTGGACTACAAGGTGATATCCTTCTCCCAAAGATTCCATTATGCTCTTATTTATCATTTCCGATGTCTCATCGACATTTTGCCGATACACCGCCATTTTGTAAGCGGCCGGCCCTGTGACAGTCGATCGGTGAATGGTCTGTAAACTACCCAAAACCACGTTTGCAATGCATTGAAACCAATTTTGCGACATTGCTCCCCCATATTTTAAGCTGGATGATATCTAGCTTAACTATTGGGTACAATATAGTTGCAAATCGACCATTCCGAGGTTAGTTTTCCTTCCTTCTATCTTGCTCTAGCTCTGTGGGATGGCGACTGAGAAAATCTGCGCCCACATTGTTTTCCAGGAATATATTCAATAGTGAAGGAATATGGCTGAATCAATAATGACCATCTTAGCAAGCGACTATTTGCATGACGTGATGAGGCCAGGAATGACAGGGGTTGATGATTGCACTGGACCACAAATGGCTTGCCATACAAATAGGGTTGAAACTTATTGATGGCCCACACCAATGCTAAACATTCTCTCTCTATAGTAGAGTAATTCCTTTCTGCAGTGTTCAACTTGCGGCTGGCATAAGCAACAGGAAAAAGTTCCTCATTCTGTGTCTGAGATTTTTGCAAAAGCGCTGCCCCAATTCCTAGATTGATTGCATCAGTCCGTACTATAAACTCTTGCGTCATATCTGGCAACTTCAGAATAGGCATACTATTGAGTTTATGCTTCAATTCTGAATATGCATGCTCACACTCTGCAGTCCACTTTATTGTGTCAGGTTTTCCTTTCTTTGTCAGATCCGTCAAAGGTGCACATAAGGTGTTGAAGTCTTTGATGTATTTTTGATAGAATCCACCTAACGATACAAACGACCTCACATCTTTTTTTGTCTGTGGTCTAGGTGCATTCCTTAACTTTTCTATATTTTTGGGATCAGGAGACATGTTTCCCTGACAAATTGTATGTCCCAAAAATTCTAATTCCTGACATCCAATTACACACTTTGTTGGACGAGCAGTCAAACCTGCCTCTCTGAGTCTATCCAGTAACAGTGATAGGGAATGTAGATGATCCTCAAATGTTTCAGTGGCTATGAGAATGTCATCCATAAAGTTGGTGATGGTTGAGTTTTTCAAGGGCTCCAGCAATTTCCTCATCATCCTTGAAAATACGCTTGGTGCGTTTTTCAACCCGAATGGTAGTACATTAAATTCGTAGTGGCCATCCGAAGTGCTAAAAGCCAGCATGTGTCGGATCTCGGGTTTGACAGGAATCTGGTAATATCCCTTACTTAAATCGACCTTAGAGAAATATTTTGCAGTACTTAGCGTCGAGAACAGCTGATTGGTATCCGGTAATGGATCAGCTTGGGTTTCGGTGATCGCATTCAATTTCCGATAATCGATACAGAGTCGGTGTTCTCCACTTGGTTTTCTCAACAGTACAACACTTGAACTGTAAGGTGATTCTGACTTGGAGATGATTTGTTCTTGCAACAGATAATCAATTTCCTCCTTCAATGCCTGTGCCTTGGCATATGGTATAGGGTAGGTCTTCATGCAGATCGGTCTTGGATCGATGAACTTCATATCATATGTCAATAAGTTGGTGCATCCCGGTTTATCAGTGTTTTTAGAACCTCTTTAACTTGCTCCCTCTGTTCCTGAGTTAACTGAGTACTAATTTTGACTTGTTCATATGTCTCAGTCGGTCTCAATGGATACTCTATTGAGGTTAGTGGTTCGTGCTTCATTTCAGTTGCGATGGCCAGAGTCATCATATGGGCTACCTCCGTTGATGTCCTGTCATAATATTTCTTTAACAGATTGACATGGTACACCTTTTCTTTGCCCTTCTTGTCAATTTTGTAATTAGTCCTCGATATTTTCTCTAGCACGTTATATGGACCCTGCCAACCAATCTGCAGTTTGTTGTTACTGCTGGGCAATAGAAGAAGCACTTTTTCTCCAACAGCAAGTTCCCTATCCTTTGCTTTCTTGTTATAGTATTCAGTATGCTTCTTTCTGGCTCTGCAAAGATTGTCATTAGCCAATTTCCAGCCCGTTTTCAGTCGAGTTGTCAACTCATTTACATACTGAATTGATGAGGTGACACTTTCCTCTGCTTTCTCATCTGTCCAAGTCCGCAGCAATGCTTCCAGTGGACCTTTTATAGGCCGACCAAACAACAATGTGGCCGGTGCCATTCCTGTGGAATTGTGTGGGACTTCCCGATATGCAAATAATGCAGCGGGTAAGTATTCATCCCATGTTTCAGGTTTTTCACTTGCCAGCTTTCTGAAAATAGAAATGAGCGTACCATTGAACCGCTCGACTTGACCATTTCCTTGTGGGTGATAAGGAGAGCAATGATAATGTCTGTCTTGAAATATCCTGAACACTTCTTGGGTTAGCTTTCCCTTGAACTGAGAACCATTGTTCGTCAATATTTGATGTGGGAACCCTAACCTGGTGAATATTGTCAACAGTGCCTCTGCCACATGCTTAGAATCTATAGATGCCATGGCTACGGCCTCTCCCCACATAGAGCATATATCAACTAGAGTTAAGATATAACTATTCCTTCTCTTAGTCCTAGTGAGAGGTCTAACAATATCCACCGCAACTCTCTCGAATGGAGTACCCATGATTGGCATTTCTCCTAGAGTTGCTGGTTCAGTCCTATGCTTGGGGGCTACATGTTGACACTCTGGACAAGATTTCACATATCGTTTGATATCTTCCGTGATCTCTGGCCAGTAATAGGGACAAGCTATCTGTTGACTTGTGGCACCAATTCCCATGTGTCCACTAAATGGAATAGCATGTGCTAGCTCCATAACTTTCTCCCTGTATGATTTTGGCACTACCAGCTGTCCATGTCCTTGAGGTTCTGTACCAGCTTTCCTATACAGTAGTCCATTTTTCATATACAAGTCTCCTTTCTCTGGAGGGTTATGGGCCTTTGGCAATTTGCCAAAACAAGGCTTCAATGTGTCATCTTCTGCTTGAGCCTTCTTCATCTGCTCTGGCTGAGTTTTGTTAGGATGTTCCTCCTCTTTTTTGGTGCTAGACCTGGTCTGGACTGCTGCCATGACAACAGGTTTTATTGGGTCACCCAAAAATACATACCTACACCCCAATATCAGCGGGTATATAGGGTCATCTATCACTGCGGCTGTTATCGCTCCTTCCACGTAGCAAGATTTCACATTGATCCTAGCTATAGGAAGTGTCATGGTTGCTGTTCCCTTAGTTGCCCCTTGTATTTCCACTGTTTTTGTGGTAAGTTGATCAGGGTGCACTAGGGTTGAACTCACAACTGAGTCAAAATCCAGGCCGGTATCATATAAGCACATGACTCGAGTGCTGTTCACGGTTACGAGTTCACTCACAGGGGGATGATGGAGGCTATTCTGACTCCCTGTCAGTTCCATCGTATCTGTCCTATTCCCTGTTGCTATACATGCAGCGTGATGAGGGGGATTTTTCCTTTTACAATCTACAGTGTTGTGGTTGCTCATCTTACAAATTTTGCACCACTTATCTCCCTGTTTGTAGGGTTTCTTTTCCTGAGTTTGAGGGTTCTTATCCTTATTATCAAATCTTTGCTAATTTCTGTATGGTTGGTCCTTTTGGTCAACCTTTGTATTTTGTGGTGGTGGCTTGTATCCTTCTACTTGCTTTCTTTTTGTTCCTACCAGTTCAGCTGGAGCTGCTTGGTATCTCTCTGCACATTTCAAAATGTCTTCCAGCCTCTCTGCTCCTTGTTCCATAAGGAATTTCCTCATTTCTTGAGGCATGGAATCTTTAACTTGCTCTAGCATAACCATTTCTTTCAGATCCTCATAGGTTTTCTGATACTTACTTAACTCTTAGTATACGAGCGGCCTTCTAGAGAGGCCGATGATCAATCCCCGTCAATAGCGAAAATTTATAGCTGAATGCATGTTTCAAACCACTGATCAATTTATTTACGTGCATGATGTAGGGGTTTCATTTCTTCACATTTTGATATATAACACATGTTATCTTTATAAATAAATTATTTATTGCAAAATCTGTAATGGTAGTCATGAAAGGCAGCTCGTATACTAAGAGCTAAACTACTCCATTTCAACAAATACGTTTCTAGTCTAGCTGAGAACTGGTTATATGTTTCTCCAGGTAGAGGTTTAGAAGTTCTAAATTTCTTCCTATATGCCTCTGAGTTCTTTTCATAACGAATAAGTAAGGCTTGCTTTAGTATTTCATAATTTTCCTGATCTTCTTTGGGGAGTTTCAGAAACACATCATATGCAATACCTCTCAATCCCTGAGATAACTTTAAACTCCATTTTTCCTGTTCCAGTCCATATGTAGAGGCTAGCCTTTCATACCTATCCACGTATGACTCAATTGCGTCCTCCTTTTCAATAAATGGATCTAGGTGGAAACTCATGGCTCCATTTGCCATGTTCTGAAACGAGCTATTCTCAGAATGAGGTGAGCTATTACCATGGGTGCTAGTCCCAGCCTGAAGTTCAAGTTCAGCTCATGGTCTCTCTCTGCTTGTAACCTCCTTTCTTCTCTCTCAGCCTCTGCTTGTAACCTCCTTTCTTCTCTCTCAGCTTCTAATTTCTTGGCTTCTCTCTCTGCTTCTACTTCTAATTTCTTGGCTTCTCTCTCTGCTTCTACTTCTAATTTCTTGGCTTCTCTCTCTGCTTCAAATTTCTGGGTTCTTTCTGTTTCCAGTTTCTTTTCTTCTCTGTCCATATACTTTTCACCTTCCGTCGTGACATACTGGAGCAGAGCATCACCACTCATGCCAAGCTCTTTTCCCACCTGCAGTGTGGCAGACCTAAACTTGACCAAGTCAGCCATGATGTATCTATAGTCTAGTAGGGTAAGCTGTCTTACTGAAACTAAATTACTACAATATAATTAACTTAATTAAAATTAAAGTTAATTAAACTGACTTCACCATATATGAAACAGCTTTCTGTATCTGTACTCAATGGTACTCCTAAAAATTTTTTTTATATCCTACTCTGTTAACTCTTTCCAAAAATTTACACACAAAAATTTTCTACACAGCAGAAATAGAAAGTTGGCTCTGGAATATCAAAGATATCCCGGACAAGCCCCCACTGTAGCGGGAGGTTTTTTAAAATTAATTATCTATGTAAGAATCCAGGTATCTCATATGCTACCAGGATAGTATGCCAGTAAAGAGTTCTGGTCTTACAAATAATACCCGAGTCTTAGAAATAAGCACTGGTGTATGGATATCATAGAAATAGTCAGACTGTGAAAACCCTGGCCAGTTGGTAAGAAGTTGTACCAGGATTTAAGGTGTCTCCTCCCTGTGACTATCTTATGATTTCTTATTTTCTAGGGGATAATTAAAATGAACATTCACTGTAATCACAAATGTAAGAAGTGAATAATTCCTCAGGTACAGTTAAAATATTTTAATATTTACACTAATATTCTATTTCTGCTAGTTGGAAAAGAGCATAAAATTATATAAAAATTATTCACACAATTACTATTATTGCCTGTTTAGACTTCCAGATCTTGAATAATAAAGTTACTGAAAACTGGAATCACTTTAACTGTATCACTTTTCTTTTAGTCCTCTGACTTTACACATTACTGTCCTCATTTGACTGAATGCTTTAATGGTTTTAATACTGTTCTCACTATTGGCTGTTTGTTCATATATGGGTGGTCAGTGTCTTAACTGACACTTATCTTCTCAACTTGACACTGCTGACACTGAACTGTCCTTTGTAGATATCAGACTTGGTAGACCCAGCTATAGGGATGCCAATGACCAGTTGAAGTTCACTCTTTGGGGTCCTGCACTTTTGTGGGATTGCCTCTGATGAACAACACAGGCTTCTGATACGTGACAGTCTGGTTTGAGTTATTTCATAGAACCTGAAACATCATATCAGCCTTGGCTAGTATCTGGCTAGACTTGTAGCTGACTAGCACAGACCAGTCAGTCATCAGATGTCACCATTATACAATCATAGTAAGTAAGGACATCATTTCAGTGATACAGAAGTATTAACATTTCAATTAATTGTAACTGACTAGCACATAAGTCAGACTAGTCAGTCATCAGATGTCAAAGTTATACAGTCATAGTAATGGACATCATTTCAATGATACCGAATTAATATTAACATTATCAGTAATAAACATCATCTGGTTTATTCTGCTCCTGTACATCCTTTACTTATTTATAACTTGATCTTTCCAAACCATATCAGGTACAAATTTAAAAACTGATGCCATTCCTAGCATCTACCCAAAATTAATACACAAATAGATAAAGTGAGTGCCCGACTGACCAAACGATCAGGTCGCTTTCTTCAGTAGTACAACTACATAGTTGTTGAATTGAAGCCTGACTATGGAACACTCCAGTTTACCAGCTGTAAATGGGTACTCAGTTGTGCGCTCGAACTAGGGAAGGAAAAGGCAGCGAGGAAGGGAACTAGTCACCTAACCTCGTAAAAGCGGTATCTTCCATGATGAAGCTTCTAAAACTTCATTTACCTATGACAATCTCTGCCATGTGACTGCCTTTATCTTCGTACGAGATACAGCATTTACTATGATAGATGTTACCTACATTTGGCTGTGGGGCTAGTTGTGATTAGTTTTTGTACAAGCAACAATCATCCACATAGCGCATGTTTAGATCATATTGAAAATAACAATACATTATATCAATGAATATTCTACGTGCATATTTTGTGAAGTCTATACGAACCTGAAATAAAAAATATTATACATGGTAGTTATCATAATTTCGCTTACCCTCAGACTTCAGACACGGGACTGAAAATTTCTGGCGATCCGCTCACAATTCAGGTGGTACATGTGTAGTGGCGAACTCTGCCTCTCAGTCTGTCTCAAACCTCTTTCGTTGTGTCGCCTCTCTGTGTTGTTGTTTTCGTCTACTATGTTGCTGTAATACCCTGGTCAACCTGAAAGTTGGTTATAATTGGGGTATATATTGCGTTTAGTTTCTTCGGTGCTAGCTGGTTAGTCCTGAAAAGGACTAGTCCTAAAAAGGACCACTAGCTGACTGTCTGGATACCTCTTCGTTGCTTGTCTGTTTATGGTGTCGTGGCGTACTCATTGTGTTCATTTCCTGCAAACGTCCTGGAGATGATTGGTCCTGAAAAGGACCACTAGCTGCCTGTTCGGTCCCTACTCGTTGTTGTCTGTTTCGGCATGTGTTGTTCTATGGCTGTCGCTATTATATTTGGTAGGAAACCCATTATTGTTTCGAGGATTATTTTGTATTCCGCTGCTTGTCTTCTTTCTTGATTGATAGTTCCTGTATGATTTCGGTTTTTATTTTGTCTTTAGTTTCTTTGTTTTGTTCTCTACTTTCTGTAAGGGTATCCTCAACGATTCTTCTCTTTGTTTCAATTTTTTTGAGGATTTCTTCGTTATCTGCCTTTAGTTCTGCGAGTTTGGCAATGTCGACTTCTATCTCGTGTTTGATGGATTTCATTTCCTGTAACATTGCCTGGGTGCTCTGTAAGGCTCCTAATGTTTCGTCTCCTATGGAATCTGAGTCTTCGTTATGTTGCTTGTTCGTCTCGATTTTGAGTTGTTGTTTTAAGTCTCGCATCTCTGTGGTTAATTTTACAAGCTGGGCTCTTGTGTGCTGCTCCTGTTTTGCCATGCCACCTGAAGGCACTCTGTTTCTTGCTTCTCTGAAGGAGATGTTTTTGGTTACAGATTCCTTCAGTATGGCCTTTGTTTCGTAGAAGTTCGGACAGCCACGGTATCTTGCTCCGTGGTTCCCAAGACAGTTTGCACAGGTTCTGTTGGAGTTGCTCACTTTATAGTTGTTATCATTTTTTGCATGAGGACATTCATTGTAAGTGTGACTTCCCACACAGTATCGACAAACTGCCTCTCTCCTGCATGTTTTCTTAGTGTGCGAGAATTGTTGGCAGTTTGAGCACTGCATAACAGGAGGAATGTAGTCTTCTGTTTTTCGACATCTATCGTCTAGGTTAAGTTGGTTTGGTCTTGAAGACCCTTCAATAGTTATGATAACCAAGTTGGTGTCCTTCTTGTCCCATGTCTTCAGTCTTTCCACCTGTGTTATTGTTATATTCTTGTTCTCTGTTTGTAGGCGGCTGTGGACTTCTTGTGTCGATCGACTGTTGTCGACCCCTCTTACAACTATCTTTTTGGTCTTCTTGAAGATCTCCATAGTCACTTTCATCTGGTGGGGCAGCTGGACTTCTTTGTGTCCGGACTCTAGTTCGACCATCAGTTCTGTTGTCTTCGTGTTATTTAGCGATATTATAACACCTTTTTCGTGTCTTGCAACTCTATTAATGCTCCTCTTGCCCGTTATTGCCTCTAGGATACCGATCACTTTATCGTCGGGTAGGGCCCTGAGTGTGGCCTCACTTCCCGACATCTGGGTGATCTTTATGGTTCTCTCCTGTAGTGTCTGGTGAGAAACAGCATTTCTCTGCTTGCGAAGCTGGCACTTTCCGACATCTGTCTTAGTTTGAGTGTGTGGTCTGCTGGACGGATTCACATTCTGGTTGGTTGTCTGCCTCTGATCTCGTTTTTCCGATGTTGCCTGGTCGCTGTATGATGGAGACTCGACTATGATATCTTGTTTTGGTGGTGGATTTATTTTGTCGGGTTTAATGGCATTGTTACCCTCTGTTGATGAAGTTCTGTGGCCTTGATTTGTAGATGTTGTCTGTTCACTACACAGTGGAGCCGCCGCCTTGACATCCTGTTTTATCGGTGGTGTTGCTTTGCCCGGCTTCGGAGTCTGGTTGTCCTCTGCCTTCGACGCTTTGGGTTGCTCATCGTTCGTGTTACTGGCTGCGTTGTTCGGCTTCTGAAAGGGATCGGCCACGACGCTAGTAGTTGGAGTAATCGTGCTCTCTGGTTGACTCTGTTTGTTCTTTGCAGGTTCTTGTTTGATGCTGCTGACAAGTGTTTGAGGGCTTCTATACACTTTCCTCTTTTTCGCTTGTGGCTTGGTGCGACCCATTTTAGTGAATTCCGACGGCTGTGTTCGCCCTGAAAAGGACGCTCGTTTTAGTATAGTGCTGCCTTCCCGTGATGAGGTGTATCTGCTGCGAAACGTGATTGAAGAATGTGTCGCCTCTCAGTTTACCGATCCGCTACTTATAAGTCTCTGGCAGACGTATCGGAGAGCACTGACGTCACAGCTTAAGACTCGGGCTGAAATCCCTTTCCGAAACAGCGATTTCACCCGATCTGTGCGTTGCCTGAAACTTCCCCTGTCTCATCCTCGGCTTATATATTATCCATACTGTTCCATCCTATCTTGTTTTATACAGCCGATATATCTCTATTATCCTATCCATGTATATATGTTGATTTTAGTATTTAGAACAGAAGTGGGTTTACAGGCTTTCGGCTTAACTGTAGATAGCCATAATATGCATATATCTCCGTAAATGATAACTTCCTACTGTTTTTCCTTATATATAGTTATACACAATCCTCTCCTGGACTACAAGGTGATATCCTTCTCCCAAAGATTCCATTATGCTCTTATTTGTCATTGCCGATTTCCGATGTCTCATCGACATTTTGCCGATACACCGCCATTTTGTAAGCGGCCGGCCCTGTGACAGTCGATCGGCGAATGGTCTGTAAACTACCCGAAACCACGTTTGCAATGCATTGAAACTAATTTTGCGACAGTGTGCACGTAGCATCGTCGGAGTTGAAAATGTCCTTGATTGAACAACGTACAAATGTCAAATTTTGTGTTTTGCTTGAGAAGTCACCCTCAGAGACAGTAACCTTGCTTAATAAAGCATATGATGATACCGCAATGAAGAAATCGCAAGTTTTTGAGTGGCACAAGCGTTTCTGTGAAGGTCGTGTTAGTGTCGATGACGATCCACGTAGCGGACGACCGCATAATTCGATAAACAGTAAAAACATTGAGCGTGTTCGGAACATTGTTCGTGTTGACAGAAGTCTAAGTGTAGAGAAAATAGCCTCAGAAGTTGGAATATCAGTTGGAACTTGCCACAGTATTCTCCACAATGAACTGCACATGCACCGTGTTTGTCAACACATGGTTCCCAAAATGTTATCTCCTGAACAGAAAGAAACGAGATTGACACTGGCAGGAGACCTAATCACTGTGGCTGATCAAGATAGCAATTTTCTCAACAACATAATCACAAGAGACGAGACGTGGTGTTTTTTGTACGATCCTCTGAATGGAAATCACCCTCTTCTCCCCGGACACAGAAATTTCGTTTGGACAAGACAGAGCAAAGGAAAAGTTATGTTGGAAGTTTGTTTTGATTCCCAGGGTATTGTCTACCATGAATTCATTCCTGGCGGCGGAACGGTTAACAAGGAAATGTACGTTGATATCCTCCGTCGTCTAAGAGATGCAATCAGTAGGAAACGCCCAGCAAAATGGAGAACAAACAGTTGGGTTCTGCTGCATGACAATGCACCAGCACATCGATCCCTACTGGTAAAGCAGTACTTCGCAACGCACAATGTGACTGCCCTGGAACATCCTCCATATTCTCCCGACCTGGCACCGTCTGATTTTTTCATGTTCCCTCGCCTAAAATTGACACCGAAAGGGCAGAGATTCAAGGATGCCGAGGACGTTATCACCTATGCGACAAAGCAGCTGAGAGAGGTGTCAAAGAATGGGTTCCAGGAATGTTTCCAACAGCTGTATGGACGTTGGCAAAAGTTGGCATTTGAAGAAAATGTAGTGTAAATAATTGTTGTTACTTATTTCTATACAATACACAAATTCCGGGAACTTTTTGAAGCTACCTCGTATATGCAGTACTTAGTTTAGTTTGCATTTGATGTGTGTAATCAGTCCCGCTGCCACTGTGCTTATTCTCACACGTAATCTTTCTCTGTGTAGTCCATAAACTAAATTACACATCTCCGAATTATGTAAATATGCTTCCAAGGTATTTGAAGTCTTAAGACTTGTTTGAATGGTCTTGGATTTCTGCTGACCTTCCTGTATCTCTAACGTGTTTAGTGCATCTGTTTGGAATTGGATGTTAATGCAGTATAAATGACGTAGGCCCTATTTTAAAAAAAAAAACAGCAATAAAAAAAGTATTGACATAGCACTTTCACAGCATTAGCACATCACTAACACAACTTTAATTATCATCTAATGGATGGGTTTGAAAAAAAATCGAAAAAAGGTGATTCGTCTTACGAGGACAAAAGACAAAGAAAATAGTCAACTTCCTTAATTATCATCTATAACGTTTCTAGTGTTGTCGACTCGAATCGATGGACTCATACTCGAGTCATCACAACGACTCGACTCGAGTTTTTGTTTTTAGCGACTCCATTCAACTCGGGACTTTAGTTGTGTTAGTGATGTCATGTTATATTGGTGATGTGTTAATGAAGTATTAATGCCGTGTTAGTGGTATACTAACGCTATCTTAGTAATATGTTGAGTGCATCTGTTTGTAGTTATATGTTAATGCTGTATAAATGATGTGTTTTGTTGTGTTGGCGATACAGTGTTATATTGGCGCTGTGTTACTGATATGTTATTGTGTGTTGGTGAAGTATTATGGCCTTGTTCGTGATCTGCTAATGTCACGTTAGTGATGTGTTAATCTTTTTATCATTCATTCATTCATTCTCTTTTGGGACCGAAGACGCAGCAAACGAGATGAATGCAGTCAGCGATCCATAGCTTGACTGCTTGCGTCAGGGTCAGCGAACCAGAGCTGACGAATACCCTACGCCGCTTCCAAGTGGTGGTCCTGGAAATAAGCTGCATCACTGCAGTCTGGCCGAGAGAGTGGGGATCGAAAAGGGAAGGCAAACCCGGCCCAAAAAATGCCATTCTGAAATCGGATGTGTCGGGCCGAAAGGCGCAAACATCGCAGCTTCGCTGCAAACGGCGACACAAAGTAACCAACGTAGACGAACGATGAAGACATTCTCTTTTACATTCCTTAAGGAATTGGGGACCAGCTTAGCAACTGGCCCATTTGCTGTAATCCTGCATCACATCTTTAAAGGGTTGTTTGTGTATCTATTTGTTTTGCATTATGAGATTGCCAACCTCAGTCACAACCCCACTTTAGCCACCTCTTATAATGCCAGTGAGAGCCGTGGTTCTGTTTGTTTGTTGAAACATCCTCAGAGATTCCCAGCAACCTCAGTGGGGTACTGTAATGTTGTCACGATGTGTTATTATTGTGTTGCTGATGATACGGTAACTTTGTTATTGATATGTTTATGTTATATTAAGGGTCTGTTAATAACCGTATTCACAACGGGCTGATCACCCGTTTGCCAGTCACTTCGATTACGGAAACAACAGCAAATGGGTTGATTTGCCGTTGCCCTAAAGACGCCACTAGGCGTGATGGGAAACAATGGCAAAGAAAACCTATCTGCTGTTGCCCTAAGACGCCACTAGGCGTAATGGCCACTGACTGCTTTGACGGTCGGTGGCTAAGGACAGAAGAAGAAGAAGAATAATAATAACCGTATTAGCGATTACATGTCATTAATGCTGTAATGATTATGCTACTCTGTTAATGATGGGTTAGTGATCTGAAAGTAACGATCAGAGTTTTCTTCAAGTATTTCTTAACAACTTCACGTCTCTACGTCTGAGTCTCAAGTCAGCAATAGCTTTGAAGTCGAGTCTCGTTCTTGATCTAAAACTGTTTATAGTCACAATCGCTTTTGTTGGAACAATCGCATGAGTCACTAGGAATAACAATGACAGATGATCTCAATTTTTAAAAGCACTTTATTTACTGCCTGTCATCATTTGATAAAACTGTTGGCACACAACATTTTATGGATATAAACAAAACTATACATAGCTACTGAAAGCACACACATAGCCATAATTTTGACATTCAATAACTCTTTTAATTTAATGAGTTAATTGTTCAAATTGCACACAACAATACCTTAGGGTTCAACCAATCAATTGACAGTTGTTTTGCATCTGGGTCACGAGAGTTTTTTGGCGTACAGGCTTTCCCGTTAGTATGGTGTGTGGCCCCCTCTTGCATCGATCAGCGACTGGCATCTCCTGGGCATGGATGCGATCAGACGTCTGATGTGGGCCTGTGGGATGGCTGCCCACTCTTCCTGGAGTGCCTGGAACAGATCACGACGATTGGCTGGAGCAACGTCTCGGCGACAAACACGTCTTTGCAGCTCCTCCCACAGGTGCTCAATCGGACTCATGTCTGGAGACAGGGATGGTCAGGGAAGGGTGAGAATGTTGTTGGCAGTCAGGAACTGTGTGGTCAACCGTGCACAATGGGGTCTGGCGTTGTCCTGTTGAAACACAGACCTTTGGGCAGCCAAAAGTGGAAGGACATAGGGTCGAAGAATTTCATTGACGTATCGTTGCGCATTCAAGCCTCCTTCAATGTGCACTAATTGACTTCTTCCGTTGTAACTGATCATTCCCCACACCATTGCACCTCCACCACCTTGCGGCGGAGCTTCATCAACGCAATTTTGGGCAAAACGTTCATTTCGCCTACGGTAGACCCTACACCGTCTATCATGACGCTGCAACAAAAAGAAAGATTCGTCACTAAACCAGACACGTCTCCATTGATTCTCAGCTGCCCAGGGACGATGCTGGTTGGCACAAAGAAGTCGATTTTGGCGATGGCGGCGTGTAAGGACATGTCCTCGGTGAGGTCTTTGTGCCGAAAGTCCAGCGTCATGCAGTCTATTCCGAACAGTTTGATCAGACATATGAAGTCCTGCAGGCAATGACTGGGCAGTTGAGGAAGCTGTTGTAAACCTGTCTCTGAGGTGACGAAGCCGAATAAAGCGATCCTCCGCTGCTGTTGTCACTCTGGGTCGTCCATTGCGATGCCGGTCTTCAACTGAGCCAGTGGCTTGGAATCGGTGCCAAAGTCGACTTATGGTACTCCGATGCACGTTTAGATGCCTGGCAACCTGACTTTGACTTTCGCCTGCATGCAGTTGGCCAATAGCAATGTTCCTTAAATTTATCGATAGAGACGCCATAAATGTCTGCTTGAAAATGAACTGAATTTTTTTGTTTTTTTTTGTTTTTTGTAGCGTTATCCTTTTATGGGGTTTCAGTTGCGTAGTCAGTGAATAGTGTTCACCCCAAATTTTGTTGCTTTCACGTGCGCGCAACATGAGCTATGGTCAAAAAATTGCGTCATAAACACTATTGACCACTGGGTTGTAACGATTACAAAAACGAACGCAATTCAGGTCAACACGTGCATTTGACACTGTAAAGAACATTTTAGGCTGGTTTTTATATACCCTAGCACCAAATTTTACTTACAAACTCATAAAAACGCGCCCTCGGACAGCTATGCGTTTCTTTTTTTGAACAGTATATTTTCGGTTTATCTGTATGAGTGTGTTATGAATAAGGACGGCGAAGTTGGTTCGTCATAATTAACAAATCCCGAGTCGAGTGGCTAATAAAAAACATTCGAGTCGAATAGTTGTGGCGTTTTATGGTACGACTCGAGTTCGAGTCCATCGACTCAAGTAGACAACAATGGTAACGATATTGATTTGTTACTGATGATAATTAATGTTGTGTTGGAGATGTGTTATAGCTGGGATATTACTATGTCAATACTATTTTTATGTTGCGTTAACTCAATGCAGATTGGCAGAGGGGTTAGAGCGCTACCTGTCGCTGCAAAGTTACCGGGTCCGGATTCAAAACCTTGTATCGTTACGCTCCAGTCTTCCCAGCTGTAAATCCGGTATCTGACTCTACTCTTGGGTTAGGGAAGGTAGCGATAGCGAGGACGGGATCTGGTCACCCCAGCTGAGGACATACTATATCGAAGTCTCTAACACTTCATTCCCCTACGCAGTATCTGCTATGGGACTAACATTACCTTTTTACTTTTGTGCTATTTCTGGTCTGCATGCTGTGGTAATGCAGTGTCCTGTATTAGTAATGTATTTTGCGTTAAAGCTGTGTAGGTTTTTGTATTTACCAATCTTCAGACTTCGTAATTTTGGCTTTTGTTAGCAGATAGCCTAGTTAAGATATTCAGATTACACAGATTTCCACTTCGAGACGGCTCATGAGATGTGTTTGTGAAAATATAATGGTGTGCATTTAGACGCATAGAAGGTGGTGAACGAAGAAGAAGAAGAAGACGCATAGAAGGTAAATTTTGTATCTCTTGGGTACACATCGTGAGTTAAATATATTGAGTAATCGTTCATTGATCTTGTAGGGTTAATAACTGTAAACATTTTGTTTGGAGTATGGGAGTGTGGTGTGTTTTCAACTATGGCGTACACTGATAAATGATTATATGTCATAGTGGAGCCAGATGTCACACTGGGATTGTATTTTCTGCTTCTTACAAAGTTCACGCACGTGTTATGGCACATGTTTGTTGGGTAAAATTAAGACTGGCAGCATTAATATTTATTTCCATTTAGAACTATGAATACTTGAAGATAGCAAAGGCATATTCAATACGTTTGATCCTATTCCTAAGTTTATTTTATTCAGATGTGCGTGTTTCATTAACCTAGCACTGATGGAGTTCATGTTTTATGGTATTAGAGTAGAACTTCCATAACCGTAAGCCGAACGACAACAATCCGAACGAGCCAGCGTTGTTGCTGGTGTCAGAAAGTGAGAAGTGTGCCTGAGTTAAATCAAAATGTATTCTTGACGTTGAGAGTTGTAGGTGGGAAAGAATGTCTTTTTAACTCTCGCATTCATCCGTTATGTTCATCAGTTTGCTTATTGCGAACGACAAACTGAATGCTGTCCAGATCAACCACTCTTTGCTGAAAAGAGTGAGAGACATGGCAACACACAAACGAATTTTTTAAAATGGCGCTGTTAAAAAGTTCCATTTCTCCTGTTACCACTGGATAAAAATACGTTAAGTAGAACTCAGTTTTTTAATTACTAAACCTCGCCCTCACCCCTTTTTTAGTCCTGAAAACGGGATTTCGGTACGTTCGAAAATCCGAACAAATCTGAAATCCGAACCATACCCGACCCCAGCTAATTCGGATTATCGAGGTTCTACTGTATACGCGCCTACTTAACATAACGTGTTATCAGAAATATTTCAACAATTTGCTTGTTTAAATGAACTGGAGCAAGGTTTCTATTTTTGCATTCAGCGACAAGGACAAATTTTATTCTCTCCAGGCTCAGACTAAGAGCGTTATTTCTTCCTTTATGACGTCAAATTTTTTTTTTTCTGACTGGCATAGAAAGGCTATGCAGGTCGTAGGTCGGTCGAGTTTTTTTCAGAAGGAATAGGGTACTGTATTTTTTGTAGCATAATCACCGTGCCGTGAATATAGAAATTAACAACAGGGCTAGGGTATGCGGAGAGCAGCCGGATGATGGCAGGCGTCCCACACTCTGTTGGTTATTTCTGAAATGTCTCTTGAAAGTTTGAATCCCTTTACTTCCACCACGTTAATATATAGACCAGTGTTTCCCAAACTTTGTAGATCACAGGCCCCTTTGTCCCCAGAGCACATTCCCAGCGCCTCCTCCATGTTCCTGCATTACATGAAAAAACTATAAATACACTTTGGTTATACACTTTACTCTATTGAAACTTTCCTCTTGTTTATTAACGTATCACGGATACCACGTTATCACTAGCTCCCCTAAATGCTGATGACGATCAAATCTGCAACAGAGCAAAAGTTGTTCCTTTTTAAACACCTACAGATATCTAATTTCTTCAGCTGCCAGCGAAAAGTTCATTCGGTCACACCTTGTCAGTGGACATTCACAAATATTAAACTGGTAAATGCTATTTAGCACTGGTTGTCACCTTCCAAAAGATGCTGACTACAGCCTTCTCGTTGTTAGTTTTTCTTTCTTCGGGGTTGATCAATTCTTTCTTCGGGGTTGACCAAGTTGACAGTAGGGGCTTCGTTATCCTTCACACGCCTTCGCAGCAGACGATTACATTAGATTTTCTAATCAGTGATGGTTAACTGGGCTTTGGATTGTAGACGTAACTATGCTTCACTTAATGATCCTAGTGTGATAAACGAGCGCAAAGGCCTTATTGCTCTATCTTTTCCTACATCTTTCGTATTGTATTTTCTCCGACATTTGCTCTTTCATGCAACATTTGCGATCCATATTTGCTATTTCATCGTTGTGATTACTCGCAACCGGTATCTAGAGAACCACATTTGCTCTTTCATCGGGGGAAATAAAATCCTTTGAGTCCACATGCCCGACATTATCGTTTGAAGCCCACATTGCATCGTGATAAATCAGGTAAAAACACATATGGTCATCCGAATCAAACATAGGCATGCGGTAATTTCTGTGACACCACATTGGACGCCCAGATTGGCCAGGGGAAAACGTCTCACCGCGGTTCAGACAAGCGTTGGTTTACCACATTGGATGCCCAGCTTGGCCAGGTGACTTCCAGAAATATATAATACCGCATAATCTACTAGAGTGTAGAAGTCCAGTTTTTTACCTTGTGAGGAAGAGATTAAACCCAAAAAACGCATAGCCTAATACACGTGTTTATTCAGAGTGGATGATAATTCAGTTCTGTGATTAATTGTGTTCTTAAAGGATTTTGCGAAGGGAAAAGAAGGTTAGTAGATCTTATACTTATTAATACATTTTCTTATTTTTGTTTATTTTAACCTCACAGCTAAAATGTGCGAAAGATAAAGTTTCAAATAATTCTTGGCATAACTGATTAATAAAATCAGAAGATTTTCCTAGAAGATGATAGGATGATAGGAGGTAATTAATAGTTCATATTTCACCTTTATCATCATCACAGTCTCCTATGCGCACACACTCTCATGCACAAGATATTTAACATTAGAATTGAACTCAGAGAGAGAGAGAGATGAATAATGAGCAATAGTTTAAATGCAAGTCAACCAGTGATGTTAAATGTGAAAACTTACGAAGACTTTTGTGTGTCTTCAGTTCATCAGAAGTCTGAGTCTACACGCAACGTGTCTGACGTCTAACCAGAAATAAGTTATTAAAAACGGACATTTGGCTAGCAGAATTCGCCATAGGACATCTTTCATTCCTCAGTTAAAAAGGAATATTGTCTCACCCACAAGTCATAAGGTGGACGCAGCATTTTTCGTCACCATATACTGCTTGCTCACAAGTTCAATACCGAGTTATCACAAGTTCAATACATCGTTATCACAAGTTCAATACAGAGTCATCATAAATTCAACTCACTCGAAAGATCATTATTATCTGAAGTCAAGCAAAAGAGCTCAAAAGAGGAATCGCATATTTATACCATGTGCAACACACTCTTAAGCGCATTTTATGAAGCAGACTCGAAAGTATATGAATCACGACTACATACGCAAGATTATGAGTCTACATATCACTAACATTTCGTGAAGATATCCAGTCTGACCAGTACCCTCGGGAGATTAGACAACAGACCTTTTGTTCATATGACAGCTATTAACTGTTGATCAACACTACAGAGATATACTCAAACAGTGAAGGAATATACATAGATATCTCGTCAGCATTCTCCGTACGACAACAGTATTCATCAGAACGTCCTCAGCTTAGAGATACCCCACTCGACATAACGTATAACAACTTGGGACATTTTATGCATACATGTGAATCCTCATATCTAGGAGAAGCATTTAGAGACACATGGACTGTGTAGAGTACTCACCATTTTGGTAACACGTATCATATCACATCATCATTTCACTTTACACCAGTTCATTCTTAATTAACTATTACTTAATTAACTGTAATTTTATTATCTCATCTGTGTGTTTTGTGTGAATCGTCTTTCACCATCATCACGTTCTAACCATTACTAACCCTATATGTGTGGATATTTCATTAATAAACCCAATGATCAGTTGATCATTATTAAGAGTTTGTTAATGTATCACTCGTGCTGTCGGTGTTACATATTCACCTATAGGAACCTTTCTCTACTCAGATGAGGTTGGGGGCTTTTTCTTTACGGGATCTAAGGGCAGAAGCTAAGGTCGTGGGGAAACAGAACTCTTTCCATAATTAATTAGAAAACACTGTCTAGTGGAAAGCATTCGCATTCCTGTCTTCTTGTCCCTATCTCGAATAGGTCTTTATTCTTTCTTAACGAGCCAATTTCTAGAGACCTTATATCTATATCTCATAGACTATTCCTGGCAAAAACTACTGTAGTAGTTGCCCCAGTGACTCACCACACGACAATTGTGGACTCGTCTTGGGATTAGTGAACCCGGACTTAGAAGGGTGATAAATCACATTTTCATCCCTGCTATACAGTTGCGATAATTGCAAAATTTGTTGGCATTTTGAGGGATTACCTTCTAGACTGACTCTTACTATAATTTGTCTATTTCATAGGGGGATAATTTATATCTCTAAAGCACGAGTGATACTTTTTAAATTGAGTATCAAACGGACAG
Source organism: Oreohelix idahoensis (assembly GCA_024509875.1). NCBI lineage: Eukaryota > Metazoa > Mollusca > Gastropoda > Stylommatophora > Oreohelicidae > Oreohelix > Oreohelix idahoensis. The sequence continues at coordinate 221,397 of JAMPIV010010130.1, read as the reverse complement.
AGTAAGCACTTTTTGAGAACAGAAGATACTGTAAGGAACTGATTTAAAAAAAAATCTTTTTCTGTAACTGCTGGGAAAATTTTTTATCATAAATATTTAGCAAATTTTTCATAGAAAACTTCGAGATAATCTGTTATATAATTTTCAGAATACGCTAAGTGAGTGATTTTTTTTTAAAGAACTATTTGAACTTGATTATTAATTTAAACCTAGCTGGTTTTAAAGAGATAATTACTCGTGCGAGTCTAAACAATTTGCTTGGAGGTCACTGCCAATTTTTTCCCTTCGTGAACCCATACTGCATATCATGGCAGATGCCGCAAAAATTAGAACTAGTTTAATGGAGGCAGGGCGTGAATACGGGTTAAGTGGAAAAGATCTTATGAAATTTGTGAGTGAGGAGACTGATAAACTCCATGCAAGAGAGATAGAAGTGCAGAAACTTGCAATGGAGAAGGAGAAAGCCGCAGCAGAAGCAGCGGAGCGGAAGGGGAAAGCCACAGCAGAAGCAGCGGAGCGGAAAGAAGCAACAGAAGCAGCGGAGCGGAAAGCCGCAGCAGAAGCAGCGGAGCGGAAAGAAGCAGCAGAAGCAGCAGAGCGTAAAGAGAAAGCAGCAGCAGAGCATGCACTTAAGATGAAGCAACTGGAAATCCAGGGGCAGACCAATCAGATAGAGCTGGCAAAAAGTGCAGCGGCTTCCAACTTGGATGGAGGGTACTCACCCCGCTCAGATGGTGTGCCTACTTCGCAACCTGCACCACCCAATGCCATGAACTTTCCGCTGGAAGCTTTTTCAGAAAGGAACGATACCATGGACGCCTTTTTAGACTGCTTTGAACGCTTTGCAACAGGGTTTGGACTTGAAGAACGGAAGTGGAACTTGAAACTTTCCCAGGGCCTAAGAGGAGCCGCCTACGAAGTTTTTAATAAACTTCCGGCCGGAGAGCAAGATGACTATCAGGCATTGAAAAAAGCTCTCTTGGTGAGGTACGAGCTTCATTCAGAGGCTTACCGAAAAAAATTTTGAGGTTCTAGGAAGGATGCAGGAGAGACTTTCTCACAGTTTGCAGCCCGTATTGAAGACTACCTAGTGAAGTGGTGTACACTGGGAAACTTTACCGAGAACTATGACGGGTTGAAAGAGCTGATTGTGATAGAGCAACTAAAAGAGTCTATGTCAGTGGAAATGCGTAGATTTCTCACTGAAAACGGCGCTGACCGGTTAGAAAATATTCATACACTGGCAGAGCGATTCCAAAATGCTCTCATGGAGTCTCAAGGAGCCAGAAAGAAGTTTTCGGATCAGGCGCCAAAGCAACCTGCTCGCTCCCAACCAGACCAACAAAGCAAAGGACCACACATCTCGCATAAACAGCACGCAAAACAAGATAACTACAAAGAGCAAAACAAGAAAAATGCTGTGCTGCACCAGAGACAGGGAGATAAATGGTGCAAGTACTGTCGCTTGAACAATCACAACACTAATGAGTGCAAGCGCAGACCTCCTCCCCAACATGCTGCCTGTCTGCAGACAAAATCATCACCCCAGAAGGAGCAGAGGACCGGAAACGTTTCTCATCCTCCCGTCATCGAATCAGTCCTCGTAAACGGACAATCTGTGGAGTGCCTTTATGATACAGGACTTGCTTTCGATGCGGTGGTCAGGGCATCTCTTGTCACCCCTGAACAAATAACAGAAGAGAGTGTCGACATCCAAGGTCCGACGAAGGATGTTGCACCCATGACACTGCCAATTGCACTTATCAGAGTGGAATCTCGTTATGTGACAGGAGAGATTCGTGCAGCTATCATGGAAGAACCAATCTACTCTTTAATCTTGGGATGTAGATATGTGTTCCTTGGAGAACCTACTCAACCACTAGTCATGGCGGCCGTACAGACTAGAGGACAGTCAAGAAAAGATGCAGAGCAGGAACCTCCTATCAATATCCTCCCCGAGGAATTGAAGAGGGCCCAAAGGGAAGATTCCTCACTGGCGCCCTGTTTTAAAAAAATTACCTAGGACACACAACCCACCTACCAAGGGAGACTTCTTTATGAAAAATGGATTGATGTATCGCCGAGCTGGAAATGAGGGACAGGAACACAACCAATTAGTAGTTCCTGCAACCTATAGGAACCAGGTGCTTGAGATGGGCCACTCTATCCCATTTAGTGGACACATGGGAATGAGCGCCACGACTCAAAGGATCGCCTGCCACTATTATTGGCCAGGGATCACCGGCGACATTGAACGTTTCGTCAAGTCTTGTCCTCAGTGCCAGAAAGTTGCACCAAAACACTGGACGGCACCCGCGACCCTTGGGGAGATGCCAATCTTGGGCACCCCATTTGAAAGAGTGGCCGTGGATATAATTGGACCTCTGCTGAGAACTAAGAGAGGAACTCCCATATCCTTACCTTAGTGGACACCTGTTCCATGTGGGGCGAAGCCATAGCCATGCCAGCATGCGACTCAGTGCATGTAGCTGACGCTTTACTGAATATCTTTACTAGATTGGGCTTCCCGCATGAAATTCTCACAGACAACGGGTCACAATTTAGAGGCAAGTTGACAGAGGAGGTGCTTAGAATATTCAAGACTAGGCATATCCATACTTCGCCCCATCACCCCCAAAGTAACGGGCAAGTAGAGCGGTTTAACGGGACGCTCACCTCTATTCTTCGGAAGTTGGCACAGGAGAAGCCAGAAACTTGGGATCAGTATCTTCCTGCCGCATTATTTGCTTATAGGGAAGTACCGCATGCGTCAACTGGAGTTCCTCCGGCCACATTACTCTTCGGAAGACCTATTAAAGGTCCATTAGAAGCATTACTAAGAACATGGACAGATGCCAAGGCAGACGACACTGTCACATCAGCCTTCCAGTACGTCACAGACTTGAAACAACGCCTGAAGACTGGCTGGGAATTAGCCACAGCGAAAGTACGGGAGGCTAGGCGGAAACATGCCAAATATTACAATCGCAGTGCGAAGGACCGAGAACTAGCAGTAGGAGAGAAGGTGCTACTTCTTCTGCCAAGTAGGAGTAATAAATTGCAGATTTGCTGGAGGGGACCCTACAAAGTGGCGGAAAAGATTTCTCGCACCAACTATAAAATCGCCGTGAATGGAAAGCAGAAAATTTATCACTTAAATCTGCTTAAGAAGTTTTACGAGCGAGCCCCTGCCGAACCAGCGCACCTCATGACTATGGCCATTGCTATGCAAATGGAAGAAGAGCCATTATCATCCATAGAGTACCCGGTGATACAGGAGGAATCACATTTAGATGTGAAAATAAGCTCCACCCTAACGGAAGCCCAGCAAGAAAAAGTAAGGAGATGGATGGAAAACCACGCCGACTCTTTGACAGACAAACCGGGCCGGACAAACCTGATGGAGTTTGACATAGAAGTCACGGATCCTACGCCTGTCTGAATGAGAACTTATCCGATTCCGTATGCCAAGGCGACGGCATTAAAGCAAGAAATTGATTACTTACTTAAGGAAGGCATAATTTCGAAGTCGGAGTCCCCTTACAGTGCGGGAGTGGTGCTGTTACGCAAACCCAGTGGAGAACACCGCCTGTGCATCGACTTCTGACAGCTGAATGCGTTAACACAGTTCCAGCCAGAACCGTTACCGGACCAGAACCAGCTATTTACTAAGCTGAGCAGGTCTCGCTATTTTTCAAAGATCGACCTCAGTAAAGGGTACTATCAAATACCGGTAAAAGCTGAGGTGAGGAACCTGTTAGCCTTCAGTACTCCAGATGGACACTTCGAGTTTAATGTGATGCCATTTGGACTGAACAATGCTCCTAGTGTCTTCACAAGGATGATGCGAAAGTTATTGGATCCTTTGAATCATCCCGCCATCAGCAATTTTATGGATGATATCCTAGTAGCTACTGAATCGTTTGAAGAACATATATCAGCGCTATCCTTGCTGTTTAACAGACTCAGAGAAGCGGGACTAACCGCCCGCCCAACCAAATGTCAAATTGGGTGTGAACAGCTAGAGTTCCTAGGACATACTATATCCCATGGGACCATGTTCCCCGAGACTCAAAACGTTGAGAAGCTGAGAAATGCACCGAGACCGTCCACTAAAAGGGATGTCCGGTCATTTGTATCTCTCTGTGGATTCTACCAGAGATATATAAAGGATTTTAATAGCCTCTGTGCGCCGCTTACATCGCTAACCAAGAAAGGAAACCCAGATAAAGTGACATGGTCAGCAGAATGTGAACATGCATATGCACTCTTAAAAGAGAAACTCACCACAAAACCTATTTTACGGCTTCCGGATTTAACTAGAAAAATTCATCTTGCGCACAGATGCCAGTAACATTGGAATCGGGGCTACATTACTACAGCCAGATGACAGAAGCCCACCAAATCTATTTCCGGTCGCATATGCGAGTCGGAAGTTAAACCGAGCAGAACAAAACTATTCCACAATCGAAAAGGAATGTTTGTCCCTCGTCTGGGGAATACAAAAATTTCAAGCATACCTGTACGGAAGGAAATTTACAATCCAGAGTGATCACCAACCTCTGACCTTCCTCGCCAATTCAAAGAATTTGAATGCTAGACTGATGAGGTGGTTGCTTGTTCTACAACCTTACACGTTCCAAGTGGACTATATCCAAGGAAAACATAACGTAGGAGCGGATTTTTTAAGCCGTCATCCTATGAGGCAGGACGGAGAGCACAAACAAGTAGAGGAAAGGGTGGAAACCGAAGAGAAAAACGAAGATGAGGAAAATGATTAAGGAATCCCGAGCAAGAAGGCTTAGCTCTCCTGAGTACGATTGACATCACACTTGAGGAGGGGCTATTGTGATAAACGAGCGCAAAGGCCTTATTGCTCTATCTTTTCCTACATCTTTCGTATTGTATTTTCTCCGACATTTGCTCTTTCATGCAACATTTGCGATCCATATTTGCTATTTCATCGTTGTGATTACTCGCAACCGGTATCTAGAGAACCACATTTGCTCTTTCATCGGGGGAAATAAAATCCTTTGATTGAGTCCACATGCCCGACATTATCGTTTGAAGCCCACATTGCATCGTGATAAATCAGGTAAAAACACATATGGTCATCCGAATCAAACATGGGCATGCGGTAATTTCTGTGACACCACATTGGACGCCCAGATTGGCCAGGGGAAAACGTCTCACCGCGGTTCAGACAAGCGTTGGTTTACCACATTGGATGCCCAGCTTGGCCAGGTGACTTCCAGAAATATATAATACCGCATAATCTACTACAGAGTGTAGAAGTCCAGTTTTTTTTACCTTGTGAGGAAGAGATTAAACCCAAAAACGCATAGCCTAATACACGTGTTTATTCAGAGTGGATGATAATTCAGTTCTGTGATTAATTGTGTTCTTAAAGGATTTTGCGAAGGGAAAAGAAGGTTAGTAGATCTTATACTTATTAATACATTTTCTTATTTTTGTTTTTTTTTAACCTCACAGCTAAAATGTGCGAAAGATAAAGTTTCAAATAATTCTTGGCATAACTGATTAATAAAATCAGAAGATTTTCCTAGAAGATGATAGGATGATAGGAGGTAATTAATAGTTCATATTTCACCTTTATCATCATCACAGTCTCCCATGCGCACACACTCTCATGCACAAGATATTTAACATCATTAGAATTGAACTCAGAGAGAGAGAGAGATGAATAATGAGCAATAGTTTAAATGCAAGTCAACCAGTGATGTTAAATGTGAAAACTTACGAAGACTTTTGTGTGTCTTCAGTTCATCAGAAGTCTGAGTCTACACGCAACGTGTCTGACGTCTAACCAGAAATAAGTTATTAAAAACGGACATTTGGCTAGCAGAATTCGCCATAGGACATCTTTCATTCCTCAATTAAAAAGGAATATTGTCTCACCCACAAGTCATAAGGTGGACGCAGCATTTTTCGTCACCATATACTGCTTGCTCACAAGTTCAATACATTATCGTTCAATTATCACAAGTTCAATACAGAGTCATCATAAATTCAACTCACTCGAAAGATCATTATTATCTGAAGTCAAGCAAAAGAGCTCAAAAGAGGAATCGCATATTTATACCACGTGCAACACACTCTTAAGCGCATTTTATGAAGCAGACTCGAAAGTATATGAATCACGACTACATACGCAAGATTATGAGTCTACATATCACTAACATTTCGTGAAGATATCCAGTCTGACCAGTACCCTCGGGAGATTAGACAACAGACCTTTTGTTCATATGACAGCTATTAACTGTTGATCAACACTACAGAGATATACTCAAACAGTGAAGGAATATACATAGATATCTCGTCAGCGTTCTCCGTACGACAACAGTATTCATCAGAACGTCCTCAGCTTAGAGATACCCCACTCGACATAACGTATAACAACTTGGGACATTTTATGCATACATGTGAATCCTCATATCTAGGAGAAGCATTTAGAGACACATGGACTGTGTAGAGTACTCACCATTTTGGTAACACGTATCATATCACATCATCATTTCACTTTACACCAGTTCATTCTTAATTAACTATTACTTAATTAACTGTAATTTTATTATCTCATCTGTGTGTTTTGTGTGAATCGTCTTTCACCATCATCACGTTCTAACCATTACTAACCCTATATGTGTGGATATTTCATTAATAAACCCAACGATCGGTTGATCATTATCAAGAGTTTGTTAATGTATCACTCGTGCTGTCGGTGTTACATATTCACCTATAGGAACCTTTCTCTACTCAGATGAGGTTGGGGGCTTTTTCTTTACGGGATCTAAGGGCAGAAGCTAAGGTCGTGGGGAAACAGAACTCTTTCCATAATTAATTAGAAAACACTGTCTAGTGGAAAGCATTCGCATTCCTGTCTTCTTGTCCCTATCTCGAATAGGTCTTTATTCTTTCTTAACGAGCCAATTTCTAGAGACCTTATATCTATATCTCATAGACTATTCCTGGCAAAAACTACTGTAGTAGTTGCCCCAGTGACTCACCACACGACACCTAGTAATAATTCAAACACTCTGCTACCCATGTTTCCTATCTCTTCCCCGCCTTGCTGATGCTGTATTTCAGATCCACAACCTTTTTTTCACTAACACTGCTACGTAATATTTGAATAAATTAACACAGTAACAGGTATGGGAGGGGGGGGGGGGGGGGGGGGGGGGGAGAAGGACAACATTAGACAGTCTCTGAAGGACAGAGGACTAGATTCGAGCTAGGCCAGGAGGAAGACAGCCGATAGGATAGTATTGTCTTACTTACTTACTTACTTAGTCATTCCCCTTCTACCGTGAGGTGTAGAGGTTTGGAAGAGAGAGCGCCAGTCTATCCTATCGGCTGTCTTTCTCCTGGCCTGGTTCCATTCTAGTCCTCGGTCCTTCAAAGATTGTCTAATGTTGTCCTCCCAGCGGACTCTGGGTCGTCCTCAGGTTCTGGATCCTTGGCTCTTTGTTTCCCATGCTTGTCGTGGTATCCGATCTTCTCCCATTCTGCAGACATGGCCAAACCATCTTAATTGGGGCTGTTCTACTTGGGTCTGCAGGGGGTAGGATTTAAGGCCTTGATGTATCGTCTGGTTGCGTACCATGTCTCTTCTTGTTACTTCAACCACCTTCCTCAGATACCTCATTTCTGAGGTTTGGATCTGGCTTTTATGGGTTGTAGTCATTGCCCATGACTCGCATCCGTATGTCAAGACTGGGACATAGGTGGAGTGGTATACAGCCATCTTCGTTTTCTTACCAACCTCTCTCTTGCTGAGGAATCCTCGATTTATGGCCTGAAAAAGTCTCCCAGCTACTGCTTTTCGAGTGGCCAACTCTTCTTTGATGCCTCCCTTTCGATCTATGATAGCTCCGAGGTATTTAAAGTGGTCAACCTGCTCCAGGACCTGTTCTCCCAGCTTAATCTGATGTCTTCTTTCTTCTCGTGATATCACCATGGATTTTGTTTTAGAGCTGCTTATGACCATCCCTCTCTTCTCCAGCTCTTCCTTCCAGACTTGCAGGTTGGATTGGAGATGTGCCTCTGATTTAGCAATCAGGGCAATATCACCAGCAAATGCCAGCTCCGAAATATAGACCTGTCTCATCTTCCAGTACCCCACTGAATACTTTCTTGTTCTCTCCTTACATGCCTTGATGACATCGTCCATAAGGAGTATGAAGAGGTAAGGTGATAGGATATCACCTTGTCTTACACCAGTGGTGGTCCTGAACTCTTCTGACTTATGGTTTGCTGTCCTCACATAATTTCTGCAAGACTTGTAGAAGCTCTGTATAGCATGAATCAGAGGTGCGGATAGTATTGTCACGAAGTGGATTTACGTTTATAGAGTTTGCCTGAATGAAAGCAAGACCCTAGTATGAGAAAGTCTGAGAAGATAGAATTTAGATGAAAATTGACATGCCTGTGGACAGATGAGACTATTGGCTCAAGGGCTAGAACCAGGATTTGACTCTCCCCTTGCCGCTTCGTGACAATAGAGAAAGCTGTAGAATCACCCCCCTCTAACTACCTTTAAACACAAGGAGATAAGGTGTATAAAACGACCACAGACACCACTATACAGACAACATAGAGTAAGTATAGTAAAGTGTAGAAGCTGATCCAGTATACAGTATATATATATATTTATTTACACAATCAACCATAAAATTTCATCATACATCAATCAAATAAATAGCGTGCACTGTTGCACGGCCTGAAAAAAACAAAGTAACAATTAAATTGGTAGACACTAGAAAAACCCAAATTCCATTCACTCCTCCTGTCACCCTGCTGGGGAACAATAATATGATTAGTGATTTAAACAACTCTAATTATGTTGGGCTGTCAACTGTAGCCTCCACTCTCTAACACAAATAATATTTCTGTGGTCTCAGTCCTGTTGACTCTTCCTCTTCGAACGTCTACACAACTTCAACCTTGTTAGGCAATATGCGCCGCTAACTAACACCACTGGAAATGCTACAATAATAGACTTGGCTTACACCGATGGCTCAGTGTCTATCAGTCAAAGGAATAATAAAACCGACCCTACTGGTCCTGTCTATTCTCTCCCTCCTTCTCTCTCTCTCTCTCCCTCTCTCTCTCTCTCTCTCTCTCTCTCTCTCTCTCTCTCTCTCTCTCTCTCTCCTGGTCTCAGTGTCTCTCTAACACTCGACTTCGGATGATGCGGCGTCTTCGTTACGCTCTTCTCTCATTACTTTCAGGACCCAGGTATGTCACCTGCTCCTGAATTCGGTGATGATATGATGTTCGGGTATCAAGCATGAGGTACTTGATTCACTGTAGAAACTTCTCTGCTGCTGAATAGCTTCTATAACTTTCCACTTTTAACCCGCTCCGGATTTAGAGGAAACCACAGCATTGATTTCTGGCTGTATACAATTACACCAGTCTCCCGGCCACGTGCCATTGTCGGAGACTATAATAGCGAAGAGCTCTGGGTTTTTATGATAAATAAACCCCGTTCCCGCTAAAGCATGGGCACTTCACTGCAAGAGACCGTAGGTTATTTTTCTTTTGCTTCTGACGATAACTCGAGTCCTCTGATCCCTGAGATATGCCCTTTTGCCGTGGATAATTTGTATTGGCAAATTATGCTCCCCCACTGTTTGCCATGACCCGCTGAAATTAAAAGAAAATGCGTCTAATGTACACCAACTCCAACATAACGCATCTCTAACACATATAGCTCCCATAATCTTTACAACTCCCCTACTCAATACCTCACTCGTTGTGTACAACAATACATAAATAATACTACCCACGTGGCACTTAAATCTCACTCCTCCTACTCCCCTTCCCCCGTTCTGAACCACGATACATAAAATAATACTAGCCCCCGTGTCTCTTCAATCTCACTCCTTCTACTCCCCTTCTCTCGTTCTGCACAACAATACATAAAATATTCCTACCCACGTGTCTTCTATCTCACTCTCCTTCTACTCCTCCCTTCCCTCAACTTAAATCTTCCAGGTAAGTAAACAAAACCCCAGACACTGTCTGACGGGTTACACATGGCTAACCACGTGTCCAAACATTTCAACTAGGGAAATCTTTTGTCCGCCATTCCCATTACACCTTGGGTTCCCGACTTAAGCCCCAATTTAAATTAAACCTCTGCCAAAAATCCTAGAAAGAATTATGCACACTTTTACATTTACATCGTTCTTCAAAGATAATAATGGATGGCGCTACCATTTATAACTTTAAGTTAATGACCCCGAAGAACTTTACTTACGGGCGAATTTCTCAAAGGACCCTCTAATAAGTAAAACGATAATAAAATTTCTACATACCAATTACCGCTGTTTTTCCCCACAGTGGAGACGATAAATGCGTAGATGCACGGCCGGCAATTATTTCTTCAGAGAGACTTGCCCGCAGTTTACCGACTCATTATATACAAGAGAAAAACCCCCGCGGATTTCCTCCTACGTCTATGCTAAGCTTTCACTCGGTCCAATAGAAACGCTAGAAGAATAAAATACTGCGACCTACGCCAATCAGATTTGAAAACAACGCAAAGACCGCGTGTCCAAAAATTGCGTCACGTTACGTGACGGCCGCGTGCGTTTCTGACTTGCGTGCATGAAATAGCGATTTTCGTAAACAACGAAAATCTACGTTATCGCGAAAAATCTATAAGAGAAGAACTGGCCGAGTGTAAAATAAACATACCGACATAAAGGAACCCATTTAAATTCCTACACAAAAATACCAAACACGATATATATTCATGGAGAAGAACCCTGGCAAACACATATAGTTACAAAGAGAAGAAGAATGGTGAAAATTCAAAATAGAAGAACAGAATCGGGCCTGTTGAAGGACAGAATTACAGTGCAGCATCACAAGTATGTCGCTCTCTTTGGCAAACCTCTACACCCCAGGGTAGAAGATGAAGGACTAAGAAGTAGTAGTAATGCAGTAAATTACCAAAAATCCCCCGCACTCCCTTGACAGACTTCTCGTAACCCCTTGGTACGCGTTGTCGCGAGAGGTTCAGATGTTATAGAAAATAAGAAGATATCCTGGACATACAGGTGTATCCGATGATACTATGATAGTGCCAGATAAGAGTCTGGTCTTATCAGTAATACCCCCTTCTCTGAAAAAAAGTAAGGGTGTATAGACAACAAAGGTAGGGTCAAGCTGTGTAAGTTCCCAGAGAAGATGGTGATGTAGTACTCTGAGTCCCTATCTGCTACCTCTCCTGATCCACCTCTGATTATGGTAGATAATATTGTTTCTGACTCTGCTAGGGAAATTATTTAATTAAAATTTACCAACATTGAATAAAAACTTAACTTAAAGAATTTAAGTAAGTCTGCTGGTAAATATTTACAATTTATTTATACATGTAATCTTTTCTGTTTGAAAAGTTTTTTTAAATCAAATATTTTACAAAAGTAAATAAATAAGAACATGATGCGTGATGCCATATGACTTTGTCTCTAAGTATTAAGTCCATAAGTCCTTCATAAGTTTTTTCCGTCTTAGATAGTTCAACCCATCGTGAGAAAGTAATGCGTATTCTTGCAATAAACTCGGAGAATTCAACTCCATTTTCAGGTAACATGTTTTTAAATTGTAGACGATAGCCGTCTTCGTTAAGCTGATATTTCTTTAACAAAGCGGCCCTGACAACCTCATAATTGCTCTTGTCAGGTTCATCCACCATATTTAATATACTTAGAGCTTTACCTGTCAGTATCCCTGATAACTGATAAACATATTTTGCTTTGTCTATGTTATGAGCTGTACATGCTTGTTCAAATCTGTCCAGATAGAACATTATGTCATCACTGGAAGGACTAAATGTTGGTAACTTAATCTTAAAAGTATCATTATTAGCCTTCCCAGAAGATGAACCCTTGTTTGAATCATTACCATTACTCATGCTCGTCAATTTCAATTTCTCCAACTCTAAAGCTAAGAGTTTTTCTTCATGTTCCATTCTTGCTTTCCTCTCATCAGACTCTCTTTGTAACTTCCTTTCTTCAGCTTGAGCCTGCATTTGAAGTCTTTCATTTTCAGCTTCTTTTTCAAGTCTTTTATTTTCAGCTTCTTTTTCAAGTCTTTTATTTTCAGCTTCTTTTTCAAGTCTTTTATTTTCAGCTTCTTTTTCAAGTCTTTTATTCTCAGCCTCTAGCTGTAGCTTTCTTTCCTCAGCTTCTGATTCCCTTTTTTGTTTTTCCATTTCCATTTGGAATCTCTTTTCATCCACCTGCATCTGCAGTTTCTTTTGTTCAGCTTCCATATGCAGTTTCTTTTGTTCAGCTTCCATTGCTTTATCATATCGAGCAGTTGCAAATTCTTCTAACTTATCACCAGTCTTCCCAAGCAATTTACCCTGCTCAATAAAGTGCTCAAATGTAGACATGTTGTCTAACATATGAGTCCAAAACCTGAAATAATTAACTAATTTATTTCAAACCTAAGTGTAACAAGTCTTAATTAAGCACTATATTATCCCAGTCTCTGTGGGAAACAAGTCTCCAATCAAAGAACTTGTATATGAAATATCAGCACTCAAATCTTGATCATAAGTGCACTTCTCATTCAATAGTGCACGACACTATTCATCATTCATTTATCATCAGTATAGTAGTAACAGTGCATTAGCATAGCCCATTAACTAATTACTATAACTGTAAACAATGACTATGTAAACACATGCAGAATGTAAACATTGAAAATGTAAACAATACAAACAATGTAAACAATAACAATGTAAACAATAACAAAGATCAGCAACAATACAAAAACTTTCGCAGAAATCAACTAAAAATAAAGCAGAAATTAATGAAATATCACAAAAAATGTGACGATATCTGCGATAGAATTAAACAAAATACATGACACCACAGTGTATAAACAAAAATGTTGTATGAAACTAAATTATAGACAAGAGTAGGCTAACAAATACAAACAAATCACAACAAAACTAAAGAATGTGAAATAATAACGAAAACAATATTAAAACATGTCATCACAGCTAACATAAATAGCAACAGAAGTCGCTTAGCAAATTCTAGTATCGGAAATTTGCAAACCCTACAGAAAACGCTCACAATAGACGACCTCTATGACGTGGCATAATCTAACGGAGACACCACCCAACCGAGAACCCGCTGAAATATAAACATATAAATATACAAATAACATATAGACATATAATATATAGAATGAGATGATACACAGAAGACTCAGCAGAAGTATAAGGGCACAGTTTACATACAAACAGGCCACTTAACTTAAAGGCTTCCAATCGTAGAACAGCAGAAAAACGGATGTCAATCAACGTCCTAAAGAGCGAAGCTCCAACGATGATGGCACATCTGAACTGCTTCCACTGCTAACACGATGGTACAAGAGCTTCTGAAATACTGTGTGTTGAGTTGTTTCGGCACTTGACCTTCTAATCCAAAAGTAAGTTGATGGAAATCGGTACTTGGCCTTCTTCAGAAAACAACCCGTTTCAACCGGCACTTGACCTTCTCAAAAAACGACAGCACTGGAACCTTGACAGCAGCAACTTGCTTGACTTGCGTAAAAGATAACAGCAGTCCGAGTTATCCGGCAACATGTAACAACGCCGGGTACTGTCAAATTCTTGTTTCCGTCAAAAAGTTGAAATTTTGACTTTTACCGGGCAACGCCGAGTACTTTGAAAATTTTGAAGATGTTGACTGTATTGAAGAATGTTAATTTCTTGAAGGATGCTGATGAATTCTTGTTGAAAATGAAGTGGGTAAGGGACCCCGTGTTTGCTAGTACCAGAATCAAACCAGCTTATGGCCACCAAATGATGCGTGATGCCATATGATGATGGATGGCATCCGCATGTCTGGTTTTGTGTAGTGTGTAGATGTGTTCAGTCAAAACAATGTTCATGCAACAATAACAGGGCAATCCACATAGGACGTCAGTAAACTCACGACGTATAAAGTCAATGAGTCTTGAAACAGCCGTTGACGTTTTTCTTCATTATTTATTGTGGACGCCACAGTGACAAAATGGTTACGCAAATGTGTAGGCACATCAAACAGTCATTATCACAGCAACATTCAATACAGCAATAAACGGTAGACAGCATTACAATGATGAGTCAGATGCATGTTATATTTCAAAGTGCTGTAAATGTAGTCAGATGAACAACTCCATCCTTTTCTATAACAGCCAGGAGATAACCAGATGTATGAGATCAGTTCACTCTCCTTAGTTTGACTTCAGCAAGACAGACACGTCTGCCGAAGTATAAATAATGTCCTCAAGAATATCCTCTAGATAATAAAGGTTTTCTAAACCTCGTTCATTTAACCAAGTAGCAAGTAATGGTCCTTGGAACCTGCATCAACCGATGCAGTACAATGCAGCGACATGTGAGCTGGGAAAGAACATCTCGTGACGACGACTTTCGGAGACAGGCTATGAATCGAAATCGCTCACGACCCAAAATCGATAGAGTTAATGAAAAAGTCAATTTACCTTGCTTTCATGAAATACACAGAAATATCACGCCTCCCGACATGTGGGAAAACACTAGAGGTATTATCTCGACTAAACGAAATATCCAAAGAGGACTACACATCCCTGACAGAACAAAAAAAAGCGTAGATCCCCTCTTCAACGAGGCATCCCTTTCGCCATTCCAAATCGCTCACCCCCACTAGTGGTGGGCGGAAACCGATCGACCAAACAACAAGACAAGTCATGCGCAGTCCAGCGCAAAAATGACCACAGCTCAAAAGTTAACTGCATTCGATACTAACGCGAGAAGACAAATGCTTACCGAGAAAAGTGACTATAGATTTCAAGCAGTTGTTGCCCTTGCGTTATAAAACAGATATTGAAATAAAACGATGTTGCGAGAATTTATCACGCAACAGAACAGTTCAACAAATGTCTTTCACTTGTGTTAAGATGTCTATCCTTTTGTAGACAGTTTAGCTTGCTTGATCTTTCACTGAAGAATTACTAGTGTTATTAGTACAATTTAATTGAAGCTCTATACTGTTCTGTTCATCACGAACTGGATGTGTTTATTTTGGTGAACAGGCATACGCTACACAGTTGCCTTGAGAGCAACTTAACTGAGTCACTGCAGATGGCTCCCTCTAATGCTGGAGAGAATCTTCAGATGAAAACCTTCCAACTGTTACACATGATATGGCTGGCCCTCTACATAGACTGGCACTGCATTCGTTGCACTTTCAGTAAGAGAAGCCTCTTCTTATTTATTGTAGGCTTAAAGGATTAAATCTGAAACGAAGTCAAACGCAATCATGTATTTGCCTATCAATATCTCTCTATGACACCGATGGGGACGATGAGACAGTTTCAGACTAGCGTGCTAGCAGATGCACAAGGTATAGTATAGTAGCAACAATCCCCCATCGAGGCCAGCTCCTTGTCGTGGAGATGGGGCTCAAGTACAGCCATCAGCGGCTGAAAAACCAAGACTGGCCAGGCCCTCCTACACTCGAGCAAGACCACAGTCTGCCCTAGCAAGTCAAGGTGCTGAAGACGGAGGCAACCAGCCAAGAGGCACACCACAGCAATCAGGATGCCACGCACATGCGCAATGGAAATATGCCTATATCTGCAAAACATTATGGCACTCACCCTGTGATGGACACCCAGGCAGGCGCAGTGCCAGGCCCTCTGCCTTGGAAGGGCCCAACTCCTACTACTGGGGGTCCTTCTCAATTGCCCCGTGGAGCCAGGAGGCATGAGAATAGAGCTACTGGCCAAGCAAAGAAAAGACCATTTAAAATAATGCACTGGAATGCTGAAGGCGTCAATAGTAAAAAAGACGGCTACAGCAAAAAATTAGAGCTCAAAAATATCTTGAATGAAGAGCAAGTAAATATATGTTGCTTGCAAGAAACCCACCTCAACAAGGACATAACCTTCAAAATCAGAGGCTACCAGTGCTACCGATCTGACCGAATAGACAGGCGAAAGGGTGGAATACTGACACTCGTGAGGAATAACATCAGTGCATGTCAGCTTGAAACATATATGGAGGGGCATAATACCAGATGCTTCATCTCAGGACAGAAAGTTCAGAATTCCACCTGCTCAACTACTACTGTCTGAGCGACCCCCACTGGCACTAGAAACAATCCCAGCAAAAGAAAGACTGATTGTATGCGGAGACTTCAACAGCCACTCACAGAGCTGGGGCTATGATCACATGGACAGGAGAGGTAAGGTGCTTGAAAACTGGCAGGATGACAATGGGCGTATCCTGATTAACCAGCCAATTAACCTACCAACCTTCTACTCGAGATCATGGCACACCACCTCTACACCAGACCTGGCATTCCACTCACCCGGCCTGGAGTGGAACACCACACCCGTTGTAGGGAAACAACTTGGAGGCAGCGACCACCGGCCAGTCTTCCTAATTGTGGAAAATGAACTTGTCAAGGAGAGCAGCACTCTCTCTAGGTGGAACTACAAGAAGGCAGACTGGACAATGTACCAGCATCGTACTAGTATACTGGCTAGAGATCTGACTGTAGACAAAGACATCAATAAGCTAGTCGATGAATTCAGCAGATGCATGTTACAGGCTGCTCATGAAACAATACCTAGAGGGGCTCGTAAGCACTACAAACCATATTGGAATAGTGAACTAGAGCAGCTACACAACAACATGGAAACATCTCGAAAGCAGGCAGAGACCAGTCCATGCCAAGAACACCACAATAACTACCAGCAAGCTAAGGCCAAATTTCAAAGGGCCAAGTTGCAGGCCAGGCGAAGAAGCTGGAAGGAGAAAACAGAGTCCTTGAACTTCGAAAGAGATACAAGGAAACTGTGGAAGCTGGTAAAACAGCTTAATGATGAAGGTACAGGGAGAAACTCAAGGATTGCTCTGTACAAAGATGGAAACATCCTTATGGGAAAACAGGCAGCTGATCACTTTGCAGACTCCTTTGCTAAAGACAACAACATTGAAGGTAGCCCAGAGAAGCAACAGGAGACTCGTGAGAAACAACAATACGCAGGATGAGCTGGAACCAAGACTGAAGTTATGGAGGCACCAATCACATTCAGAGAACTGGAGCTTGCAATATCCAAATTGAAAATGAGAAAGTCACCAGGAGTTGATGGAGTGTCCAATGAAATGATTAAGAACTTGGGAACCGCAGTAAAAACAAAGCTGCTGCAGATCTTCAATATCTGTTGGAACTCAGGCAGAGTTCCACAGACCTGGAGGGAAGCAATCATGATACCATTCCTAAAACCAGGAAAAGACAGTTCCACTGCCTCCAGCTACAGACCAATCAGCCTTACAAGCTGCCTCTGCAAAACAATCGAACGTATCATCAACCTCAGGCTACAGTGGTACCTTGAAAGTGAAAACCTTCTTGTACCACAGCAGGCGGGCTTTAGGCAGTGTTATTCTACCGAAGATCAGGCAACTTACCTTTCCCAAGAGATTGAGGATGCGTTCCAAGATAAGAAACTGGAACTAGCAGCATGGATAGATCTAAGGAAAGCATTTGACAAGGTTTGGAAAGAAGGGCTTCTGAAGAAACTGAGAAATTGTAGAGTGAATGGTAAGATGTACAAATGGGTGAAAGCATACTTGCATAACAGAAGAGCCCGAGTACAACTAGATGGCCTCAAGAGTAAGAAAATTCAACTGCGTCATGGCGTCCCTCAGGGAGGGGTTCTGTCCCCCACACTTTTCCTAGTCTACATCAACGACCTGGTTGCTGAACTACCACATAGAATGAAAGTGGCAATGTACGCTGATGACCTGGTAATATGGTGCACAGATGAGCATGCAACAGTGGCCACCAAACTGCTACAAAGAGCTATAGATGCCTTAACCTCATGGGCAAATAAATGGTGTGTCAGCATCAACACAGATAAATGCAGCACTACGCTCTTCACCCTCTCTCCCAAACAAAAAGCTGGTGTCATCAAGATAAACGAAGAGCTCCTGAGAGAAGATAAACAACCCACCTATCTCGGAGTTTCATTCAATGATAGGCTGACATGAAAGCAGCACATCAACAAGGCAGCAACAAAGGCCAGGAGGAAGTTAACCATCCTGAGAAAACTAAGTGGAACCATATGGGGAGCCAGCGGGAAAATACTTAGTAAAGTTTACCAGCAAGGCATATGACCACACCTAGAATATGGGTCAGCTGCGTGGTGTCCAGCATCAAACACCACATTACAAGAGCTAGATAATGTGCAAAACCAGGCGCTTAGGGTCATCACGGGGGCAATGAAATCAACGCCTATAGTGGAGATGGAGAAAATGGGGAGGATACAAGCACTGAGAGAACGCAGAGACACGAAAGTGCTAACACAGGCAGAAAAGTTCCTCTGTAAGCCAAGCCATCCAATGAAGGACAGATTCCAAAACCTAGCAATGGGGCGACTGAAAAGAAGCAGCTTTATCCACCAGGCCAAACGATTTCGTAGACAAACCTCAGACCTGCCTGAAGTTAACAGCCCCCTAAAGTCTGTGCCATAACAAACCCCTTGGAGAGAGGAGCCTGGACTACCAGTACACATCCAGATACAAGTGAAAGTAATATTCGACAGGGATGAACAGAACAGTGTGCAACGTAGGACAGTCACTCTCAGTTTCCTGGATGATGAATACCCACAGGACCTCTGGGTCCGAGTATACACGGATGGGTCAGCACAGAATGCAGTAAAGAATGGAGGAGCAGGAGTGTACATAGAATACCCAAACAACACTAGGGATACAGCCAAAGTACCAACGGGGAAATTCTGTAACAACTATGATGCAGAAGTCCAGGCAATCAGGGTGGCAACTGAGAAACTATTGAACACCAATTTCGGTCCACAGCCTGTAGTATTCCTGACAGATGCATGATCAGCACTCCAAGCACTTCAGTCCAGAAAATTGCCAGGTATACAAGCCCTACTTTCTGAACTGTGCAACCAGCGCAGGGTCGCCATGCAGTGGATACCGTCTCATTGTGGAATACCAGGAAACGAGAGAGCAGACGGACTGGCTAAAGAAGGTGCTGCAGACGAGCAACCGGATGTACCAGTTACGTACCATCAGAAGAAAAAGATGATCAAATCAATCAGAAAGCCACCGACACCAACACAGGATGACTACCAAGCTATGAACAGATCATAACAAATTGTCATTCTGCGCCTCAGAACAGGACACAACCGCCTCCACAGCCACATGTATACAAAATTCAAGATTGGCAATTCAGCCATGTGTACATGTGGACAGGCACCCCAGACTGCGGAGCACGTACTTCAAGATTGCCCCGAATATGATTTATTGAGGCAAACCCACTGGCCCAGAGAAACAACACTGGAAGCAAAACTATACGGACCTCTGTATGAACTACAAAAGGCAGTGAAGTTTATACAAGAAACAACATTGCAGATATAGACAATATATTTCAAGTGAACGAAAGAAGAAGAAGAAGAAGAAGTAGCAACAATCATTTTAGTTCAATGTGATCATAATTTTCTTCTTCCTTCTTAATTATCATTCGTTTCCCATGATTCGCCTCCATACAATAATTTGGTTGCGAATAAAACTACTAAGTAATAGGTCAAATCATACAGTACTTCAATCCCTTTCATCCTTCCTTATGTTCCTGGTAGGTGTCTCATTCCATTCAAGAAATACTTCCTTAAATACAGTTCTAAACTCATAGACACACTTGGCCATCATTCTCAATATTTTAAATATTTCCGAAGGCAGGCTTTGCCTCTAGAATTACACATGAGCCTGTAAGTTTCACCAGTACACACTGTCCATTCCTAACACATCTATCGTTCTTACCCTCAGGCACACACAGACGAGCCCTTAATGGTTGATTAAGGTCTGCTAACAGGTACAGAAGGCAAACACTTGCATTAACATATGCTCCTTTTTTGCCGCTCTCTGTATATTCAAATAATAGTGACTGACCCGAGTTTGTTAGGCAAGTCTATTTATAGTGTGACCTCGGACGTACGAGATGGGAACCCCGAGGAATGTAATCACGATCAGAAAATATGGGTACCTTTTTGCCTATCGTTCAATGTAGGAAAACTACTTTTTAAATTATCTCCGTTATTCCTGATGCGATTTTATTCCCCCAAAGCTTAAATTATACTTGGAATTAGGCTTTATATATCTATGTAATAATCTTTTAGTTTCCAAATTGCATTTTATGTTATGCATAGTTTAAACTGCTAAATTTAGGACAACCTGAAGCTTCGAATGCATTCAACCCAAGACTTCTCCCGTCCTATATTAGTATTAGTAAAAGTATTATTACTTACGGGTAGAGTAAATTCCCTAATATTGTGTTGGTACCCTCTTTCAAGTGGTACTTCTTCCAAAATGCTGTAGTAAAATTCCGAAGTTAATCAGGTTACACAGATTGGGCCTTGCCATCTTTATTTTCCCAGCAGTAGTAAACACAAGACCAAAAAAGCGTTTTCATTGGTTAGGGTATCATATCTTTCTACCATGTATGGCGCGCGGTATGGTCAGAATTATTAAGAATTCGTGACGTGAGACAGACGTCATTTCACGACACGCGTACCCCTGTAAGGTGTACGAGAAACTGGGGCGAGGCTGGAGCGGTTGGTTAGAGTTTGTTTAGGCTACGTTCTCCTTTGAAGCGCTCACGTTAGGGTCCTGTATAGTAAAAGCGCTTTTGCATGTAAGTTTCAGGCTGAGTAATATTATTGAATTTAGCCCTTCAAATCCTCAACCACCCACTTACTATTGAACGCCCCCCCACCCCCTTTTGCGGCCCATTTTCCCTTTATTGTTCCTTGGATCCTTCCAACGCCCCCAGGGGGCGGTACCGCCAACTCTGGGAACCACTGATATAGACTGTCCCGGAGATCATCCATTGTTAACAAGAGACACCTGGTATGACCTTCCTCCATTCTGACAAACCCCATTATCGCACATCTACTTGCTAGAGCACACTTCCTCTTCTCGTCATGTTAAAGTATTGAAGTACTCCATTTAGTGATTACATTTTTCGACATCGATTATGTTCAGTAAATTTTTCATTTGCTTGTTTGATGTCGGCGCAAATACGGTGTCAATATTCGCTGTGACTATATTGGGCCATAGTGTTTCAGGACACGAGCAGTTGCAATTACGTTGTGAGTCAGCTGGTTTTTTTCCATTTAAGGAAACTTTAAATTAGGGCGGCGTATTTGAGGTGTTGCAGTGTGTACGGCAGTGTCTCATATTCTTTATTCTCCCAGTCGGTTGGACAGACATTTTAAAAATAAGAAGCAAAAACAAACGGATACACATACAATCGGATTATAAAGTGATATTTGTCTGTCACATTCACGAACACATGGATATTTGAATATTCTTGTAGAACTTCTTGTGGATCACTATGAAGAAAGGACCTTCAGCTTCAAATACAGTTCTTGTGGTGCGCATATCAAGTAAGCATTACTATGTATTTTATGTCGTGGTGTTTTTTTAAAAAAGTGGATTAGCTTACATGTATTAGGTGTGTAGTTTAGATGTGCTACTCTTACAACATATTACAAATCCTGGAATTTTGTGGGGACCTTTTCATCATTAACAACACCGTCGTGTCTGTTAAGTACATCAGCTGCGCACTGTTTTCATGGGTCATCTTGGTTGCAGTTATTAGAATTTGATGATAATCACTCGTATTTCTTGATTCTTGATGAGTAGTTCGGCATTAACAGCAGACGTCAGTGACGGCGTTAACAACAGAAGTACAATTTTGCTGTTAGTTATGATTGCGCTGATGGTTGTTAACTAGTGCTTCAGTATAATATTTAATGCCCAAGTTATTCGGCAGGTGTTTCTTGACATAGATTTTAGTAGTAATGAGAAGTTTATTACTGCCATAATCGTGTGTGTGTACATGTGTGTGTGTGTGTGTGTGTGTGTATCTTGCGCTGACGGTCGTATAAGTCATTTCTTCTTCGTTCGTCGTATGAAGGCATTTACCTTCTTCATTCACGCTGCACGCACACTTTCAAGTTTGTCGGTATATATATATATATATATATATATATATATATATATATATATATATATATATATATATATATATATATATATATATATATATATATATATATATATATATATATATATACACAGAACCTTTCTGTCTCAACAAAAACATGCAATGTCTTCCTTTCTGTGTCATGGTCATATCAGCTGCCGTTAATTCACTCTCTGTGAATGAAATAAGTATGATTTATTTCCTCATTTTCAGAATGTAATGGCGACAAGATCAATATTATGACATACACGGGGCGTAATCAAATAATCATAGAGAAATGACCGTAGTTGGCCTTGCCTGGTATAAATCTACATGATTTGCTTCTACTTATAGTATACGCTACAGCACACAACGGTGATACATTATTTTCTCATATTCTATTGTCATCATGTTTGTTTTGTGCTGATGGTCGTGTTAAGTCGATATGTATTTAGCTTCAACGTTCCTGCACACAATTTCAAGTTTATCAGCTCCTGGCAGATATAAAAACAAACGAGATATTTTTAATAAAACGTTTACCTCATGTCACTCGCTGTTCCTGGTTACGGTATTCCGGATTTATACCTGACGGGATTGACATATTAACGGCTTTTTACGGGGTTACGTATTTAAAAAATCAATTTCTGTGACGTTAATAGATTGTTTTTGTTATTTTCGGTACTGTGGCGTGAGGTTTTATTTGGTTTTAAGATCAGTATAGTACTGACAATTACAGAAATAGAATTTCTGCAGAAAATGGTGAAGTCCCAGTGTCTGAGAGGACTACTGGTATCACAAATTAGTTACGGCTGTGAATGATCTGATCTCGAAACAATAGTAGAGAGGAGACCGACATAAAGTGCCACCTCCGCTGTGTAACTAACTGTGATATTAAAAAAACAAGGAAACAGATTTTACTTAACAATGATAAAATTGACAAGTCGTTCAAATAAAATTTCCTTATTATTTATTTAGTATAAACACTATCTACTCTTGTGCTGAAGGGTGAATGTTGAAAAAATGGAATGTAATGGATTTGTAAGTTTACATATGATTTACAAATATTTATATAGATATATAAATATATTACAAGTCTTCCAATTATAGGAACAAAATTTATATCAGCTGTGCTGTTATTCAATTATAGTACATGTATCAGCTGTGCTGTTAATTACTTCTATAACAATTATTAGCTATGCTGTTAATTACGTATAATTTATCCACTATGATCTTATTATTGTCTCTTGCTACGCTAATTCACGTTTTCTTCATTGACTTAAATGCTCACAATTGCCGACGGAAAGGGTACTAATGTGTACTCATCTCTCAAAACGTTCTGTTCTCCTTAGTTCGATTGACACACCACCTGCTTTGGATCGTTCCTTTAGCCCACCAAAGACTGAGGGGGACTAAAGATGTAGCTCAGGTACAATCTCTGTGCTCCTGCGAAGTTTCAGGCAGCTGGATTGACTCGACATACGTTCTCAGGTTTGATGACACGAATAAAACCTGTAACAAGGAAAAATAGGGGCTAATTTCTGTCATCAAGCCCACCTATTTCTAATGTGGATGAAATGAGCGTGTCTCAGGTGTCTGCATGTAGGATGAATGACAACATGGCTCAGTATGATTTAGCAATAGCGAGACAAGACAGGTGTCTACTTGCAAAACATTCTTTCTGATAAACTAATACATGGATACATTCAATAATATAAATTCAATGCATGAATACATTCAGTAATATAAATTCAATACATGAATACATTCAATACATGAATACATCCCATAATATAAATTCAATACATGAATACATCCAATAATATGTACACCTAGGTGTGATGCAACCATTTCCTTCCCCTATAATATACCAGGCCCTCTCTGACAAGTGCTATACTAGCTGGTAACATATATCCTAACAATATTGTTATGTTCTTATGATAGGAGTATATGAGACGAGGACTGTTTGGTGATATATCAGGTGGGAGTTATAGGAGACAATAGATTGAGTCCTAACAAGGACTGTTTTGGTTATATTTCAGTTGGTTTTA
Organism: Oreohelix idahoensis; assembly: GCA_024509875.1. Classification (NCBI taxonomy): domain Eukaryota; kingdom Metazoa; phylum Mollusca; class Gastropoda; order Stylommatophora; family Oreohelicidae; genus Oreohelix; species Oreohelix idahoensis. The sequence continues at coordinate 197,276 of JAMPIV010010130.1, read as the reverse complement.
TCTGAGATACTAGACTGAAGTTATAGGAGACAATAGATTGAGTTATAGGAGACAATAGATTGAGTCCTAACAAGGACTGTTTTGGTTATATTGCAGTTAGTCTGAGAAAATAGATTGAAGTTATAGAAGACAATAGGTTGAGTCCTAACAAGGACTGTTTTGGTTATATTTCAGTTTGGAGTTATCTGAGACAATAGACTGAAGTTATAGGAGACAATAGATTGAAGTTTGAGTCCTATTAGTCTTCGTCTATTCAATCATATTAGGAAATACGATCATTATACCTAATTCCCCCAAGATACAATCAGTAACCTGATACGTTCATATTGAACCAAAATATATAAAATATATACAGGAGTAGGTAGTATAAATGACACACAACAAATACCAACATTATATACCTGCTGTACCTATTTTCCTACCAGTTTATAGTGAATTATATTTACCCTCTAAGATTTTAAACCGGCCAGGTTTTGACTCGACTCAGTGAAGCAGGCTGCAGGTCAATGCCCTCAGGTAAGCTATAAATCAAAGCTGACAGCGCCTCTCTTCAGTCGGTCGGTATCTCTGGCTTCGTGTCTGGTGTTGCGTGTTTTAGCATAAAATCTCGCCCGATTATATAGGCAGGTAAAGTAACTTCTACTGGTTAAGGAAAGCGTTTGGTTGGTTCCTGGCGGAGCAAGCTGATTGGTTGCCTGCAGTTTCGTCTTATGCTCGTACAGCCTAATTTTATTCAGTTTTCTTCCGCCATCTTGCGTGAACAAGATGGCCGCGACCCACATCCGAAAAAACAGGGCTTAAGTTTTTTCCTGGCGTAACTTCTTGTAATTTATTCCGGCTCAGCAACTGTGCGTTGATTGGCTGGGCTCTCGACATAGGGATTTAACAAAGTAGTGGGTTTACACAACTCGTTCCACGACAGGTACATAAGATAATAGTAATGGCTTGGAGACAGCCAACACACCCCAGCAGACATATTACGCCATCTCGTAGTGATAATCGAAGCCGATAAAAACCATATGTCTTCATGTTCCCTGTGGAACATAGGGCAGCTGTTGCTGGTCACTGAATTCTGTTTTGACCATTTCCTTCAGCTCTGCCCGTGGCATACATGTTGCCTTAGCCTTTCTACCGTTTTTCTTCAAGTTCTCAGTGGTTTTCTTCACGGTATTCCGCAGTTCGTCATATCTGTTTCTTATTCCTATGTCTTTGTTAGGTTTTGTGTATTGTGTTTGTGACTGTTTGGTTTTCATTGTGTCCATCTTGTAAGCCTCATGTGACCTGCGTATTCTTGTACGGAAAGATGGTTTCTCCAATGAAATCACAAAAATTTCTCTATTTTAAATTTCTTTCTCCTGTGCCATTCTTCTCCATAATCAATTTTTAGTTACTGCTGTCTTTTCCGACGTTTTCATTCATATCTTCCTTGACTATCATAATGGAGAGCCAGAGTGCTAACGCTTCCTGCAGTTTCTCGTATAAATTGGTATTGTCTTCACTCATTTTTGGTACATAGCATTCAATCGTGGTGATTCTTCTTCCTTTTGATTGGAATTCGGAGTGACACTGGTGCCAATTATATTCCTTGAAGCCCTCGTAGATGCTGTGGACATCAGAAAGGCATATTGCGGTCTCCGTGTCCTGAATAGATGTTGTCTCCGGCATTCTGTAAGATGTGTCCTTCTTCACTTCGTCTTGGACCCGCTGGTACTAAGTTTTATATTGTAGCATCTTATTATCTTGGCAACTTTTGCAGTTTTTCCCAGTTTCATACAGCGTTTTCACATTCCACGTAGCTGTTACAGATTTGTCTCTGTTGACAGAAGGTTTGTTACCGGCCCTTGTGTAAAATGGAGGAAAACCCAGTTATTTGTTTATGAAGTCGCTATGTGCGCGGGATATTTACACGTCTTGGGTTTAGAGCAGGAATTCACAGTGTCCTTTGGGGCACCTGCACACTTGGTTGGATATAACTATTTAGGGGGACACTTGTTAGTTTTTATAATAACAAAACCATCATTTTGCATCGATAATATATTAAAATTAATGCAAAATGTTGTAATAATATGGTAATGCTGTAAATAAACAGTCTGATGTTAAAATGCAGAAAAACACGTTCATGTTCTTAGTAAAAAATCATATATTTTTATAAATATACATTTTTATTTCAGAATAGAATTACCTAATCAAGGCATATAAATCAGTGAGAAACCTTGGACAGATGGGTCTTGCAGATTATTTCGACGCTCGAACGAACTTAAGGCAAATTGAGTATTAGACCGTTTTTTGACGTGTGTGAGCGGAAACTAGTTGTTTGATTTAAATTTTGCTTAAAGCTGATAACATCTGTTCACACGAGTATGATATTGAGAAGGTATCAACATGATTATCTAGTCATTTATTTATGATTATATTTTAAAGAAGTGTGTTGGTACCCGTTTGTTTATTGTCCCCTGTTACTAAATCTCGCAGAAAACAGAATCAGCGCGGATTCTGCCGAATTCATTTCTTTCTCCAGCAGTCCGGTCCAGATCTTAAGCCTTGTCTGCAGAATCGAAATGACCAGTGAACATTAAGGTCATCTCCGACAACAAGGGAAAATATTCTAGAGTCACGGTATAACCAGCTGTTTTCAGTTCGCAGTTATTTATCAGCAGTCAGTTTATGTGGTGTGGGCATATTTGACATGTTTCATTTTGCTTTAGAATACTTCCGAGAACTTATTTTTGTGTGTGAAGAACTGTCATATTATATTCTACGTTCTGGACCCAAAGACGCAGCAATAGAGAATGCAGTCAGCGACTCATAGCTTGACTGCTTGCGTCAGGAGTCAGCGAACCAGAGCTGACCAAGACCCTACTCCACCTCCACGTGGTGGTCCTGGAAACAAGCTGCATCACTGCAGTCTGGCTGAGAGAGTAGGGATCGAAGAGGGAAGGCAAATCCGGTCCCAAAAAATGCCGTGCTGAAGTCGGATGTGCCGGCCGAAAGGCGCAGATATCGCAGCTCCGCTGTAAACAGACACAACGCAACCAACGTCCTTTTCAGGACGAACGAGGAAGAAGATATTCTACTTTCAAAGTTTAGCTCATTAAGTTTCTTGAGCACATCTAAAAGATAGGATAGTTTTCGTTATTGTTATTCATCCTTCCTTTCGTTCTTTAATTTGGGCAGTATGTGGTGGTGATTTTGTCCTTTAAAGACGGAGATAGAAAAGTACAGCTCACGAGCTACATTTAAAATGTTGCACCATACTTCATAAAATTCGAGACACCCTGAAGTACCTGCGACACACCCGGAATGGAATTCCTGATTGTATAGCTAGCTGGCGTGCTGGCAAGCATAAATGAGCAATCGTGGCGTGAAAACGTCATCAGAATATTCTGTAGCTCACATGTTCTGGGCATAGCTGTGTATGAGCACCTGAGATGGGGGTATAACCATAAATAAATGATCAGCTCATAGTGTATCCGCGCATGCCTCACTAGTGCTGTGCATCGTTGACGATCCGTTCCCACTTAACTTAATTAACACTACACTACAGGCCATTCAATATTAGCCAGAATGATAGGAGCTTTTTCTTCCGTTAAATATGTTAGTGTTGGGTGGTTAAGGACTGACTATTTATTATGGTATCAAGTTAGTATTATAAAGAAAAATGAAACTGAAATATGCATAGATCGGTTCTAGGCTCACTTTCCAGTGTATATATATAGAGTCCGAGTTCTGAGGGCCTAAGTAACAAGAAGTTGATCTTGGTGGCGTGTAGTGACTCTTGGGCGGCCAGTTCGAGGCAAATCAGCCATTGTGCGGAAATTTTGATACCTGTTCCAGAGTCTGCTGACAACTGACTGTGAAACATTGAGGTTCCGAGCAACATCCACTTGCCGACTTCCGGTTTGCAACATGCCTATGCCTATCCATCTCTGCTGTTCTGTCAAACGTTCCATGACGAAGAAAAGAAATTTTATCTGTTGCAGAGTCTTTTTAAATCTGTCCATGGTGAGTAGTGTTCATCAAACCCGAGATACACACATTTTTGTGAAAAAGAATAATGTGTGAACTTTACGGATGGGCCCCCACCTCTGTTCTTGGGATTGGCTTACTCATCACGAGTCACCAGGTCAACATGATATTGCATGTGAGAGTGGAGAAGAGCGTGCTCGATATGTCCATACAACCATAAAAATACGAAATCCACTCTTTTGTAAAATAATACATACCATCTTAAAATATCCCCTACTTTTTGTGACAGGTATATATATATATATATATATATATATATATATATATATATATATATATATATATATATATATATATATATATATATATATATATATATATATATATATATATATATATATATATATACACACACACACACACACACACACAAACGCACGCACCGCGCGCACACACTCATACAGAGGTATCTGGTTAGTACGCTTTTCATAAGTCCAGGAAAACATGTCAAGCGCGAAAACTTACTAATAAATTTTGGTATAAACGTCGCACATGTACTTGTGTTTATTTCCATTCACGATATCGACACGCTCCAGTCTAACCAGCTGTAAATGGGTATCTGACTGCTCTTGAGTTAAGGAAGGAAAAGGCAGCGAAGAAGGGATCACCCCCACCTCTCGATGATGGAGTTAGTATAGTGAAATCTCCACCACTTCACCCTCCTACGGCAGTATGTGCTGTGGGACTACCTTTGACCTGTGATTAAAGAAGCAACAACATGATTTTATTGTGTTGGTCGGTGTGGTAAATAACAGTGTCCATCATTAACAGCTGATTACTGACGTCCTCAACGTCAAAACTGCAAATAAAGTGTGTCTGACTACTGTATCTTTAGAAACAAATGTAACTGGTGTGAAATCTTGTTCCTCATTCACCTCGCCGTTGCTGTTGGCGGTGGCGCCTTAAAGGTTTGTCAGGTAAATTGTATTTTTCGTGTGTAAGCAATAGCCGGCCGCTCAGGATTCGGGGCAGCTACCGTAATGACGTCAGTCTTGGATCTTAACAAGACCTGAAGGAAATTTTAAGGCGCTTAGTGATAATCATAAACGTGATAAGCGAGAGCCTGTACATGTACATGCAAGTTAAAGATAGAGACGGGACTTGGAGTTCCGATAATCGTCGTGCTATGTGAGAAAACGTGCTAAGCGCGAACGTAATAATGATTAATAATAATAATAATAATAATAAATTCTTTAAGCGCCAAACACGGCGCATAAGGCAGAAACCAGTGCTCTCCAGGTTGTTCGTTGTGACGCCACTCCTCTTAGCTCTTGCACATTATTTAGGCCCAACGTTCTTCCTTCTCTTATTATTGTTCTTCTGAGTGTTTCTTTTGGTCTTCCTTTTTTCCGCTTACCCCCAGGAACCCAAGTGAGCGCCTGTAGTGGTATTCTGTTGTTTTGCATTCGTAGGACATGACCGATATATGACCATCGTCTTTTCCTTATATAGTCGGAGACATATTTCTGCCTAGAGTCTTCTCTTATTTGTCGATTAGTCTTGAATTCTTTCCAACTGATGTTCATGAGTTTTCTAAGACATTTGTTCTCGAATGTATTCAGCTTGTTCTCCAATGATTTTGTTATTTTCCAACTCTCACAGCCGTATGTTAACACTGAGATAACATTTGAATTAAACAGACGAAGCTTGGTATGTATATTCAATGATCGTAATTTCCAAATGTTAGATAATCTATTGAAGGCGCTAGCTGCCAAAGCAATTCTAGTATGGATTTCTCTTGTTGTGTCACCATCCTGAGTCATTTTACTGCCTAAATAATTGAAACTTTCAACTTTCTGTAGTTTTTCCCCGTTCAAGATGATATCAAAGGTCTCGTTAGAAAAGTTCATAGCTTTAGTTTTAGAGGCATTTATTTGGAGACCAATTTTAACCGAGAGATGACACAAATTATTTATTGCTTCTTGGGATTGTCTTGGTGTTGAACTTAAGAATGCTACATCATCTGCGAAATACAATGACTAAAAAACGTCCAACATGTGTTCATGCGCCCTAATGTAGCCTACGACCTTGTGTCTAGGTTGAACAGTTCGCCTCGCCAAAACTATTTTTAAAAATGAATAAAAGAAACAGATTTAAATCTTAAACAGAAATGAAAACACCCAGATGATACTGTAGGATTAGGCAACTTTACTAAGAAGCTGTTGAACATAGAAAGGACTAAAATGTTTTATTTGTTACCAAACCGCATATGTCGCCACTGGGGATATACCGTGGAATGTGCGGAATAACATGGGCACAAGGACGGAAAATACACGTGGAGAAAGTGACTGACAGAACTGAAAGACTGAGGGTACATATTGAGAGGAGTGGAGAAAGCGGTAGGTTGAGGAACGGACTTCAAAACTAGAGGAGGAGTGTAAAGTTGGAGAAAGTGGTAGAGTGAAAAAAAAAGCGGCAGGTTGAGGAACGGACGATACACATTAAGACAAGTGGAGAGAGTGATATAACTGGAGGAGGAGTGTAAAGTTGGAGAAAGTGGTAGACAGAGTTGAAAAAAAAAAACCGGAGGATACACAAGTGTGACAGAAGGAAGAGAAAGAAGGATGGTAGACATAGCGGAAGAACGGAAGATGCACTGGTTAAGGCAAGTGGAGAATGTGACAGAACTGAAGAATGTTTACACTCTAGAAGAAGGTAGTAGAGGAACGAGATGACTAGAAGTTTATGGTCACTGACCTCTGTACCAAAACCGGGGAAAGCAAAGGGTGTTTACTGAAATCTGAGCTGTTCCTTCACCCAGTATGAAAAACCTTGATCCGCACATCAAGATATATGTTCGCAGGGCTAATGCTTTCAACTTCCATGTAATACCGCTTTCAGGTCTCTTAATATATCGCACAATATCTTTGGAGATCCATTTCACTTGACCTTGGATGCGAAGACGGCAGCTGATCTGATCTGAATATCTCGCCAACAGTAAAGGGGAAAATGGCTAACGACGTCTTGACACTAAAGCTTTGTGTGCATTGCAAACGATGACACTGGTTTGGTTATTAAATATGGGAAGGGAGAGACACCAAAATTTCAACCTAAGAATCGAGGTGTGTTAGAAACCAGGAGTATCAGAGAGAAGGGAACAGTGATATATGATATCGTCCGGACGCGACAGCGACAGCGAGTAGGCACGACAAATATAACACGGTTGATGTCATAATTATTAGTCATATGAGAGGTTGGGAGATGTAATAGGGCAGGGGTTCGGCAGCCGGGTCGATCGAAAACTGCCAGTAAAGATGACGGAGTTATTTAATCTAGGGACATTTCCGGCTACTTTTCGCGTTCCCGGCGAACGCCCAGAGCTAGTTTATACTTAAATTCACGTTATTTATGAACTGCTTCAGATAAGAATGTGATATTTTCCTTTAAGCGAGGTTAACGATCGGTAAAGTCTCATTTGGTTTGTCACCACAAGTCCATGGATTAACAGGAAGTCTATCGTGCGCTGGAGATATGTTAATATCTCTGTATGTTAATTTTTCAGTACTTTCCATCTACGGTGTCTACGCCACAACATTGGTATTTTGCGGAGTGACAAATATCGAGGTGCTGTCACATGCTGGCCTTCAGAGCATGTATACACTTTTTAAGACAGCGCAGACTACGCTGGCTTGGCCATGTCCGCCTCATGGAAGATGGCCGCTGTCACGTAGGTCTTTATGTCATTAAATTACCTACATCTTCTTCCTATTCTCTCACCCTAATCCTTTCATTTATATTCTTTCCATACTTGTTTTTCCTGTATTTTTCGCATCACTCGGTTGCGAAAAATATTTTCTTCAGTATTTTTAAACTTTACCTGTTTCTTTCTCAAAACTGAGAATCGCGCTAGGACGATATTACGTAGATGTCAGGGCTGCAGGGCGTCAGAAGGCGTGATAAGTCGGTTCGCTGAACATAGGACGTAGACAATCGTCTACATTCTCACCGAGCGCGCGAGCTTCTTCTCGGCATAAGTCCCGGTGAGGTGTGATACTTTACATCTGCACCGGTCAGTATTCAGACATTTGTCTGAAAAATCCCAAACTGACACGGCGCTCACTGTGGGCCATGGTCAGCTGTAGTGTGAAAACTGCCCTGCATTGGAGACAGGTTGTCTGAGATTTCGCAACTGACACGCAGAAAGTGGCAGTTTATGACAGCCTCTTCTAGTTACGTAGTTGTTATGAGAAAGGGGAGATTATTTCGTTTTTGCGAAATAAACGTTCATCTCTTTGTCTGGGTTTTCATATATGCTAGAATGAGCTAGATTTCATTATCACTCAGTAACTTCGCAGTCAAGACTAGAACAAGCCTCGTTCGATTTCTAAAAATCTCTGTTAAAAGAGATGGCCTTTAGTTTGATCGAAGTGGTTTAGTTCTTAGGAATTCTGTGTTTGAGGTATCATATATTATTATCTAGTATATCTAGTATTTTGTGAAGTGTTTATAAGTGCTAAATCGCTATTTATTTCTCTAGGTAGATCTGGTGCAGAGCGAATAATTTATAAGTCTGTATAAATTTCTAGTGACGTGTCTCAGTGGAAAGCAGGATAAATTATATTTCCAGCTTAAATTCAGTCGGCTATTACTAAATTTAATTTAACTGCTAAATAATCAGACGAGAATATAATTTTCAAACTAACTTATAACTGCTAGACTAGATGTCTCATGAGTCGTGACGAGAATATATTTATATATATATCTCTAATTCATGATGATTAATTTATGACTATAACTTATTTCACGGGAGGTGTTAAATGATAAGTTAAGGTTTACGCCCGCAGTTAAAATATAAGTATACCCTTAAACATAGGATGTATAAATATTTCATATATATGTTTCTTTATACAGAGATTTCTGTGGTAACCTAACTATACCAGCGTTACGTACTGATGAACCTATCCTGTGAAGACTAAAAAAAAAAAAAAAAAACTTTTCCCTTAAAGACTTGGTCGTAAGCTTTTTTTCAAGAACTTTAACGTGAACTGAAATAACGGGCCCAGTGTGCCTGAATTAGTCCTTCCAGAAACGATATTCTAAAGTACAGCCCCTGTGGCAAGTAACATTATTCATAGCATTAAACTTTCCGACATCTTTTTGACCAAATGTGTGGTGAACCCTGATTATCTGTTGAGAGAAGCTGTCCACCGGTCATTTTCCTAATTTAGGGAAACCTCGTGTTCTGACATTGTGTGCTCGCTTAACCCTAATTCTTACTTCGTGAGTCAAGATACACTAACTTTAGTCTGAAATAGCTGACGCCTGAAGCTGATGCTCCCCGGAGAAATTCCTGAGAAAAACCCAAAACCAGCAAACCACTCTGTAGAGCTGGGATCCGCTTCAGTGAACGACAGAACAGACAAAGGGTGTGAATGTTACCAAGGTTGCGCCAGACGGCAAGCTACATCACGTATGTAATTAGTACAGGGCCCTGATGAAAGAACCGAGTGAAAGTAGACGGTGTGAGGTATGTGAATTTCACCCATGTTTGTAATTCCATTTATGAAACTTGTTGTCAATGCAAGAATATTTTTTGACTTCCCTCAGGTTAAAACCTACTACATCTAAGTCGGTTCATATTTGTTTACGAGGAAAGTAAGAAAAATTATTAGACAAACTCATATGTATCATTGAATCTCCTGGCTTTCACTTTACTCATAACGGGACTGTGGGCTTACCTTGAGGGGATGAGATCATATTGGGGTCTATCATTTTCTTGTAGCAATTTCATTGATTATTGTTTTGACCACGTGTATATGTTTATTTTCTTTTCTTGATGAATTTTATGTGTTGTGAGGAAATTTTTAGCTGATAAATAAAAACTTCCCTGTGAAACTGAAAACAGCGTGTTGGTCAGCTCGTTCAGAATATATATATGTAATCATTCTGATAGTCTTCCCACGTCTGTGTGTCTACCTGTTGACACTGGTGTGTGTGCACGTGAGTGGTATGTTCATTACATATTAGCATATGTTGTCAATAGTCTGTTCGACTCTTACATAAGTGTCGTAGAAGATAGGCCTGAGAGAGAGAGAGAAGAATCTTGTCTTTTTCCAGGGGACCGTTCTATTGATTCGCTACCACTGCACTCGTGGAAAGATCTATTTCTGTATTAACTCTCACTGCAGCTATCACTGATTCTATCTATTCAGAAGGGACCAACCAAAGTCTTAATTTCCTATCAAAAAATTTACGACAGCCGCATCCTCTAAGATATTTTCAACGGACAACGGGTAGATGGCAAAAGACAGCCGGGCGACCGCAGCTGCGGTTTAGAAATGTATGCAATAGAGACATGAACGCACTGGACATAAATCCAGCTACCTGGGAGGATGAAGCTGCCGATCGCACCAACTGACAATGCTCCCTACGGCGCCAACTCATATTGGGCGAAAAGAAGCTCTTTACAGCAAGCAGAAGAGAAAAGAGCACGCCAAAAGGAACACCAGGGGGAAAAAAGCAGCGAAGAGATATCACCTTAAGGTCGCATCATTCCCAGTCAGTTGTGACTGAAGAACTGTGTTAATTTTAATGTGAAAAGTTAATATATAGGCTGCATGTATTTCAGATCCTAAATACTCCGGAACATTAAAACTTACATTCTTTTTATCAAGGTAAATCTGTATTGTTTATAAAGTAGATACTATAGTTCCTGGGTTGCCTGCCGCTGTAGCAGAGTATTACAGCTTGACACGGATAGTGTACATCCATTATAGATCGGAATGTCTGGAACAAAAATCGTTTTGTCACAGCATGAGAAAACTGAAACTTGTCATTGCTTCTCTCAGCGCAAGCTTTTTAACGACTGTAATAAAAAATTAACGGAAAACTATAGTTTTTATTTCATTTGTTTGTTTGGTTGGCATTTCATTCATCAGTACATGCGCGCGCATACACACACGTATCAAAATATATATAATACACACTGCGGGCCTCTCTGCCTCCTGACAAACTTATCCCGCTGAAACATTCTCAGCTAATACATTTTCTGCATTGGGAGTCTTCACACTGTCCCTTCTCGTGTGAGTCTTGTCGTTGTGCACACCATGTTTAACAGTTACGACACGGATGGCAACAGAAATCGAGTTGACCTGATCAGACCTTGGACAAATATTTTCCTTTTTTGAAACGCGAGGAGCAGACGCCGAACAGATTAACTGCCTGCAGAGCTGACACTGAAAGAGGGGGCGGGCGGGAAGGCAGGTAGGAATGCAGACGTGTCGACAGTGAACAACACGTGTCAAGAGTTGGAAATAACTATCTGCGACCGCTGGCGATTCAAGGATGAATGAACCGTTGAAATTGTTCCCAGCGGTAGAGCTAGGTCGCGGTAGAAAATCTTAAAAACTTGGTTGTTTGTATTATTATGTAACAATAAGTTGCCTAAAGAGCGTCCGATTTGCTGAGTGGTTAGAGCGCTGGTCTCTCGCGGCAAAGGAGCCGGGTTCGAAACACGGTAGCGTCGCCGTCACGATGCAGTCCACACAGCTGTAAATGGGTAGGCCTACCGGATTCTGTTCTTGAGTTAGGGAAGGCAAAACATTGAGGAATGAAACTGACCTTCCCACCTCTCGAATCAGGACGTAGTCTCGAACACTTTACTTCCCTAAGGCAGTGTGACAGAGTTATGTAAATATATTACATGATATCAACACGTTTTGCTTCCACCTGTTTCCCACCTCTATTTGCTTTTTAATAGTCACGTTTCGTTAACGCAGAAGGCATGCGCTTCTATATCTGTCGAAATCATAATTGTAGCCACGCCTATTTTTTTCTTTTCTCTATTGTCTTACAGGCACTAGGAATGTTTATAAACAGACCTATTAGCTAGTCCAGAGCCGTTAACTGTATTATAACGCCAGCGATTGGGCAACCGTCGTAATAGTGACAGGCCAGACTATGATGCACGTAGCGAGAGAAAAGGGGGAGATAAGCTAATGAAGAAAATCAAAGGCGATAAGTCAAGTCGTACTTTTTGTAGTTACATTGGTCAGGGGGAATTAATCTGAGGAAAGGGGAGATAATAACAGTTACCTCCCCCACATCCGGTTGTTCGGAACGTAATTAGCTACAGTGAGAGACGCCTGATTAAAGCGAGTGCGTTCGCTAGCGAAGAGTCTGCAGTCGGCAAAAGTGTGAAAAATAGCTTTGATTCAGGATTCGACTGAAGAATTCTCCAAAAAGCTTCGAATCCTAGACCATTGTTCTTAGTATTTTCGATTGGAGATTGTTTCTTTTTCTGTGTTGCGGTAACTATATTTACTAGCATTCTGATTGATTTAATTGTTAAGTTCGTCATTATATTTCACTAGGATTTACTGTGTTAAATTGGCTAGCGGATTAAAATAACTTATAGCTAATTCTTCCAGTGGTAACGTAAATTTAATTAATTGCTATTAACCAGTAAGAGATATTTTAATTGACTAGTAAATGCACTAGGCAATGTAAAACCGACGAATATATATATTTATCTTCTATCCATCATGTGTAAATTTTTGTAATTGACTAGAATTTATTTCACGGGTTTATAAGAACGATAAGATAAGCGTTACACTTGTGTTTTCTAACCAAATCTTATAGCCGAGTGAATATTAAATTATACCGTTACACGGGTTAGGATAGATACTGATATTGTGATTAAATGTTGTATTTTCTTCCTAAAATCTAGTACGGGTCACAACCGAAAACCTACCAGCGGCTTCAATATAAATCTGAGAAAACGGGTCTAAGTCCAGTAGACGCAAAAACAAACATTCTTGTGCAAATAGCGGGTCTTCAAGGTTGACCTGTTTGGCGAAAAATATCACACACTGACATTTCCCGACTACCGATCACTGTGGTGTGGCGAGGATTTTTATCCCGAGAGATTTACATGCCTGACATTTCTCTTCAAGTATCAAATTTACCAGCTACTGACACTGTGAACATTAGATCTCTTAAGTATTTTCCTACCTGGACCAATTGATGTGACATAAACAGAATCCTATTAACAGTAACAAAATAAGCGTTTCCCAAATAAGAGGATTAATCAGTCTTGGAGAAACTGGGGCTTGTTTTGCCAAAACCCCAACCTTGGATTTGTGGTTGTATCAGGAGATATGTTCCAGATGTTGTGAAAACACTTGTTAGGTAAGAGTGAATGAATGTGGCCACAGGTTTTTATCAGAAGCGAGAGAAAGAAGGAATGAATAATTCTTCTATTGTATAACTAATGTACTCACTTTGGTTTCTTTTTCCTTCTTATGTTTGCTAATACTGTTCATTTCAGAATAGATTAAATTAGAAAAACTCTGTTCTTTACAGTATAGTCAAATCCTATACCATAGTGCTAATCTTTTGACCTTTTGGGGGTTAATAACTTCTTCTAACGGGATCTTGTCTCAACAGAGGGAATTGCACTTATGTGTCTATGTCTTTATTAATTCTGTAACCTATGATTTTTTATATGTGATCTTTGATAATAGATGTTGTGAAGTTTTCTTTATGATAAATAAACTTAACATAAAACTTAATTTACCTGTGTTGGTCAGCTCGGCCCAATATCCCTACTCCATTTAATATAGTTTTCACGTTTGTGCGTCAAGTTGTCGTCACTTATCTGTGTGTGTGTGTGTGTGTGTGTGTGTGTATGTGAGTGGTTATAGTGTATATGTTAATATATACAGAAGGGTAAACTGTCTGATAAACAAATCACAGTCGTAAGATAGGCTTGACTAGAGTATTTTCTCAATCCAGGGACAGATTCTACCTTTTCACCATTTCACTCGTGAAATATATTTCTTTATCTTATCTCTCACTGAGTTACCACTCTTTTCAGTTCTATTCAGACGGGACTAGAATCTATCTTAAATACCTATCCAAAATCTACGACAGGCAGTATCTGCAATGTAACTACCTTTACCATTTTTAAGAGGCGTAAGTATAGTTGATAATTGAACTTAAGAGGTAAAATCAGACATGCAGACACTGGTCGTGGTTGGAAGAAAGAGACCGACAAGAATCACCTCATTAAAATTTATTAGAATGTTCACTTAAAAAAGGGGAGGTGTCAAACCTGTTTACCACGCAGGGCGAAATATCTTTGTCAGCACGAAGGCGCAGGCCATGCACGAAGGCCAAGCGCAAATATACTGTATTAGTAATTTAGGCCTATTATTTATATGTTTTCACTTTTGAAATGAAGGAGCATGACCCCCAAGCATTAAGTCTGCGCCTGAGCACATCATGGACACTTGTAGTTGTACTTTCTGTAGTCATTTTTATTAATATGGTGCGTTGCCAGCCTCATTTACAACCTCGCATTAGCCGCCTCAATGTTTTTGCAGGGGTTGGGGAGAAAGCATCCACGAGAGACATGGCATTGTGAGAGGGAAAAAAAATCAAACAGTAATAAATAGACGAGTTAACGAAAGTAGCTTCCAAATTATGCTTATAAGTGCGGGATGATGTTCGCTCCACGTTAGTTTGAGCAATGTTAAGTGTAAACTGCTGACTTGCCAAGGTCTTCCCACTTGGGTTCTGCGCAAAAAATGCGGACGTGATTAAGCATAGGAGTTTAGAGAAATGAGACAGTTTAGTTTATTTAGTATTATTACAGTCATTGTCATAAGAGGTTTTGATGTTACTAAATGTATAGGCTATCATGGACAAATAGGTGTATCAGAGGATACCAGGATAGTGCCAGATAAGAGACTGGTCTTATAAGAAATACCCCCTTCTCTGAAAAGAGCAAGGGTGTATAGACAATCAAGATGGGGTCAAGCTATGTAAGTTCTCAGAGTAGATGATGATCTCTGAGTCCCTAACCGCTACCTCTACTGATCCCAAATGATTTAGCTACGGGTCTAGGGGAAATGTATTTACTTTATTCAATGATTAATTTCAAACAGAACTTCAACTTAATACAATTAATTAAGCAAGGCTGTATGAAAGTTTATGTACAATTTAATTTTCCCGAACCTCATTCTTTTGGGTCAGGAATTATTAAAATCAAGAAAGGTTATTTACATACTGAAATAAATAATTTGGAAACTCTGGTCCATGTCTTTTAAAGGGTCACTGGAATGACTACACGTACTGTTCTTGTTCTTAATATTTATACTGCTACCAGTCTTACACTGCAAGGTCTACTACTTTCATCATCCCACAGTGGTTAAGTTTTATTGGGTGAATGAGGGTGGATGAATCGCCATTGCCTTTCTAAAGGACTTATCTTCAGAATGTTGCTGCTTCAGGTCTTTGAATCATAGTCAGGATCACCAACTCTGTGACTCCTGGCTGAGAAGATGGGGTCTATCTCCAGTCTTTAGATATAGCTCTCAACTCCCACACGCTCTTCTTCTCAAGTAACTGCAGCCACGAGGTAAATTCGTGATTTAACCTGGAATAGAAGTACAATCCATTCCCTGTAGAGATCTGCCTCAATTAATTCACCCCTAACAATATCAAAACTTACCATGGTCAGGCATTTGTGCTAACAAGTTGCACAAGACCTTGAATACCGTTGTCTATCATCAGTTTTCATGCCATAACTCTTTCTCTGGGTTCCTCAAGGCTTGGGTACCTCGTCCATGTTTGGCTTCCATACAATAATCGTGGCAATTACAATACAGCATGTGACCTGTTGATTACTTCGTTATAACCTTCCCTAGATGTTTATTACATGATCTATGAACAGGGTGTCACTCCAGAAGAAAATACAACATTAAATCGCTTCTAACACTCTGTCGTAAATTTGCAAACACTATACACCAATTTTTCAAGTCGAACAAGTCTGCTGCTACACACATTCCTACGTAGGTCAGCGTGACCCAACACATCTCCTCGTCAGTTACACTTTCGAACAAATATGGCACACATAGCCTGTTTACTTTACAGGTCAATTCTTTAACAAAGTATGCAAATAAAATTATCAATCTTACCCTCAGGTAAATAAGCTCACACACACTCAAGCTGACTGGCTGTACAAGGGTTCTTAGCCCGCGCTACCAGTCCAACCGGCAAAGGCTTGGTCTACAGTCTTTTTGTATATGTCAGCTCAGTGTGATTTTTATGATTTCAATGGCGGAAAACTACAAAAGTTTGTTACTATTTATAGCAATACACCCGGCCAATCAGAGAGAAGTCAAAAAGTTAATTTTTGATTCTAGTATTTATGCGATTCTAAGTGTGTCTGTATGATCTGACTAAATTTGAATATGTTATATCATAGTTATTTGTAGACCGATTTTAATTATCCAAAGTGATAATTAAACGGCCAATTTTTCTCTATCGTTCTATATAGTTTTCCTTTAATTATTCCTTTGCATTTCCATCTGGGTAATTTTTAAGTAATTAATTTTGAGCCTTACCCTGATGTGAAAATCTCACTAAATTAAATTTTCTACTACCATAAAATTTTTTTATGAGGGAATCTTTATGTGTATATGTTAAGCCATATCAACGCTATAATTTGAGATATTCCTTTCATTTTAATTATCTTTAGTTATTAAGAAATAAATTATCCACGTTCGGTCAAAAACACAAAATACGCATTTATTTCTCGTCAACCAAAATTTTCTTACCACTACAAAATGTGGAAACGATTTGATTGGTTGTTAAATTTATACTATGCTCTCGATAATTTTTGGGGTGGGCGGTAACTTTTTACTTGTTTCTTATAAAAATTCAAGTACACTAGATAAATTGTTGGCGGTAAATTTGACTTGCCCCTCAGAAAAATTTCAAATACCGTAGTTATTTATAGATTTAAAAATACGATAGCTAGTTTGTTTTTGAGCGGGGAATTTGAGCGTGTTGTCATACGGATTCACTTCACTACAGTCATTACTTAACATTACTTAATTTCTTGGCATTATTCTTTCTTGCTCTTCTTCTTCTTTGTTCATACTGAAAAGGACGTTGGTTGCGTTGTGTCCGTTTACAGCGAAGCTGCGATATTTGCACCTTTCGGCCCTCACATCCGACTTCAGCACGACATTTTTGGGACCGGGTTAGCCTTCCCTCTTCAATCCCTACTCACTCAGCCAGACTGCAGTGGTGCAGCCTGTTTCCAGGACCACCACTTGGAGGTGGAGTAGGGTTGGTCAGCTCTGGTTCGCTGACCCTGACGCAAGCAGTCTTTCTATGGGTCGCTAACTGCATTCCTCACTGTTGACGCGTCTTAGGTCCCTTGGCATTATTCGATGTCTATATGTTTCTGACTCCACACATAATCGCCTATCACAGTATACACCATTTAGTACCGTTCCTTTGTTGTGTTACCTGCATGGGTGTGGAAAAATATTCTTTTTACTATCATACCCATATATTTGAGAGCCAACGTACGGTTGACCCAGTTTCGAACTACAAAACCTATACTTAACATCGTAGAAGGTGGTGTGTTTTGATATGTGGCTGTATGTTTAAAAGGGGTTTCAGTGCAGTGCTGTAAGATCGAGTGCGGTTTATGAGTTATGTTAGGGCTGGGAGAGATCAGTGGATGCGGTCGGGTGAGTTTACTGACACTTAATATTACGTCAATTCTAGTGTTTAGTGACGCTGGGCTCCATTCACAGATATGAAATATCACATTTTATTCATATTCAGTGCTATTTATAGACTGGGGAAGTTTACGGTAACTTTCCGGACTAGTTAGAATTGGGGCATCTGTGATTGGTGGAATTAGGTTTTGATGTTGTGTTAGTAGTTAAAATTTGTCTCTGTCAAATATGTTAACCATTGAAGCCGTTTTCTGGACACCGTACGCTGAAAATTTGTATCTAGTGTGACAAATTTGAAAGTCTCCGCTGTTTAACCATGTTTTGGCGTATTTTTGGTATGTACTATGTATGTCACTACATTCTCCGTTTGCCCTCATTTCTTATTTTAACCTTTTTCTGTTACCTCACATAATTAAAAAGTCATTTTAAGATGAGATTATTTAATACAATATTTTGTATGTATCAGAGACGATGATGTCAGTATTCTTTCAGTATACCTGACCACTAATAGTGATGTTACGACCAGCACCTGTTATATCTCACTCAGCATTGCTGATGTTGTTAACCCAGCATGTTTATTCTTATTGTCAGCTGATTAGTTTGGTGTTCTGTTAATCTTTGTCCATTTGTCTCCCAGGTCCTGACTCGGGCACAGATCAGAGCGATGACGAGACGTTCTCACCCAATGATCATCAGGTATGTTATAATTGTCACACGTAACACCATCGTGCTAGTGTGTGATAATACTGTAACTGAAATGTGCGTTGTCATGAGACTGGGTAATTTTAATATGCTTACTATATCCCAGTTGTGTATTAATACATGCTGTGTAATTAGAGAAGGTCAGATGTTGGAAAGGTTTCATCTGCATGTCAAGCTCGTAAGCATCAATTTACTCTGGTCTGTTGTCACTCACTGTATGACATTGTTAACTAGACTTTGTTGCTCATGACGTGAAATACAGAAAGCATGAGCTTACTCTGGTCTGTTGTCACTCACTGTATGACATTGTTAACTAGACTTTGTTTTCATGACATGTGAAATAAGAGTAAGCATGAGCTTATACTGGTCTGTTGTCACTTACTGTATGACATTGTTAACTAGACTTTGTTTTCATGACATGTGAAATAAGAGTAAGCATGAGCTTATACTGGTCTGTTGTCACTCACTGTATGACATTGTTAACTAGACTTTGTTGGTCATGTGAAATAGAGTACATCGTTGCCTGCCCTCCTCCATTCTCACTATCAACTCTTCACCACTTACCTGTGGTTATATTTCTCATGAGCATGCTTGTGTGTTTTAAAAGATGTATTGTTTGATGTATAAAATTGAAAATTTTTAAAAGTTTTATGCTTGTGTGCATGGTCCAGCTGTGGATGGTTTTATTTTGACCATTGTTAAATCACTGCATATTTTATCCAGGTTAGCTGGAGTCTGTGTGACAGTTCGTATAGTTGTACATTGCGATTTGTTCGGGCCACTGCTTGATGTGTTCACTTGGTAGCAGCTAGTGATGTAAATCTATTAAACGTGGCAGAGACTTGAGAAACATTGACACTCCAGTTGTACACAATGTTACCTATAATTTAAACCATTTATATCCCTGATTGGTAATGCGTACATTAGCTGGGAGAAAACGTGCCCCTGTTTTCATAAAGAGGCCTTAGTTCAGCTTTATGGCAAGTACAGGGAAAACTAGTTTAATGTGCTACTGACAGTTGTTGTGGATCCAGTAACCTCGACACACCCTTTAAGAGAAATGATTCATTCATATAGTTGAAGATCTTCAATTCACCTGTATTTCAATACTTTGTGTCAGGCAGTCACAGATGACTGAACCCACTGGAGACATGTCTTGATTATGCAGACCAACATATTAACTGCTGGTGAATAACCCAGCTGGACTCTAAAGGAGAGCAGAGACAGACAGAACACATAGATACTGCAATGCTATAATACGTTTTACATGGCATTGACATTTTCCAACACAGGAAACTGGCAGTAGCATGTTATGCCTTGAGACGATATTTCTTATCTTTACTTTGACATAAATATTTGGAATGGTCAGGCTAAAAAATGGTTTTGCTGACACTAAACTGATTGTAAAGGTCAGAAATTTATTGGTACAGGACAGTTATAAAAGGTACTCCAATTATGCTACTGGTTGATTTTCAGATATAACTACATAGTGATACTAAAGCAAAAAAAAGATCTATTCAACCAGTCAAGACAGAAGAAGGTCCTCTTATCACTACACAGAAAAAGCTGAAAGAAACCTGAGTTGCTGACTCACCATTTTTCTTCTAGGAAATTTGCACTTGGAATGTTCGTTCATTAAACAAAGAAGCAAAAACTGCACAGGTAGCAGCAGAAATGTAAAATAAACACCATTGGAACAGGTGGTAAGAAGAAGACTCTGGATAGGACCAACATTAAAAAACCAGTTGATAGCATTATGAGGTAGTCTTTTGTCGGGAATCCTAAGGGTAAGAGAAACAGGAGGAGACCAAGACACACAGAGAACTACAGAGAACTAGAGACAGACGTGAAAAAGGATAACTAAGACACGTAAAGACCTTGAATGAATGAATGGTACAAGACAGGATGGGTTGGTATGTTTTTCTTTAGGACCAGTTCTCTGCTTGGAGCTAATAGGTATTGATACCGGTTGATGATGATATAAGTTGGTGTTCAGATCTAGCTGTACCCACATATTGATAATAGATAAGTGCTCAAGTGAATAGACTGATGTTAAAGGTCCAGCCGGAGGGTGTTGCTGATTATAGTTCAGTAACAGAACTTGAAGCTGCATACTGCTACATGTTTCTCTTGCAGCCTTAAATTTATCAGGAACAGTTGCTAAACTGCTACCATTTTGTTTCTCCCCAAACACATGCATTAGAGTACATGTTAAAATTGTTTATTACACAGTGATATGTTATAGTGAACGGAGTGAAGAACTCACATTTACACATGCATGCACGCACACACAGGAAAGCATGCACACACTTTCACAGTTTCTAAAATATATGTCTATAATGAAGTAATATTTAATAGTAGCCTTGCGGATAAAGTTAAGAACTCTCATTTAATTGCAAAATCAATCAATCTCTCCTCTCTCTCTCTCTCTCTCTCTCTCTCTCTCTCTCTCTCTCTCTCTCTCTCTCTCTCTCTCTCTCTCTCTCTCTCTCTCTCTCTCTCTCTCTCTCTCTCTCTCTCTCTCACACACACACACACACACACACACGTTATTCATTTTATTGCTCATATGTCCCAGTGATCATTGCAGTACATTACATCTGGTCATTTTGTTTAGTTTGACGGCAACAAGTATTTTGTTGTTCTTTGGCAGTGTATTTCATTCTCATTTATTAAGCCACTGTTTGAGTTGTTTTATTTGTTTAATTTATATTTTGTTATGTATTATAATAAATAAATTTGTCTGTCATTTCAGTAGTTTGTACTCTTTTACTCTTGACTGACATCTCTTGGCCTTCTTTGCGTCCCTTGTTTGTTATTGTCGCTGGTGAAGGGTTGTTCTGAATATTTCCAGGTTGCTGTTATTTTGTTCCATTATAAAACTAACGTTTTATCACAAATTTATCTGTATCAGATATACTGCAGTACACGTTTATGCACACAGAACAAGAGAGAGAAAGAGAGAGTAGTCAAACTGAGCAAACTACTTGATTTTGTTCATTATTTACATGTTCCATCCTGTAGGCTATGTAGCACAAAATAGCCTTGTGTGAAAGTTTTGATGGTAGTGACAGCTCTAGAGAGCATCACATTTATGGAGAGTACTATTTTTGTTCAGTCTACTCAGCTGTAAATGAGTACTTGGCTCTGCTCTTGAGTTAGGGAAGGCAAGGGCGTCAAGGAAGGGAACTGGTTACCCTCACCTCAAAACTGGACTTAATATAATGAAGTCTCTAAAGCTTCCACCCCCCTGTGGCACCACCTTTTACTGTATTTGTGCCTGATTTAAAAACCTGTGTATTTAAAGTAAATTAGTCAAATGTTTCTGTTTACAGAAAAGAAAATCATCATTCACACTTCTTTTACTACACTACCATTCACTTGTTGACATTCATACTTACTTGTTGACATTCATACTCACTTGTTGTTTGTGTGAAGTATTCTGCATGACATCAAGCTATCAGATGTACTATGTTGGGTGTTAGGCCCAGTTTATTGTCATGTCTTGCTTTACTGCAAAAAATGCCACCTGTCACTTTAGTGTGCACCGTCAGCTTTATTATTCCGTGTTAGCTTATGTGTGTTTCTGCATTTTCATTTCTGTTCACTTTGACTGCATGATGTTCTCCATGTTAGCTTCCCAGTCCGTCGGTCTCCATCAACTCCTTCTCCACCACTAACAGTCACAAGCACTTGCAGAGCCAGTCGGTAGGTGCTTTAATCAAAGACTATCTCTTGCTGTCATTATATGAAGTATTTATTAGTTATTAACAACTGCAAGCTTGTAGTTCTTTGATATGATTAACAAATAACAGTATTAAACTTACTAATAATAATAATAATAAAGATGGAGAAAGGTAAGGTCATTTATGAGACAAAGTGTCTTATTTTAAAAATTATTCTCTTTGTAATTATTTGTATTCATTTTCTTTCTATACTGTTGTTTTTAAACAGATTTTATCACAGCTTAGAAAATATTTCCTTCTTAATCACTGTCACATATTTTCGACCCGGAATTGCATGCTGAGATGCTTTTGATTGTATGTTTCTGTGCTTCTATATTTGTGCTGTGTATGATGCATTTTTGTGCTTTTGATTGTTTTTCAATCTAACATTACCCTTGCCATAAATTATAATATATATTATGCAGTCATATGCTTTTGATTATCACATTTTTATGCTTCTGTATTAGCTTTAATTATTCCTGCACTCTTCTGCTTTGACTGGCCACATTATTCTTTGTAATTGGTAACATAAATATTACAGATGGTTATGCTCTGCATTATTCATTCACTTTATTTTGAGTTCCATGGATTTTATTGTTGTTGTTGGTTGTAATATTGATGTTACAGATTGTTTTGCCCTACATCAGTGGTTCCCAAAGTGGGCAGTACCGGCATTTGGAAAACCTAAGGGGGCGATAAGGGAAAAGAGGGCCACAGGGGGTTGTTCAGCAGTAGGGCAGTGGTTGAGGACTTGTCAAGCTAAATTCAACAATATTACTTAATATGATGCTTACATGTAAAAGCAGTTTGATTATAATTCAGGGCCCTGACATGAGCGCTTAAAAGGAGAACATAGCCTGAACAAGCTCTAACAATACTGCTACACCCTAACGTCGCTCATCCCAGTTTCTAATACACCCTATAGCAGAGGTTCCCAAACTGGGGTACGAGAAGCTTTTCAGGGGATACTGGTAATATTTGGTAATTAACTGCATTATCCTATTCAAATATTGCATAGCAGTGTTAGGGGAAAAAATTTTGTGGATTTGAGAGACATCAATGAAGCGTGGATGAGATATGAATGAAGGGGCAATGAGGATGTTCTCTGAGAGCCAGGTGGGCGGTGACCAGAAAAAGTTTGGGAACCACTGTCCTACATTAACCACTCACATACCTTAAATTGGCATATTTTTGCCTTTCATTGAAATAACATTGCCAGTAAAGTTGTCCTAAATTGTATACTCTCATGTGTATATTTCCAAATTTTTCTTCTTTAAATATTAGTAACTTCAGTGATAGACAGTCTGGTCAACAGAAGTTGTCCTCCTGTCAAACACATGTTTTGGTCTTTTTAATCTCCCCTTACATGGGTTGGGGGCCCTCACTTGGGCCATGACTTCCAAGTTTCAGCCCCCTGTTGATTGTTTTGCTTGTGTTGGGAATGGAACCCAATCCACAGTGGTTGCATGTTCTAAAGTCACACTTGGGTGTGGGAGCAGAACAATAGATTTCATTATGCAGGCATGCTTGAGAGCACAAAACTTCTACTGTACTTGTAATGTTTTGAGGTGCATTTCTTGTTGCTGTGTTTCAGTCAAGCATAGGACACAAATCTGTTTATAACATTACCAGGCAGTTCTTGTTCTGAGAAGAGAGGTAGATAGAGACTTAAGAACACATGGAGAAGAGAACTCTAGACAGACAATGAAGGGGATGAAGAAGATATGGAAAAGACCTTGAGCTGATGGCATGCAACAGAAAGAAAAGTCAAGTTTGTTGTGGGTCTGTGCTACTTGGGGAACTGAAGGCTGATGATGAATATGAGATTTGGTCTGAATGGATAAGAAGTAAGGGTCCTATTGTTGATTATTACAGCTTCTATCTTCAGGCTGTATTTTTCCCAAGTTCATCCACTAGTCCATTAGTTTAGTTTTTTTTCTTGTTTTATGTTTGGTTTAAGCGAGTGATTTTAAGAAATCACATGATTTCATGCAACATTGAGACCAAATTGTCTTGTTACCTTAGTGTTGACACAAGAGTGTTTCCTTTGCATCCAGTTTTACTTCTTCTTTGCCATTGGCTGTCAAATAACCACATCGATCTCTTATAAAGCTGGCAGTCTATCTCAGGCCTCTTGTCATCACATACAGTTTTCTCCCCTTAGCTGGGTCAAGAATGTCATACTGCCACCCTGCTTTTCTCATGGAGCAGACAGTCTTGGAGGACATGTTGTGCTGTTTGTTTGTCCTCCCCACATGAACTCATAGACTGTGCTATTTTTAGTTTGTTGAAAAGATGGTATCTGAGTCTACAATGGCTGGTTCTTAGTCTGAAAGTTATCACTTCATCTCTTCTTGGTTGTTTATAGTATGGTTCTGCAGTATTGGACTCTGGGTGTTCCTTATGCAAAAGTTATTTTTTATTAATGATTTGATCTCTTCAAATGTTGCCCTGTCTTCAGTTTGGAATTTACATCTCTTCCTTTTGATCATGTTGTATTTCCTTTCATAATTTAAGCATTAAATAATTACTAATAAATCTGCAACTTGAACGTGCCTACATAATGCTAAGCAAGTTAACACATATCTTCTTGTTGATATAAGCCCCTCTGCACTTAAAAACGCATTGCCACCCACTATATTACAGAGTCATTGTTTGACAGCCATTGTCTTAAAAAAAAATTTACTAAGCTCTGCCTGGCCAACACTCTGAAATATTAGGTTTCCTTATTAGAGGGTGCTGTGTAATGGTATAAATTCTAAGATCCTACTGGGTGCTAGGAGAAGGAACTGCCTGGCAGGACAGTTCTGTGCCTTCACATGATGCTATTCTAATTCATCCTTGCTCCTACTCCTCATAGAACAGCCTTATTCTTACTGTGTTGTACGTGAAATTAATCATCGTGTGATCTGTGTCATCACTTTACTTTGCATGCAGTTTATTTTATTAAAAACTTAGTTGTGTATTATAAATTTCATAACCATATATGATTCTGTGTGTGTGAGGCATGCATGAGGAAAGAGATCCTGAAGTTTGAGGCTCATGAACCATATATAAATATAAAAATGACAAAAAAATTGTAGGCGTTCAGAGGACTGAACAAAAGATCACAACAGACAGCAGAATAGTATTAGGCAATCTGGAGCTTGGAACCAGACTAGTGGTCTACATAAGCAAGGTTTTAGCCTGTGGGTTTAAGGCTTTGTCAGGCAGTTGGGTTGTTCATGATGTCAGCACATTTTTATTAACAATTTTACATGTTTAAGAAATAACTTTACAATTTATTTGGCTTGTAGAATTTGAGAATATACAGAATCTAGCTGTGAATTACTGAATAATTCTGTTTATAAACTTTCAGAATGCATAGTTTAAAATGTAAAATACTTTCTTCATTATTGGCTTATCACTCATTAAATATTTCGTTTGTTTGGCATTGAACAGTAGACATTAACATCAGGACCTACATAGTGGACCTACTGCGCTTGACAAAAAAATGTTATCACAGCATATATTTGTGTCTTCATATTTCAGCAGCACTTTTGACATCAAGTTTTAGTTTGTGAACATCATTGACAAAATTTATGTCCCTGTCAGATATATTATTGAAGATTGGATAGAGCTTCATGTTCTTTATAGACTCTTGGTCCATATCATCTTTTGTGCAGTGCTGTTTTATAGAGCTCCTTCAGCGCAGTGTCCACACAGCAGCAAATAACTATAGAGGGAAACTGGTATGGCATGAGATGGTTAGGGAAACAACAAGCATCTGAGGTACTGGAAACATGCTTTTTGATGGAATTGATCACCTGTGCTACCAGAAGCTGCACATCAGCTCATTGTCGTAGATTTAGGATAGGTATTTAAGATAGATAGGTCCCGTCTGAATAGAACTGGAAAAGGTGGTAACTCAGTGAGAGATAAGGTAAAGAAATAGTTTTCACGAGTGAAATGGTGGAAAGGTAGAGTCTGTCCCTGGATTTAGAAGATACTCTAGTCCAGCCTATCTTATGACTGAAATTTGTTTATCAGACAGTTTCCTTTCTGTATATATTAATATATATATCAACCACTCACTTACTCACACACACACAGATAAGTGACGACAATTAGACGCACAACCGTGAAACTATAATAATGGAGTAGGGATATTGGGACAATCTGACCAACACACAGGTAATTAAGTTTTATGTTCAGCTTATTTATCATAAAGAACTGTACAACATTCAATATCAAGATAGAAAAATACAAAAAAATCATATGCTACAGAAATAATAAAAGAAATAGACCCGTAAGTGCAATTCCCTCTGTTGAGACAAGATCCCGTTAGAAGAAGGTATTAACCCCCAAAAGGTCAAAAGATTAGCACTATGGTATAGAATTTGACTATACTGTAAAGAACAAAGTTCTAATGAATCTATTCTGAAACTAAAATAACAGTACTAGCAAACTAAAAGAAAAGCAAAACAAAGTGAGTACAAAGCTTATACATTAAAAAGAATTACTCATTCCTTCTTTCTCTCTCTCCAGACATCCCGTGGCCACGCTCATTCGTTCTTACCTAATTGTTGATTAGCAACGTCTGGAACAATCTTTAGGATACACACAGCAAATCCAGTGTTATTTTTGGCAAAGTAAACCCCAGCTCCTCAAAGACTGGTTAAATCCTCTTCTTCGGGGAACGTTTACTTCGTTACTGTTATTAGGATTTCTGTTTATGTCACATTAATTAGCCCAGGTAAGAAAATTAACCTGCCATCACCGGTGTCAATACCTTGTCGAGGTATGGTGGCTTGCGTACCCTGATTACCCCCAGAGCTATGCCAGCGGGAGTTTTACTCCTGGAAGGTTCTACCAAGCTGGACAGGTTTGCATGGGCAGGGGTCAGACTAAAGCAGACACCCTGGTCCTCCAGGTTGGGGGTTTTAGCATAGGGCTGACACCTCTGTCTATGTAAAAAGAAATGAAGTTACGGAAACAACAACAAATGAACAAACTTTGCTGCGGGACGGACATCCGGAGTCTGAGGCTCGTATGACTGTCAGTGGTGAAAGCCGAAAGGAAGCCAATGACATGAGAACGGATGTCCTGACCGCAAAACATGATACAAGAATAGGATTTTGGAATGTCAGGACAATGAACGAGACGAGTAAACTAACACAGGTCACGGCAGAAATGAGAAACTATAGGTTACACATTCTAGGGATAAAGCGAGAGCAGATGGACAGGGGCAGGAAAAGTTAATACAGCAACAGGAGAAACAGTACTTTACTCTGGAAGAGAGGATGGACAGCACAATGAAGGTGTAGCCATTATTCTACAGAAAGGAATAGAAAGGACATTACTGGAATGGAAACCCATCAACAACAGACTGATAAGATTAAGATTGAGAGGTAGATTCACCAACACAACAATAATACAATGCTATGCACCAACAAATTACAGCGATGAAGAGGTCAAGGATGAATTCTATCAACAACTGCAGAAAGAAATGGAAGACACACCTAGATATGATCTTATTATAGTAATGGGAGACCTCAATGCGAAAGTTGGTACACACAATACATATAATGAAAGAGTAATGGGGAAATGCGGCAGCGGAACAGCAAATGAAAATGGGGATAAATTAACTCTTAGTATACGAGCTAATTTCATGACTACCATTACAGATTTTGCAATAAATAATTTATTTATAAAGATAACATAAAGTGTTATATATCAAAATGTGAAGAAATGAAACCCCTATATCATGCATGTAACTAAATTGTTCAGTGGTTTTAAACATGCATTCAGCAATAAATTTTCGCTATTGACGGGGATCGATCATCGACCTCTCTAGAAGGCCGCTCGTATACTAAGAGTTAATAAGTTTCTGCAGTATTAACAACCTGGTCATTGGAGGAACACTTTTCCCACATAAAGAAATTCCCAAATTAACATGGGAATCACCAAATGGTCGGGACAGAACCCAGATAGACCACATCATGATTAACAGTAGATGGAGACATGCATTACAAGATGTGAAGGTAAGAAGAGGTGCAGATGTGGGAAGTGATCACCATTTAGTAGTAGCAAAACTGAAAGTGAAACTAAGAAGGGCTGGACCAACTGTAACTACACAGAAAAGGTTTGACATCAGCAAATTGAAGGACCCCCTTACCAGAAAAGCTTTTGCGGCTGACATAAAGAAACAATATCAATTTGCCAAAAGTCAGGAAAAGACATTGACTGATGATATAGACCAGAAATTTAACACCATTTCAACAATATATAAGGAAAGCAGCAAATCATGCTTGGGATTCCAGGAAAGGAAGAAGCAAGACTGGATAACACCAGAAACATTAAACACCATAACACTGAGAAAGGAAATGAAAAGAAAGAAAACAGAAGCGAAATCCCCCAGGTTAAAGCAACTATATAGTGAACAGTACAGTCAGCTGGACAAGGAAGTTAAACGCCAAACCCGAGCCAACAAAAGGAATTTCCTAGATGATCTTGCAAGACAGGCAGAAGAGGCAGCACTGAGAAATGAACAAAGCACAGTATACTAAATTTATCAGTGGAAAACGAGGTGCAAAGAACATTACATTAGTAAGAGATAAGCAAGGAAATCTCATCACGACAGCAGAGGGACAGGAAACAAGATGGGCAGAGAAACTCTGAACAAGGAACCACCAGAGACACAATTGAATGTTCCTGAGGCTGAAAACGATCTAGATGTAAATACAGACATTCCATGAAAAGAAAAAATCATCACTGCAATCAAAGGGTTAAAGAATGGAAAAAGCTCCTGGCCATGATAACTTAAATGCAGAGCTATTTAAGACAGACCCTGAGCTAGCAGCAGAACTATTAGAACCACTATTTGCACAAGTCTGGAAAACAGTGACAACACCAACGGAGTGGAACAAAGTAATAATTGTCAGATTGCCCAAGAAGGGAGATCTTGCAGACTGCAATAATTGGAGAGGAATCACTCTTCTCTCAGTTCCCAGCAAAATACTAGGCAGGATAATTATACAGAGAATTTCAAAAGTAGTAGACCACAAACTGAGGAAAGAACAAGCAGGATTTAGAAAGAACAGAAGATGTGTAGATCATATATTCACTCTCAGGAACATTATAGAGCAGTGCTCAGAATGGCAAAGACAGCTGTACATTAATTTCGTTGATTTTGAAAAGGCTTTTGTCAGCATACATAGGGACAGTTTATGGAAAATACTGAGGGCTTATGGAATTCCAAACTGCATAGTGTCAATCATAAAAAGCCTCTATTCCAACTTTACGTGTAGTGTTGGGCAGAGCAACCTAACCTTTGAGGTGAAGACAGGAGTACGACAGGGATGCCCCTTATCAACCACTCTATTTTTAACAGTCATAGACTGGGTGATGCGCCAGACAACAGAGGGCAGTCCAAGAGGAATAAGATGGACTACATTTTCTACATTGGTAGATTTGGAATATGCAGATGACATTGCACTACTAGCACATTCACATCAACACATCCAGGAAAAGACGAATAGACTTAATAAGTATAGCCAGCAGGTGGGCTTGAACATCAATTTAAAGAAGTCAGAGGTCATGACACTCAATGTGAGCAACCCTGAGCCCATATCAGTAAGAAATCAGCAACTGGTACAGACAGACACCTTCACATACCTAGGATGCATAGTAACACCAGACGTCGGGGCAGGCAAAAACATCAACATCAGAATGAATAAGGCAAGAACAGCCTTTTTTAGCCTAAACAACATCTGGAAGTCCTCTCAATACAGCACAAGCACAAAATTAAGATTATATCAGAGCTGTGTGCTTTCTGTGCTTCTCTATGGTGCGGAATCTTCTCTTCTTCTTCCGTCCTTAGCCACCGACCGTCAAAGCAGTCAGTGGCCATTACGCCTAGTGGCGTCTTAGGGCAACAGCAGATAGGTTTTCTTTGCCATTGTTTCCCATCACGCCTAGTGACGTCTTTAGGGCAATGGCAAATCAACCCATTTACTGTTGTTTCCGTAATATGGTGCGGAATGCTGGAGAGTTACAGAGAAGGAAATGTCGAAATTGTCCTCTTTTCTCACAACATAAAAAAAAAAAATTCACTGAATCTTTTGGCCGAATACCATCACCAACCAAGATCTGCTTACTCTGAGCAAGCAAGAGGACATGCACACCATCATAGCTGGCAGACGCTGGAGCTGGGTTGGCCATGTCCTCAGAAGAGAGACCGATGCCATCACAAGAACAGCTATGCTTTGGACCCCTGAAGGAAAACGAAAGAGAGGCCGACCAAAAACAACCTGGCGGGGGACTGTGGAAGCTGAGATGCAAAGAATGAACCAGAGTTGGGGCACTGTACAAAGGATGGCCACCAATCGACCAAAGTGGAATCAATTTATTGCTGCCCTACAAGACGCCACTAGGCGTGATGGCCACTGACTGCTTTGACGGTCGGCGGCTAAGGATAAAAGAAAAGAGAAGAAGAAGAAAATTAACAGTGCTCACAGTGTCAGTAGCCTTGTATTCCAATACATAAAGGAATGTCAGGTATGTAACTTCTCTCAGTATAAAAATTCTTTGTCACACCACAAATGGTCGATAGTTGGGAAATGTTAATGTTTGATTATTACGCCCCAACGGGCTGAATGTATATGAATTTGGAAAAAGAAATCTGGATAGCTATAGGTCCAGTTACAATTTATTCTTAATTCTTTTTGTTGGTACTCTGTCTCTTTCTGGGTGTAAACAAGTGGCCAAACAGGTCAACCTTGAAGACCCAATATTTATATAAGAATGTTCTTTTTGTACTGTTGGACTTAGATCCGTTATTCTCAGATTCAGGTTTAGGCGTAGGCTTGGGCCGCTGGTAGTTTTAGGTTTGTGACCCATACTATATTTTAGGAAGAAAAATACAAACATTTAATCACAATATCAGTATCTATCCTAACCCGCGCAACGTTATAATTTATTATCCATTCGGTTATAAGATTTTGATTAGAAACACATATGAGAAGCTTATCTATCGGTCTTATTAACCCGTGAAATAAATTCTAGTCATTTACAAAATTGACACATGATGGATAGAAGATAAATATATTTTTCGTCGGTATACCTTGCCTAGTGCATTTACTCGTCAATTAAAATATCTCTTACTGGTTACTAGCAATTAATTGAATTTATTTTACAGCTGGAAAATATTAGCTATATATATTTAATCTGCTAGCCAATTTAACACAGTAAATCCTAGTGAAATATAATGACGGACTTAACAATTAAACTCAAAAATACTAGTAACTATAATTACCACAACACAGAAATATGACTATCTCCACTCAGAAAACTAAGAAATTCCACTGGCATAATGGATCTAGAATTCGAAGCTAGACGTCTGAAATTTCTGTGGGTACTAGATAAACTGAGTTTAAAGCTGGAGTATATATATTAAATGGTCAGAAAATCGCTATCACTTGCTAGATTTCACGCCTTCACTTAGATTTTGGGAAATTCTTCGGCGGAATGCTGAATCGAAGCTTATTTTTACACTTATGCTGACCGTAGAATCGCCACTAGAGAATGGACATGCTTTGATCTGGCATCTCTCGCTGTAGCTGATTACGTTCCGAACAAACGGATGTGGGGGGGGGGGGGGGGGGGAATTGATTATCTCCCCTTTCCTCAGATTCCCCCTTACCAAAGTAATTACCGAAAAACTTAACTTATCACCCTTGATTTTAAAATTAGACCACTCATTCTCTGATCTGTCAATATTTCAGCAATTGCCCAATCGTTCGCGTGATAAATACAGTTAACGGCTCAGGACTAACTAATAGGTCTGTTGGTAAACATTACTAGTGCCTGATAGACAGAGAACAAGAAACTAGGCGTGGCTACAATTTGAGTTCGACAGATATCGAAGCGCATGCCTTCTGCGTTAAAGAAACATGGATATTAAAAAGCAAAGAGAGGTGGGAAACAGGTGGAAGCAAAACGTGTTGATATATGTAAATATATTTACATACTCTGTCACACTTATGATGATGATGATGATAAGAAGCAGAAATCAGCTGCAAACTCCACATTAACACAAACTGCAGAATGTGCGCTGGATGGGAAACCTGTAATCAGTTTCAGCTGCGATGCTTCATGGCACAGACAGAAGAGGAAAAAAAAAAAGTAAAACAATAAAACTTTACAGGTAGTGTCAATCATTTGGTTGAAGGTTGATGAAGATGGAGAAGAATCAGTCACTGAAAGATTTTTCTATTTTCTTCAACCTCTTCCTCTGTGGCAGCAAGTTGTTTTCTAGGGAGGAACATTAGATGATGTTGTAGGTGTGGTTTAATAGTGCTGACTTCTGATTTGAAGAAATTGTGAACTACCTTGCATTCTGCTTTCTTTTTTATCCCGTAAGGACATTTTTAAAACTTGATCAATTCCTGAAACATTTGTTAGCTTATTTTTCTTTTGGTGTTATTGTCACATTTTTCTATAATCA
This sequence comes from Oreohelix idahoensis, assembly GCA_024509875.1. Classification (NCBI taxonomy): domain Eukaryota; kingdom Metazoa; phylum Mollusca; class Gastropoda; order Stylommatophora; family Oreohelicidae; genus Oreohelix; species Oreohelix idahoensis. The sequence continues at coordinate 164,856 of JAMPIV010010130.1, read as the reverse complement.
AAAGTTTATCTTGATGGCCCACCATATTTTGAGAGTTTTCATGTCAACACCTTTATTTTTTTCTGTCTTCTTGCTCTTACGTACTTCTTATTCTCTCCTGAGCTAGGCAGTGTTCATCTGAATTGTTTTTTCATTTGTCAGGAGTTAGCATATGATGCCATCACCACCTTCACATTCACTTCATCTGCACCTTTGAACCCTGTCTGAACTGCCAGTTGTCTGTATTTTTTATGCACAGATTTGTGATTATCTTAGGACATTATGAAAGTATGAACGTAGTGGTGGCACAGATTATTTCCAAAGAAATAGTTTTTCAAATTAAATTAGAAACCACAAAAATATTTATAGAAGGTGTGATTCCTATATACACACAGTGGGATTCTTGCTGGTGCTACAGAGTTTGTGCACTGTGCTGATATCCTCCTTGTGTGATCTAAGGGAGGAGATTGGAGCACTGATGGAGTTGTCCATGTGCAATGAAACTTGCCAAAGAAATCTTTTATATTGGTTTTATGGATCACCTTTGACCAAGCAGCGACAGTAAATTCCATGACCTGTTGTACCATGACCTATTTTCATATATCCACCACGCTCCTGCTACTGTTGCTGTTGGTATCCTTATTGAAATATTTCATGAGCATCTGTAGGTAATAAGCTTAGGGCTCTTATAATGCCTTGATTGATTGGCTGCAGTAATGAATTGGCGTGGGCAGACAAAAGAAACATGGATGTTACCTGCGTAATGAGAATACTGATAGGACAGCCAGGAATAGTGTCCAAATTAAAGAGAACCTTGTTCTACAGATTCTTATTTTTTTCTTTAAACGGTGTTTCCCATAATGCCCTGCAAATGAATAGCAAACATTTATTTCTAGCAAGCTTTTCCAAACATGGCCCACCCAATTTGGGACACTTCTGAATTCGCTAGCAGAGATATCCAGAGATGGCCCTTGGCTTCTGAGCAATGGGTGTACATTAAATCTGGGCATCAATACATTCAAATAAACAGGGAAGGCTGTGTATACAAACGTGGTTGCATGCACACAACAGGACATGTAATTACACATTTTTTTTTATTAGCTAACCAAGCATGATGAATTGTTTCCTTATGAAGATGCTGAGCAGTGTTATAGACTTGATTGGGGTGAGGGAAGTCATCATCTTTATCATGCTGAAAGTGTATCGAACCAATTATGATAATGTTCTGTGACACGAGTCTGTACATTATAGTCTTACTAATTTTTCTTATCTTATTCTGAAGATGCTTATTTCCCGTTATTTATTTTATTCTTAATTTGCTGCATACTCATATTGTCAACGGGAAGCATGGCAGTTGCTGCAAATGTTACTTACTTGTTGTGGCATGTCTAATACTAGGGAGGATATGCCTGTACTTGAATCTTGTTGCTGTTATTGGTGAGGCAGATTTTGATCTCTTATTAAAATACCAATTGTGCTTAACCATGACCATCCTTTTCTTCACACATGCAGTGCTTAATGCACTCTCTAACCGGCAATTGTTTTCCCTGGTCTTCTAACCGCAACAAACAGGTTGGTTTGAGAGGAACTTTTATTTTTGGTATGTGTAGAGTGCTTTTATCAGTGGTTCCCTATTTCTCAGATAAAATGATGTCATTTTTTTAGAAGTGCACAAGGGACAACCATGAACTTCATCTCTTTCATCTTCCCAAGCCCCTGTAGCTGAAATAACATTCTGGTTATAATGACATTATTAACTTGCAATGTATCTGTGACGGGTAGCAGTAAATTGCTTGAAAGGCCTAGTGCTATCTCACAGTGCCTCCCACTCTGTGACAGAAATTTGCATTGTGCTCGGGATATAACCATCTCTAGCCTGACCTCATCGCTTGCTTCAATTTTAGACCTAGTGAATGTTCATACATTATTTGTATTTTTTTTTTCGGTTTGAAGTTCATGTGACATGATTTTTATCTTACTGTAATTTGCATGTGCCAGTTTTTCTCTTTCATATATTTGAGTAAAATGTGAAATGTTGAGTTGTTCGCTTAGTGGAAGCCATTGTTTGCTCTCACTTCTTAATTTATGTTTAAGAGTGAGAGAACTTGTAAAACAAGGGTAGAAATTAGCTTGACAAATAGCCTGTTGGATTGTGACTTGAGAAGAATTTAAAATAAAAAACACAGCTGAGTTTTTTTTTTTCACATCTGTGCAGTCTGCACTGTGATGCAATATTTTTTAATGTTTTCATCATTACTTGATGGTTTCCGCAAGAATCCTGAAAAAAATCAGGGGGGGGGGGGGGGGGGGGGGGGGGGGGGGGGGTTGCTGCTGTTGTTCTAGACTCTGGAAAAGTCATGGAATTTTGGATTGTTCAGTTGTGAAATGTTAGTTATTGCTAATTTCATAAAGCAGTTTTTAAAGTTCAGGTTATGACATAACACAGGTTTTTACACAACTGGCGATTGTTATATACTTTCAGAAACCACTATTCTAAATGTAATCATTAAATTGTTGCAGTTTAAAACTCACTTTTATAACTTTCAAATGCAAAAGAGTCTTTTCAAGGCTAAGTAACTGAAAGTATTCATTTATAATCCTTCAACACCATGTGCTGCGTTGACCTTCAGCAGTTTCATGCCAGGCTTTCCTGTCCTGTACCCCTCTGTTCAAGGTCTGTCTGTGTTTTCTTCAACACTATGTAATAAGTGTAATGTTATAGTTAACTTACCACTCAAAATAGCACATTATTTTCTACTAAACATTAGAAACTAATTACTCAGCTTTTCCCTGACAATTTAAAAAAAACAAAATACATAACGACACAAAAATCTTCATTAGAATTTAACATTTTACCACATAATTGGCTCACATTTACCTACAATCACTAAACTAGCACATTAAAAAAGTGAAACAATTTATTTCCTTACTGATTCCTTTATATTCTCAGTCTTTGAACAATTATACTTCTCTTGTAACAATTGCTTGTCCATTTAGCTTTATAAATGAGCAGATATTCTCTATTAGATAGAATGTTTGAACTAGATTACTGAAAGTAAAGGAGCTTATTGACCTTATGCTGTTGAAAATTAAGCATCAAATTCATGTTTTGTTGCCTTGTCAAATGATCTTTTTTGCATTTTAATGTTAGAAATGCAATTGTTATCATTAGTTGGACAGATCAGATTATTAGAATAAATAAATCGGCAGTGCTAAATCTGAGGAAAAAAATGAAAGTAATATTTAAGTCAGCTAGTCTGCTGGAAAATAAACAAATGTATGGTATTAAAAGGAAATCAATAGGATTTCAGGGGAACTGTATCTTGTAAAAGGAAGATAGGAATATTATAAGCTTTTTTTTTTTTTTTTTTTTTTTTTTTTTTTTTTTTTTTTTCCGTAACCAGCGGCACTTGGGCTTTCAGCCCTTCGGCCCAATGACATGTCATTGCGAGGCTGGGGAACCTGAGGACTTTCCTTCCAACCCGGTCAGGAGCTTCGCTCCTTCCCATCCACAGAGGGTTTATCACAGGAGCCGTTCAGGCTATTCAGTCAAATTTCCGGCCGTAAACATTTCTTCAAACGCCGACGCCCGGGTTTGAACCATGAACACCTGGTCGCCAGTACAACGCCGAAGCCATTACACCAGCATAAGCTAAGCTGTTCAAAGCTGCAAGAAGTTTTTAGGGAATAAGAATACTCAGCATTAAGGAACTGCTTACATTACTTCTAGGAACAGTATTCTAGGATAGAAGATTTTACTTTGCATGTTGTCTGCAAGACAATATAGAAGTTCTTCCTACTAAAATGTAAAAGGTATGACAACAGAGAATCTCAATATTGAAATTGTTACAAACACCCATACCTGTAGAACAGGTGTTGAGAATAGACAAATCTCAGAACTGCACAGTGTAAGTCAAACAGTATATAACAAAAACAATAATTAATAAATAATTGTATTAATAAAAGTTTAATAGTAAAAGAATAACAAGAATGTAAAGATCAAGTAATACATTTTAGCAGTATCACGTTAAGAGTATGAATCTGTCCATCCTACCCTTTTCTCATTCCTCGAATGTGGCTGACAACTCACTGGCCTCCATCTAGGGGGCCTGAGTAAGAGGGCTTGTGAGCTCTAATAGTGATGGTTTTTGTGGTGAATTGTTTTGCATGTTGGGGTTACAAGCCCCATGTGTGGTCTAGGTGTGGTTGGGTGATGGTCATTTTTGTCTGTAATCTTCTCAGAAACTCCAGGACCCACTTCTTAATAAATAAAAATGGAGAAAAAAAACTACATCGAGCAATAGAAGTAAATATGAAGATAAAAGTCAATTAAAATGTTAATAGGTTAAAAAAAAAAGTAATTAATGAAACCACAGGAAGAACACAAAATTTTGCCTACACAGTGTTATTATACTCAAACCACCAGTGAAAAGCCAAGATTTAATGTATTTTATTAGCACAGCAGTTAATACGTGCACCATTCAGAATCCACATTTTAGTACTAAAATTTGCAAACAGGTGGTTCTCAGCTTAGAATTTATATTTTGTCTTGAAAGTAATTTTTTTAACCAATACAAAAACTTTTGGTATCTTTTGGCAATATAACAACTTTCTTTAAGTTATCATCTCTACAGAACCATACATCAGGTCACAGTGACTTAATATCCATGGAGCAAGCAGTTAGTGAACTGACCTCAACTACTTCAGTTATAGTCTTTAATATCCTCAATCTTTAGACTATTATACTTCTATTCTCGTGCTTCCTTTTACCTTATAAAAGAACCAAATATCCTATTAGCTCAAGTGTTAGTTACAAATTACTTATGTTAAAAATAAGCAATCCACTGTCTTTGGGCATGTTATGAGAAGAAGAACGCTGGAGTATATCATAACATTGTTATTAACAACAGGAAAGATTCAATCAATAAGGGATAGAGCATGACAAAGAGAGAAGATACTGGACAGTCTGACATCATGGCAGAGACAAAAAAGTCAACAACAGAACTAATAAATAGTATTGGAGACAGGAAGTTGTGGAGAGACATCGTTGCCTACACCACCAGGCATGGTACTTGAAGAAGTAGAAGAAAAGTTTGAAACTAGACTACCTGCTTGAACAGACAGTAGGGGAACTATCAACCTCAGATTAATTATCCTAACCTAAACAGTGCCTGACCCACAAATAGATCATATTAAGTACAATTTATTTGTTCCTGGACTTGATTTTGTTAGAAAGAAATTTAGTTTTAACAATTGAACTGTGCCCATTATGTGTGAATAGAAATTCTTTTCTAGCGTCATAAATTCGGCTGTCTGAAATATATTTGTTCATACAAATAACATTACAAAATAATTGAATAATGTATTCAACATTTTCTAACTTCCTGGATAGTTGTGTTAAATCAGCAAAATTGTGATTCATTTTCTAGGCGCAATGAGAATTATAACGGGAGGCATGAAGTCAACACCTATAAAAGAACTCGAAAAGATTACGTGCCTCCAGCCAATGACAGATAGAAGAGACTGCAGGGCTCAGCAACAGTCCGAAAAATTCAAAAGACTAACACTACCCAATGTGCCATAGAATAAATGCTATTAGAAGGCAAAGACTCAAACGAAGTAATTTTGTAGAATCAACCAAACCACAAATGAGAGCAGTATCCATAGATGAAATATCCACTGTTAAACCCATCTACACTGCACACAAGCTTCCAGTTTGGAAACAAAATCGTTTCCCTAAAATGATAGAAAACATTCCTGGAATTGAAAGTAAAAAGAGTCAAACTGCAACAGATAGAAAATCCATAGCGACAAAATACATAGAGAAACATTATCCACGCAACACCTGGACCCATGCATACACAGATGGATCAGCAACAAATGCAACAGAAAATGGAGGTGGGGGTGTCTTTCTGACCTTAAGCACTGGTGCAGAAAAAAGGCTGTCAGTGGCGACAGGACGATTCTCCAGCAACTTCAGAGCAGAGGCAGAGGCCTTGAAAACTGCAGCAGAGGTTATATTGACAGAAGAAACGGCAGAGAGACAAGTTGCTTTCTTTACTGATGCACAGTCAGTAATTGCAACGTTGAAAAGCCAAAATAATACAGACCTGGATGATCTCAGAGTAGTGCTCCACAAACTTTGTCAACGATTCAAAAGTGTTGTGATCCAATGGATCCCATCTCATTGTAGTATTGCCGACAATGAAGAGGCTGACAGAATGGCAAAAGAATGTTCACATCTACCTCAGCCTGATGCAAGCATAACTTTAGAGGTGGCAAAGAGTTTTATCAGAATCAGTTACAGAAACAAATGGAATGTAGAACATCCAGGGCACACACAGAATGATGCTTACTACCAGCTCCACAGAAGAGAACAAGTGGTAATCTTCAGACTCCGCACTGGCCACAACAGATTGAGATACCATCTATTCAACAAGCTAAAGATAGGAACTACCGATCAGTGTAACTGTGGCACTGATAAAATGACTGCTGAACATCTGCTTCAAAGTTGCCCCTTATATGTGGTACAGAGAAAATGCATATGGCCGACGCCAGCTCCTTTCGTGGAAAAGCTTTACGGGGATTCAAATAGCCTCAAACTGACTACTGCTTTCTTTGAGAACATTCAAGTGGACGTCTGAGAGTGTACGAAGAAGAAGAAGAATTTTCTAGGCAAAGGCACATTACTATGCCATCAATAATAAGGCTTGTCAGTTCATTTATAAAAAAGAAATTAAACATTTATTAGATAATTTCACTTATTTACTTAGTCGTTCCTCTTCTACCATGGGTTGTAGAGGTTTGCCAGAGAGAGAGTGCCATACTATCCTATTGGCTGTCTTCCTCTTGGCCTGGTTCCAGTCTAGTCCGTTAGAGATTGTCTAATGTTGTCCTCTCAGCAAACTCTGGATCGTCCTGGAGGTCTGGATCCCTGATCCTTAGTTTACCATATTTACTGTGTTAGCCGTTCTTATCCCATGCTGCAGAAATGACCAAACTATTTTAATTGGGACTGTTCTACTCAGGTCTGCAAGGGTTGGGTTTTGTAACTGTAACGTATCATCTGGTACAGACCACATCTCTTCTTGTTACTTCAATTAAGATAATTCTAATGATGTAAAATTTATATAAGCATATATAAAATGTACAGTAATATCTTCAATACAGTTACAAAATTTATTTACAAATATTGTGTGTGAAAAAAACTCCGCCAATGCCGGTCCCAAGCCCGGATGAAAAAGGAGGAGGGCGGCCTGCATGGAGGCCGTAAGGAGGCAGCCCCTCCACCATGCAAAGGCACAACAGGCCAATCACCTGTTTGCTTTAAATCATGATTACGCGAACTACAAGAGAGAAAACCGGACTGATTCTAAAGGCGACGAACTGGAACGGACTACGGACTACGACTTATGGAACTTGGAACACAAGAAGTATAAATGGGAAGGAAGAGGAGCTGGTGGAAGAGATGAGGAAAGCAAAACTAGAAATCCTGGCTATAACGGAAACGAAGAAAAAAGGACAAGGAGTCATGGATCTCGATGGCAACACGTTGCTCTACAGTGGTGTACCATATCTGAAAGAGCTAAAGGGGGCGTGGGTTGCATTGTGGCCCAAAATTAAAAAGATAGTATCAAGGGATGGAACTTTGTCTCGGAGCGCATTATGGTTGTAAAACTAAAAGAAGGAGAAACCATAGTCAACCTGGTCATAGTGTATGGGCCAAATGAGGATGAGAGAGCAGAGGTCAAGGAGGAATTCTTCGAGCTGCTTCAAAGGACAGTGGATGACTGCCTAGATGAAGTTATTATGCTCGGAGATTTTAATGCCAGAGTTGGAAATGACCATGCTAGATGGGGTGGAGTTATCGGAAGATATGGAGAAGATACTCTCAATGACAATGGAAAGCGACTCCTTAGATTCTGAAGAGAGCAGAAAATGATCATTACAAACACAAAGTTCCCCCATAAGCGCATACATGCATACACTAGATGTGAACCAACCAAGAATGAGAAGTCAGTGATCGACTATGCCATTGTTCGGAGAAGCTCATTCAGATATGTCCGAGATGCAAGAGTCTGGAGGGGGCCAGAGATTGGAAGTGATCACTACCTGCTAACAATCAAACGAACAACTGAAAGAGTTGCTCAGCCTAGGAACTGCCCAACATCACGCAAGAAACCAAGTAAACGAGCAGGAGAAATGAGCATTAGGACCTACAAGCTGAGAGAGCCAGAAATTAAGACCAGATATCAGGGGCTTATTGCTACAGCAGTGAGCAACACAGAAGAACGACCTGATGACTTGGAAACCCTCTGGAATAAATTCAAGGATATCATAAAGACAGCTGCTGCAGAAGCATGCGGTGAAGTCCGACTTGGGAACCAGAGAAAGAGGACACCTTGGTGGACAGAGGAAGTCAAAGAGAAAATAAGAGAGAAGAAAATGGCATGGAAACAATACTTAGGAGCTAAAAACACAACAGGACAAATGGAGAAATATAGAGAATATGTGACACTCAGAACAGAAGCAAAGAACAAAGTGCTAGCAGCAAAACAGAAGTCCTGGGAAGAATTTGGAGAAAAGCTAGAAAAAGATGCACAAGAAAACCAGAAATTGTTCTATAAGACCCTAAAAAACATGAGGAAAGAAAAACAATGCCCTCTCAAATTTATAAAGGACAAGCAAGGCAAATTGCTTACTGCCCCGAAGGAAGTAATGGAAAGATGGAAAGAATATTTCTCAGAACTCCTGGATGGTGAGCATGATGAAGCATCAGAAATGATAACCACTAGCACAGAAGAGAAAACCAATGATGGTGAAGATGACATAAAGATGGAAGAACTGAGGGCAGCACTAGAGAAAATCAAGATGGGCAAAGCAGCAGGGCATTATGGTATAACACCAGAAATGGTTAAGTACATGGGAGCATCAGGCGACCTATTACTCTTAAAGGTCCTACAGGCAGCATGGTGCAACAAGACCATACCAAAGGATTGGGAGATTGCCATCATAACACCAATTTTCAAAAAGGGTGACAATCGACAATGTGGAAACCATAGAGGCATATCCTTTCTCAGTGTCCCTGGTAAAATCTACTCTAGAATCCTAGAGCAGAGACTCCGACGCCTAGCTGAGCCACAATTGGATGAGGTCCAGTGCGGATTCCGAGCAAACCGAAGTACTCAAGACCTAATCTTCACACTCAGACAGCTGAGTGAAAAAGGCCCTTGAGTATAAGAGTGAGATCCATCTTTGTTTCATAGATCTGACAAAGGCGTTTGACAGGGTCCCCTGGAGCAAACTTTGGGACTGTTTGGCAAGGAAGAATATTCCAGCACCTCTGATTCATGCTATACAGAGCTTCTACAAGTCTTGCAGAAATTATGTGAGGACAGCAAACCATAAGTCAGAAGAGTTCAGGACCACCACAGGTGTAAGACAAGGTGATATCCTATCACCTTACCTCTTCATACTCCTTATGGACGATGTCATCAAGGCATGTAAGGAGAGAACAAGAAAGTATTCAGTGGGGTACTGGAAGATGAGACAGGTCTATATTTCGGAGCTGGCATTTGCTGATGATGTTGCCTGATTGCTAAATCAGAGGCACATCTCCAATCCAACCTGCAAGTCTGGAAGGAAGAGCTGGAGAAGAGAGGGATGGTCATAAGCAGCTCTAAAACAAAATCCATGGTGATATCACGAGAGGAAAGAAAACATCAGATTAAGTTGGGAGAACAGGTCCTGGAGCAGGTCGACCACTTTAAATATCTCGGAGCTATTATAGACCGAAAGGGAGGCATCAAAGAAGAGTTGGCACTCGAAAAGCAGCGGCTGGGAGACTTTTTCAGGCCATAAATCGTGGATTCCTCAGCAAGAAAGAGGTTGGTAAGAAAACGAAGATGGCTGTATACCGCTCCACCTATGTCCCAGTCTTGACATATGGATGCGAGTCGTGGGCAATGACTACAACCTACAAAAGCCAGATCCAAACCTCAGAAATGAGGTATCTGAGGAAAGTGGTTGAAGTAACAAGAAGAGACATGGTCCGCAACCAGACGATCCGTCAAGGCCTAAAATCCCATCCGCTGCAGACCCAAATAGAACAGTCCCAACTAAGATGGTTTGGCCATGTCTGCAGAATGGGAGAAGATCGGCTACCACGACAAGCATGGGAAACAAAGAGCCAGGGATCCAGACCTCCAGGACGACCCAGAGTCCGCTGGGAGGACAACATTAGACAATCTTTGAAGGACCGAGGACTAGAATGGAACCAGGCCAGGAAGAAGACAGCTGATAGAATGGTCTGGTGCTCTCTCTTCCAAACCTCTACACCTCACGGTAGAAGGGGAACGACTAAGTAAGTAAGTGTGTGAAAAAAAAAATTTCTTTTCCCCCCTAATGTACCAGCAGGGAACAAGTGCCATATGATTAAAATACAATTATATTAACAACAAATGTTCAAATATTACAATAACATTTTTTAAAGCAGTTTAAAAAAAATTTTTTTTTTTAACTCTTTGACTCGAGACCAACGCTCTGAGCGTTGCAAAATTCAAGGCGCCGTGCCAGCGCAACGCTCAGAGCGTTCTTTTTAGTTTATCACGAATAAACCCTAAAAAATCGTCCGTTTAATGCAGTTCATATTTTAAAACTCGTATAATGACTTCCGCTACTATTTAAACAACTAATCTGACTGTAGTTAAGCAGCACATGTGCATGTTTTGATGTTATTATCACAATTTGTGTGACGATTCGCGTGTTTGCATTTTTCGTTGTTATTGCTAGAGAAATACGTCATGCTTTATATTTACATTTTCTAAGTCTCCTAAGCAAATAATTGTGTTGAACTACTTTGAAACATTGCTGACATTGATGATGATTGTTTGGTAGTCACAGTTTGTTGTCAAAATACAGAATCGGTGCAGAAAAGCCAGACACATTAGATTTAGTTGATGAGTGGGCATAGTCATATTCTGGCCAATCAAAAAGCAATAAAACTAGACCTACCGTAACATCTAATCACTAGTCCTAGGTAGAAGATGAAGCTAGGGATACTATTAAAACATTAAACAAGTGTAAACAAGTTTTTATATAACGTTATTCTTCTTTATTTCTTTGAAAATTATGTAATGCACGATTGCATAATTTATATTTGTCTTACAAGGGACCACAGTAAAAACTGGTGTGAATAACACTAGATGTACTAATTGTGGCCATAAGCAATGTTTTTTTTTTTACTTTGTATATGGATTAATTTGATGTTTGAAGACTAAAAAGAGAGTTTTATTGTCTACAACAGTAATTTATCTTTGGTAAGATCGTATTCTACAGTTAACTTGTTAGTGTTTTTCAATTTTACATGCAAAATGTTTTAAGTATACCGAACACACTTGTGTTAGTACTACCAAAGATGTTATATTTTATAATTCTCTATCCATTTCCCTACAGTTTGGTATATAATAAGTACATGTTCACAAAAAAAGATTAACATACAATTTACACTAAAAGACCTCACCGTTTAGAATTCTTCAAAAAATAATTATGGCACAAGTTGGAAAATAATTATGGAGTCAAAGAGTTAAGCAGGCAAAATGTTGTTTGATTGTTTTCTAAAATATATGAGAAAGAATGCTCATGACACCAATAGGAAAGAGAAAAATTGTGATGGAGTCATTAAACAACAAAGATTAATATAATTAGATATTCAGTTAGCATAATGTATTAAATACTCTCATCTTAAAATGACTTTTTAATTATGTTAATGCTAACAGATTTTTTTTTAAAGCTATTTTATTTTCCTATGACACCAATTTTTTGGGGGAAAATCACATGCTGTTTATCATTAGATAAATACTTTTTGTAGTCTGAAGTTTCACAGAGTGATCACAAAGAAGTCTTGATTTTGTTTTCTGTAAGAGCCCTGTGACTTGGATTGAAATTAGGACATGGAAGATTTTGTCTCTTTCTCAACATACCCAAAAGTTTCTACGACAGTTTTAGGCTCCCACCTACAGAAAAAAAAAAGGAAAAGAAAAAAAAATTGTAACATTAGAAAGGAAAACAGAGAACTCCAAAGTTAGGATTGACTAGATATTGGGAAAGGTCAGGAATTTGACATTTAACTGTATTGGTAGAGCAGGCACCTTGTGACATCTGGTCAATGTGTTAAACAGGCAACAATGGGTATTCTATCAGTAGGGCAAGATTTCTAGTAACTTTATCTCAATACTTCTGGGGTTCATGTGTTGTGAATTAAAACAACTGAATATATTAGATGTGTTCTTGTGTTGTATCAGTCTTGTTGTTGCTTGTATAGTTTAGGCTTTCAGTAGAACAATTATTAATATGGAATTGCATCTGAAATTATTGAATTGGTTCTACACAATATACCATATTTTTATCATAATTTCATTTCAGAATGAAGTACTGATACACACATGTATATTAAAGCCATTTCTTCTTCTTCTTCCTCGTTCGCCCTGAAATGGACGGTGGTTGCGTTGTGTCTGTTTACGCCGTAGCTGTGATATCTGCACCTTTCGGTCGACACATCCAACTTCAGCACAGCATTTTTTAGGGACCAGGTTTGCCTTCCCATTGCGATCCGTACTCGCTGAGCCAGACTGCACTGCTGCAGACTGTTTCCAGGACCACCACGTGGAGGTGGAGTACGGTCTTAGTCAGCTCTGGTTCGCTGACTCTGATGCAAGCAGTCAAGCTATGGGTCGCTGACTGCATTCTCTATTGCTGCATCTTTTGGTCCCTTAAGCCATTTTAATATATACAATTTTAAAAATATACATTCTCACACAGTCATTTTTTTAAAACATCACACATCAGATTTTTAAACACATCTCCACACAGTCATTGTTGAAACATATCTCCTCACATTCATTGTAAAACACATCTCCACACAGTCACTGTAAAACATCTCCTCACAGAGTCATTGTTGAAACACATCTCCTCACACAGTCATTGTTGAAACACATCTCCACACAGTCATTGTAAAACACATCTCCACACAGTCATTGTAAAACACATCTCCTCACAGCCATAGTAAAACACATCTCACAGTTATTGTTGAAACACATCTCCACACAGTCATTGTAAAACACATCTCACAGTCATTGGAAAACACATCTCACAGTCATTGTAAAACACATCTCCACACAGTTATTGTTGAAACACATCTCCACACAGTCATTGTAAAACACATCTCCTCACAGTCATTGTAAAACATCTCGGTCATTGTAAAACACATCTCCACACAGTCAATGTAAAACACATCTCCTCACAGCCATTGTAAAACACATCTCCACACAGTCATTGCAAAACACATCTCCACACACAGTCATGGTTTTATTATATGCATTATAATTTAATTAAAGGTCACAGCTTAAAGACGTTAAGATTTATGCGGGATCTTAATTTATCATTAATAGACTCCATCCTTTCCATGTGTGCTGTGACTCCACACTTACTTAAAAAAAACAAACACACATAGGCATAAACAAAATACATTTGTGCACTAACTTTTCCTTCCCTGGAAGTTTGTAAGGTTAAAGTATATTCCTAGCCCAGACAGCTAGACCTGCTTCTAGAGATACAAATCAGAAATCTATGTACCTGCTTCTCGAGATACAAATCAGAAATCTATGTACCTGCTTCAAGAGATACATATCAGAAATCTGTGCAGTATATAGCAGTTTTATCTGAAATACTAGATGTGATTCCTAGGTCTCGTAATTAAAACAAAAAGAAAGGAATTGTACAGCTGCTGTTTCAGGCATGTCATAAGATTTGACCAGAACATGTTTGTGCATGGACTGATAACGTCATCACGTAAAAGATTGCGGTAGAAACCACCACTGTAAGAGTATATGAAATGTTTCAGGGCTGGCTTCTTGCAGGAGGCCAACTGCTACTAAGATCCCATAATGCTTAGGGAGGAAAAGAGGGGAAGAAGAATTGTATAAAATATCAAATAACATTAGTGGAAATAAATAATTTTATTGATGATTTGGTTTTGAATATCTTTTGTTTATTTCTTTGCTATCATTTACATATTTTCACTGTGTGAACTCTATAATAGCAGTACCAATTCACGTTTTTGCTTCTTTATTTCTGCTCATAATTATGTGTGTTTCCCCTATAAGAGATTTTATAAAATAATATTTTGTGAGAAAAAAATCGTGAGAAGTATGTAATTATTGTAATGTTCAATCATAAAGTTGCATAATTAGTTCAGAAGCATAGTATTAGTGTAAAGTTTTTATTCTCTTTTTTATATGTGTGTGCGTGTTCTTTTTTTTGTTTTATAAATTGTCATTAATGTTGGATCGATTAGTTACAATTGGAAAAAGAATAGTGAGATAAACCTAAGGGCAGAACGCACATTGAGATGGGCATAAGAGCAGAATGCACACTAAGATAGACCTAAGGGCAGAACGTGCATTGAGATAGGCATAAGAGCAGAATGCACACTAAGATAGACCTAAGGGCAGAACGTGCATTGAGATAGGCATAAGAGCAGAACGCACACTAAGATAGACCTAAAGGCTGAACGTGCATTGAGATAGGCATAAGAGCAGAACGCACACTGAGATAGACCTAAGGGCAGAATGCACATTAAGATGAGCATAAGAGCAGAAAGCACACATAACCTAAGGGCATAGAATATTTTTACTAACACTGTCTAGCAGATCAAATATTTCATTACCCTTTCACGTTCACAACAGTAGAATGTACGTTTATATTTTTTCATCATGCAGGAAAGTTTTGAATCTAGAAGATCTGAACCCAATTTTGGCCGTTTCTACAACACCAGCTATTTGGGCATAGGGAAACCAGGTTACGTAAAAGGAGCTGGCCTCAAGCAACTGGATAAAAACAAATCACTTAGTGGTTCACACTTCCATCGACCACGTGAGTTTTCCTCCCAGATCTTTTGATTGGTTGATAAGAACTGTTAACACCATGTTTGTATTTGTAAGAAATTGTGAAGATAATGTATTTATAGGGAGCAGTTTAAACTTCTCATGAACTTACTTATCCTGTCTAGTGGATAGATGCTTAGCAATTGTTCATTTGTTGTTTTGTTTACAGATCTCATAAATGTGAATGTAAGACATATTCTGACAATCACTTAGTGTTTTTGTTAACAGTCACATAAAGTATATCTGTTATTTGCAAAAGGTGTATCTGGTTATATGCAAACATAATTAATACTGCATTTATCCATGAATATTAATTTAAAAGCCCTGTGTAGTTCCCGGGGGGTGGGGTATCAGAAGAGAAACAAAGAATAGGACTACTATACCCCCAGACAGTACAAAGTGACATGTACGAGGTTGTGTATTGGGGCTGACAATCTCATGTAAAAAAAAATGGCCACAGAAACCACAACTTCAAGAGCATGTGAATGTTTTATGCAGGTTTCCTGTAATAGGAGCAGCTGCAGTGGTGGCTCCATGCTCCGTAAGGAGCACAAATGAAAATGATGATGATTATTAATTTAAATCCAGTGTGTATTAGTAAGGATTACCTGTAATTTTACCTTTGTCATTTTGTTTGTGTTCCAGCCAATTTTACCTTTGTCATTTTGTTTGTATTCAGCCAATTTTACCTTTGTCATTTTGTTTGTATTCAGCCAATTTTACCTTTGTCATTTTGTTTGTATTCAGCCAATTTTACCTTTGTCATTGTGTTTGTGTTGCAGCCAATTTTACCTTTGTCATTTTGTTTGTATTTCAGCCAATTTTACCTTTGTCATTTTGTTTGTATTTCAGCCAACTTTACTTATTCCAAGGATCCACCAGCCTTTTTAAAGAAGAAAGGTCAGTTAAAATTTTTAAAATAAATATGCTGTGTACTGTGAATTAGAAATACAGGTACTGTTTATGATCAGACCACCATGAAAACCTAACCTTTTTTTGATAATTTATTTAGGTTTATCATTCATCTGCCTCATTATTCACAAACATGTACTTTTAAAAACTAACTGCAAAAATTAAAGCATCTGTTATTAATATGCATAAAGTCTGTTTGTATTGTAGCATTTATTCATTTGTTTAACTTTTCATTTTCTTCCTTTAGCATCTGGCATGGCAGCTCTAGGTAAGGATGATTATTGTGCATGGTCTTGAATGCCCCTTCATATGAGGAACAGAGAAAGTACATATGACCATCACCAGTGCCATTCCTGGAAAAGCTGTACAGTGATGTCAACAGTCTCAGACTGACCACTGCTTTCTTTGAACATATTCAAGTTGACGTCTGACGGTGAACGAAGAAGAAGAGCGTCCCTTCTACTTCTGAGGGAGTCTCTGTTTAGACAGACAGAATAGGAATACTGCTCCCTCGGGCATGTTGTAAAAGGCAGAGCGACTCATTTAAGGTTGTGCCTGGGGCTGGTGACCTCATTATGAAAACAAATTGCTACAGACAACCACCCCCCCCCCCCCCCCACTGTGAGAACATGTGAATGCTTGGTGCAGGCTTCATACACAAGGGGATCAGCTGCAGTGGTGGCTGCACTTGCTGTAAGGAGGGCAAAGGAAAATCATGATGATGATGGTTTGGAACATGTTGAGTGCACATCATGGGGTGAGACAAATTTGAAGATTTGCTTCGCACCACGATATGACTCACATAAACGCAGAATATTGAGTTTAGGATCTGACGTAGTGCAGGATGACGTAAGTTCTGGTTTCAGGGAGATATTCAAAAGTGTTCGTCCAAGGTGGCTGTGTCCACTGGACTGGGAAAGTGTTCGTCCAGATGTGGCTGTGTCCACTGAATTCAAAATGTGTTTAAAGGACTGGGAAAGTGTTCATCCAAATGTGGCTGTTTCCACTGAATTTAAAATGTGTCCGATAGACTTGGAAAATGTAGAAAATATTCTACTGAAATAAATACGGCTAAGATTGCCAGGAATGTGTGATAGATTTATTACTAAACAGGAGGCTGACTTGACTCTGGAACTGAGATTTCGTTACGAATATACTTCAAGTGAAATAATCAAGTGGAACTGAAATATGGCTGAGATTGCCAGGAATGTGTGATAGACTTATCACTAAGGTTAGTTGCCAGGAATGTGTGATAGACTTATCACTAAGGTTAGTAACCTCGAATAATTCGTGTAAATGTCGAGAAGCATTGAGTATCGACTACCTTCAACCACCCCTGTTGTAGGTGAACTAAATATGTAATGAAGATTGTGTGAATACACATTTGTTGATCCCTTCGGAGCATAGAAGGATGTATAAACATTGAGTACGTTTTAAAAGGGCGAACCTAGATAATATTGTGTTCAGACTAAACTTAAAGGTAACGAACTCAGAATAAAAATAAATGAAATGAATATGGTTACTGATACTTAAACACACAAGGACGATAATAGTGATTCAAGTATTGACATTGAATCGGACATGTGTCTTTATAAGTATCGTATTTCCATTATGTTTAATCGTCGTGTGGTAAATTAAATTGAGTTGAAATATTACATGGACTGCGGCATTGGTGTTTACAGTTCATGTGTTATATTAAATTGAATTTGAAAAAATAGTAACAAGTTCCACAAATGCATAAGCAGGGAAGATGAAATGAATGCTACACATTTATTTAGAATCGATTCCAAAGAAAATGAAGCCACATTTTTCTGTTGGCGTGGTGTGAAAAATGAAACACCTAGACAACAAGATCACAACGACCTGAGACGCAGTTAATATATTTACATCAATATCATACAAGTACTAAACTAAACCACACTAACACAGATCAACAGACAACTGGTAGCATCATCACTTAACAGAACCCCTTGACGCTTGATGCTTGCTGTACCAGTGAAGTCATAGTTAAACATTTCAAAACTGAATGAACTTACAGTAATATCAAATGTAGAGGTAAAGGATCCTTTTACGCGCCCATTGAGGCATATTGGGAATATGGTGTTAGCCCATATTTTCTTGACCATCGGCACACTAGGGGCGATGTGGTAAGCATCATGCCAGCTGCCTTAACCTTCCCAGAGTTGCTCTGGTACCCAATTCATGTGGCTGGGTCGACCCTGGAGCCGTTTGCGGTCTAAAAAATCCCACCTCAACTGCAGATTGAACCATGGATCACCAGTGCACTAACCACTGAGCTACCGTGGCTCGTTTAATGCCAGTATTTGATTGAAACTCAGTTGATATCTATTGTAGCTTTACATAATAATAATAATACGCTTTACATACAGCGTGGAGAATGCCAGTAGGACAAGGTATCAGGAGGAGATGCTGGTGTTAGATAGAAAACGTATTAAGAAAACCAGTTGATACCTACTGTGGCTTTACATACAACGTGGAGAATGCCAGTGATACCAATGTGACATTAATCAGGAGGAGATGCTGATGTTGGATAGGACACATATTGAGAGAACCAGTTGATAGCATTACAAGGCTGATATGGAATCCTCAGGGTAAGAAAAATGAGGGGAGACCAAAAACATATGGAGAAGAGATCTGGATACACACATGAAAAGGATAAAGAAAACACATAAAAACCTTGAATGGATGGCACGGGATAGGAAGGTACTTGTTGATTACCTATGCTTAAAGGGGAGCAGAAAGGGGACAATGATGGTGCAAAATGTAGCTGATGTAAAAATTTGCAGGAGATCATAGAGCAATTTGAAGCCAGTGTTCAAACATCATCAGTTCTGTGCTGCACATGAAACCTTGTACAGGTCTGTATCCTTTAATCCGAAATGCTTGGGGACATCTGTGATTCAGAAATCTGATATTTTTAGTTTCCAGATGGCACCCAAAAGTCACCCAAAATAGCCCAAAAGTAGCCAGAGTCGCCAAAAATGTGTTCGAAAGTCGCCGAAATTGTGTTTGAAAATCGCCTAAAGGTTGGCCAAAAAAACTTTCAGTTTCGGAATATTTCGGTTTTCAGGAGTTCGAATTCAAGGATATGGACCTGTATAGTATAGACAGTAGTAATTTAAGTGTTAATTAATGTTAGTTTGTTGTTGCAAATGTCTGTTTTGTACATATAAATGTATTGAAGAGGACATTCAGATCATCTGCTGTTGTGGCATTCTGGTGACTGTTTGTGTAGCATTAGAATTGTGTTCATATGGGTTCTCACATTCAGAGTTAGTCAGTCATGCTGCACCGTGCGGCTTTGTTTATTTCACTTTGCAGTTTTATCCTCGCACACACAGATATGCTTGTATTTATATGTATAGAAAAATGAAAGTACTAAACTTATGTAAATTATATGTATGAAGGAATGAATCACTTGGGAATACTGAATTCTTCCTACAGCCTCAGGGCAGAGACGTATAGTTAAAGTACGTCGCAGCTCCTCCCCAGCAGATCTACGAAACCAAGAACCTGTTCGTATGAGCATGTTTCCAAGTGCTAAACCCAAGCAGCCCAATGAACCTGACAAAATAGAGAGAGATGATTGGCCTGCTCCTGCCTCACCAGCTGCCATACTGCCAGAGATCTGTAAGTCACACTTGACAAATGAGCCTTGTATGGTCATATAAATTTACATAAATTATCTGAACAGTATAAGACTTGTACAGTCACAGATATTAGTATAATTTGTGTGAAGAATATTAGCCTTGTATAGTCACAAATATTAGTATATATTTTGTGAAGACTATAGTAACAAATCGTTGTAAAGACTATGTGAAGGATATGAGCCTTGTATAGTCACAAATAGAAGTATGTATTTTGTGAGGACTGTGTCACAAATAGTTGTCTAGACCATTGGTTCTCAACGTAGGCCATATGGCCCTCCAGAGGGCCGTGGCATATTTGTAGGGGGCCACAGTAAGTGCCATATTTCTGGTAAAGTACCTTTTTTTCCAGCTAACAAGGACTATGAGGGGGTCCACAGAGGTAAATGAGGCTCAGAAGGGGGCCATGAGCAAACAGAGGTTGAGAATCCCTGTTCTAGACTATGAAATGAATATAGAATATGAACTTTGTGTATTGGCTAAATGGTTAGAGTGCTGGCCTCTCAGCCGCAGAAGTTACTGGGCTCTAGGATCGAAACTTGGTAGTGTCTCGCTCCAGTCTACCCAGCTGTAAATGGATACCTGACTTTGCTCCTGAGTTAGGGAAGGCAAAGGCAGCATGGAAGGGAACTGGTCACCCCTACCTCATTATGCTGGATCTAGTATGGTGAAGTCTCTAACACTTCACTCCCCGATAGCAGCACATGCTATGGAACTACCTATTATCACAAATATATATTTTGTGAAGACAAGTCACAAATACTAGTATGGACTATTTAAGAATATGAGCCTTGAATGGACAGAGTAGCCCTGTCTAGGTCCTGGGGGTCTCTGAGGAGACAAAGGAAGAGTACTTCCTCAGGCATGTTACAAAAAATGACTAATACATGGGGCTGGCAGTTTCATCAAGTTGTTGCAGACACCACTGCTGAAAGGTGCTTGATAGATCAGTGAAATTTTCATGACTTAAAAAACCAGGAGCTATTCTTCATGAAGCTGTTTGCTGTCCCACTGGTGCAGCTGACTAGATTTTAGTGGGACAGCTTGCTTTAGAAATACTTAATGAAGTGTTGACATCTAGCAGTGTTTAAGATCTATAGTCATGAAACGTAGACATCTAGCAGTGTTTAAGATCTAAAGTCTTTGCCTGAATTGTTATGAGCATTTTTGCTCCGGCCATTTTAACATCTTGTGAAAATTTTCAGTACGACAGCGAAGACGAAGCAGAGGAGAGAAGGATGATGATGATGATGAGGAGGAGTTCCAAGAGGATCCAAAAATTATGCGAGAACTTGAGGAGATCTCCAAAATCAAGGATGAGAGTGGTATAGGGCAAGTTATATACAAGGAACTGGGCAAGCTAAAATCTAAACCTCATCAGCCACTAGATCCATGGAAGGCTTCAAGAGCCCCAAGTGCCAAGTTTGAGCCAAGATACCGCACACGCTATCAGTCCCCGATGTTTGCTTGTAAGTTGTTTGTCGTTGTCAGCTTTCAGTCCCCGATGTTTGCTTGTAAGTTATTTGTGGTTGTCAGCTTTCAGTCCTCGATGTTTGCTTGTAAATTATTTGTCATTGTCAGCTTTCAGTTCCTGAAGTTTACTTGTAAGTTATTTGTCGTTGTCAGCTTTCAGTCCCCGATGTTTACTTGTCAGTTATTTGGCATCAGCTTAACTCATTAACTACCGCAAGCCGCTGTCAGCGGCTTACAACATAATCACATTTGGACCGCAAGCCGCTCAGGGCGCCAATCTAATTTTAGTAATAAAACGAATGAAAAATGTACTGAAACACTCTCTGATCTGGTTCGAGATTTTAAGTTGCCACCGGAAAACAAATTCCCAAAGCATGGTTGTTGTAGAACACTGAAAAATTGATATTATGTTCATATTTTTCAGCGTTTTGGGTTAGTTACCAAATCGTGTAAAACTGTTTACCATGGCAACTAGTGCTAGGACTACAATAAATGTGTGTACATCTCGTCTAACGGCTGAATAGGATAGAAACATGTTTCAACAATTGACTGAAAGATCTAGCGACGAGGACAAGAGTGAAAACGGTGTGCACATTGACTGAAATTGTGATTTTGATAGAGATGGGGCTTAAGCAGTTATAATTGTGAAAATATTGCAAGTCATCGGCCATCGGAGGGCCGTTAAATAGCAACAACCTCTATTAGAGTTGCAACCAATGTTTATTCTAATAGTACATTCATTTATCTTTAAAATGACGTGTAATTCATAAAAATATGTAAACAATTACGAAAACTACAGCTTACTTTGTGCAAACACCTACAGGGTGAAAATGGGGAAAAAATTTAATTCGGCCACAGTGTGTTTTTTAATTCGGTAGTTAATGTGTTAAAGTCTCTCCCCCTCATGTTTACTTGTAAGTTATTTGTCGTTGTCAGCTTTCAGTGCCCGATGTTTGCTTGTAAATTATTTGTCGTTGTCAGCTTTCAGTCCTCAATGTTTGCTTGTAAGTTATTTGTCGTTGTCAGCTTTCAGTCCCCGATTTTTGCTTGTAAGTTATTTGTCGTCAGCTTTCAGTCCCTGATGTTTGCTTGTAAGTTATTTGTCGTCAGCTTTCAGTATCCGATGTTTGCTTGTAAGTTATTTGTCGTCAGCTTTCAGTCCCCGATGTTTGCTTGTAAGTTATTTGTTGTTGTCAGCTTTCAATTTGCTTGTAAGTTATTCGTCATTGTCAGCTTTCGGTCCCCGGTGTTTGCTTGTGTCACGAAGTGGATTTAAGTTTAGAGTGTGTCTGAGTGTATAGACAAGACCCTAGTATGAGAAAGACTGAGAAGATAGATTTAGATAGGAAATGATAGTGAATGTGGACAGATGAGACTATTGGCTTCGAGGGGTGAGAACTGAGATTGACTCTCCCTCGCCACTTGTGACGTATTTGATAGCTATAGACTCACCACCTCTGACACCCTTAAAGGAGATAAGGTTTAACTAACGACCACAGACACACTATACAGACAAATATATATATATATATATATATATATATATATATACGTACAGTATAGTTAAAGTTGAATCTTGCAAACTAACTTATAACTTGTTAAATAAAGAAGTGAAGACAAAAACTCGAAGAGATAAAAGACATTTCATCAATGAACTGGCCGTAGAAGCTGAAAATGCTGCAAGAACTGGTAATAGTAGGTGCCTTTATCAAATTACAAAACAACTATGTCACCAGCCTACTGCTATGGAAACACCTGTTAAAGGTAAATTAGGGAATTCAATACCAACAGAAAAAGAACAAATGAAGAGATGGGCTGAGCACTTCATGGAGGTGCTAAACAGACCACCACCAACAGTAACACCTGATTTTAATAATGAAACACCCACAACCACCTTGCCAATAACTTGCGATGAATTCACGCTGGACGAGATCAAACAAGCCGTTAAAAGATTAAAAAATTTTAAAGCTGCTGGAGTTGACGAAATTTCAGGGGAAATGATTAAAGCAGTTAATGACAACAACCTCTTGAGAATTTTAGATATTATAAATGAAGTATGGAGAGAAGAACAACCACCACAACAATGGAAAGACAGTATTATTGTAAAGTTACCGAAGAAAGGTGATCTATCAGACTGTAATAACTGGCGTGGTATATCTCTATTACACTAGTCAACAAATTTTCAAAAGTTATTTGTACCAGAAATTAAATATACCATTTCTTATTGATTTTTACATGCTGATTTCAAATATCATAACGAAATTCACCAATTGGCTCTGGTTTTTTTAAAAAAATGATGAATTTACATTACAGTAATACAGATTCTTCTTCTTCCTCGTTCGTCCTGAAAAGGACGTTGGCTGCGTTGTGTCTGTGTACACCGGAGCTGTGATATCTGCACCTTTCGGTCGACACATCCGACTTCAGCACGGCACTTTTTGGGACCGGGTTTGCCTTTCCTCTGCGATCCCTACTCTCTCAGCCAGACTGCAGTGATGCAGTCTGTTTCCAGGGCCACCACGTGGAGGTGGAGTAGGGTCTTGGTCAGCTCTGGTTCGCTGACCCTGATGCAAGCAGTCACGCTATGGGTCGCTGATTGCATTTTCTATTGTTGCATCTTTGGGTCCCGTAATACAAATAATGTATGCTTGTTTAATTATCTGGGGTGAACAGCTAGTCTTTCTACTTCAGCATTATAAAAATTGAGGTTACATACTCAATTAATTGATATTTCAACATAAAATGATAGAAAAAATACAATTTCGATGTAATTATGAGATCTGTTGTTTCCAAGAAAATTGTCCACCACTGACTTTAAATGCTAGCCATGCTGCTTTTTCCTTGCCATGCAACACGCAAAGAAACTCGTCATCATGAAGAAGTTTTCGAATTTGCGGACCAACAAATACTCCCTCTCTTATTTTAGCTTCACTCAGTCTTGGAAATTTTCTGATGAGGTATTTGAAAGCCTCATCTGTTTTCTCCATTGTCTTGACAAAGTTTTTCATGAGACCCAGCTTAATGTGCAAGAGTGGCAACAAAATCTTTCTGGTGTCGACAAGTGCTGGGTTCTCAACGTTCTTACTGCCAGGCTACAATGACTGCCTGATTGGCCAATGTCTTCTGATGTAATGGTCACTTCATGCATGGCTATCCCACTCACAGAGAAAGCAACAGTACTTGGTGTATCAACCCTGTAGTCCAAGCAAAAGAGCGACCACTTTTAAGTCACCGTAAAGTGACCAATGATGATGATCGTAGTTTATACACTTCAAAAGCTGCTTAATGTTTTCATAAGTTTCTTTCATATGAACTGCGTGACCAACTGGAATTGACGGTAACACATTACCATTATTCAACAAAACAGCTTTAAAACTCGTCTTGGATGAATCAATGAAAAGCCTCCACTCTTCTGGTATGTAATTGATTTTGAGGGCTGCCATTAAACCAGAAATTTTGTGGCACGCAGAAAGGTCACCCTCTTTGAAAAATAATGTAATAAGCGGCTTCTGGCGGTTCCTATACACAGAAATTGTAACATCTTCTGCCCGGAGATTCCACTGTTGCAATCTGGAACCCAAAAGCTCCGCCTTGTTCTTCGGTAAATTCAGATCTTTTACAAAATCATTCAGTTCACCTTGGGTTATTAAGTGTGGTTTAGTGGATGTAGTTTGCTCAAAATCTGGGTCGCTTGAGGTTGATGGTTCAGGACCACCAATGTCCTCTTCTTCATCAGTGGAGGCAGCTGAAAATGATTCTGGCACCTTGGGAACTGGTAGGTCATCGCCATGTGGTACCAGACGTATTGCAGAGGGGATGTTTGGATATTCCAGAGTCAATTTTTTTCTTCTTTGATATGCCTTTCCCAATTGGAGGGACCATGTAAAAGTAACAGTTGTTGAGATGATCAGTGGGCTCTCTCCAAATCATTGGGACTGCAAAAGGCATAGCTTGCCTTTTGACAGTCAACCACAGTGTAAGATGTGTTGCACATGTATTGCAGCATATATATCTTGATCTCCTATTCTGCAGCCAAAATACAAACTGTACGCCTTCTTAATCACTTTAGTTATATTTCGTTTTTGTGATACAATGTCACCTCACCACATACATAACAGAAATTATTAGCACTGTTCACACATGTCCTAGGCATTTCTAACTACGATACTTTTGATAAGGACAAATGCACTAACTAATGGCAAAATGTTATCAGAGATAAGATATTTATACACAAAGGTGATATAGTTATAGGTAGGATTGCATCATCAACTTCTAGTTACATTTTTATTGGACATTAGAAAAAAATTATGCAATCGCCCACAACAGTTGCGTCATATATATATAAATTGACCGTAATTAAATAAACTAGTAGCATATATCTTGAAAAATAGAGCCAATCAACATTTTTAAATGTCATTTTCGTTTTCAGCACACCAAAATTAGTTAAGATCAGCTATTTTCATTTCTGGTACATTTTGGTTGTTGACTAGTGTTATCGGTACCTGGAAAATTATTATGTTGCATGCTGACGAAAAGATCAGAGAAGAACAAGCGGGTTTCAGGCCGAAACGATCATGTATTGATCAAATATTCACACTAAGAACAATTATAGAAGAATCAGTGGAAAGGCAATCACCACTTATTATCACCTTCGTCGATTTTCAAAAAGCCTTTGATAGTCTACACCGCCCATCATTGTGGAAGATACTTACAATCTATGGTTTTCCAACAAAATATGTGAATATAATCAAAGCGCTATATGACAATGCAAGATGTTGTGTTAGAACAAATAAAGGGAATACAGAATGGTTTACAGTAGAAACAGGGGTGAAACAAGGCTGTATTATGTCACCACTACTTTTTTGGAATAGCTATTGATTGGGTTATGAGAAACTATACCCACAATGAACAATTGGGTATAAAATGGACAAATGGAAAATTCCTGGGGGACCTGGATTTCGCAGATGATGTAGCATTCTTAAGTTCAACACCAAGACAATCCCAAGAAGCAATAAATAATTTGTGTCATCTCTCGGTTAAAATAGGTCTCCAAATAAATGCCTCTAAAACTAAAGCTATGAACTTTTCTAACGAGACCTTTGATATAATCTTGAACGGGGAAAAACTACAGAAAGTTGAAAGTTTCAATTATTTAGGCAGTAAAATGACTCAGGATGGTGACACAACAAGAGAAATCTATACTAGAATTGCTTTGGCAGCTAGCGCCTTCAATAGATTATCTAACATTTGGAAATTACGATCATTGAATATACATACCAAGCTTCGTCTGTTTAATTCAAATGTTATCTCAGTGTTAACATACGGCTGTGAAAGTTGGAAAATAACAAAATCATTGGAGAACAAGCTGAATACATTCGAGAACAAATGTCTTAGAAAACTCATGAACATCAGTTGGAAAGAATTCAAGACTAATCGACAAATAAGAGAAGACTCTAGGCAAAAATATGTCTCCGACTATATAAGGAAAAGACGATGGTCATGTATCGGTCATGTCCTACGAATGCAAAACAACAGAATACCAATACAGGCGCTCACTTGGGTTCCTGAGGGTAAGAGGAAAAAAGGAAGACCAAAAGAAACACTCAGAAGAACAATAATAAGAGAAGGAAGAACGTTGGGCCTAAATAATGTGCAAGAGCTAAGAGGAGTGGCGTCACAACGAACAACCTGGAGAGCACTGGTTTCTGCCTTATGCGCCGTGTTTGGTGCTTAAAGAATTTATTTATTTATTTATTATAGTTAAAGAAAGCGACTGATCCAGACTACCGTTTATAGTTTATTTACATCACAAAAATAAGTACATATCAGATGAATAAAGTGCGTGTTCGCACACCTGGAACAGAACAAACAATTAAAATGATTACAAATGGTAACCCCACAATGTCACCCTCCCCTCAACCTGCAGGGAAGAAAGTTAAGGATTACAACAACCTGTTTGGTGGGGTCTCTAACATCAGATCCACCACTCCTAACTAACCTAATATATTATTAAAACAAAATCTAACTCCACTGTCTGTCTGCAGACGTCACTAAATGAACTGCCTACACAGCTTCAAACGCTTTAGGCGATATACCAGCCACTAACTAACACCACTGTCTACACCGAAAGCTGATTGCACTTTTTAAAGTGCTACACGAACTGAATGACTAATTGATAAATTTTATCTATGTTCAGTGTCTGTCTGACACTCCTGGTTCCTACTGAGAGGCTTCTCCGCTACGCCCCTTCTCTCTCTAGTGCATTTGAAAGGAATTTTGACCCTATCTCCTCCAAATGAATATTGTAGCTGATGACTTGGGTTTTTAGACTGGATACTTGACTCGGAATGTAGCTGCTTCACTACTGACGAATCTTAATTCACTTGCCCGGTTACCCCTCTTTGGGTTTAGGGCCATCGGTTTTATTATGACCGAATTTAAACGACAACACCAGGCCACGCGCCTTTGTTTCGGTGTGTGGATATGAGCCTAGAGCTCGGGATTTTTGAGAAATCCGTTCACGCTGAAGAATGCTTCACTGCAATTGAACTGCTTCTTTTTACTGCTGCATACGTACTTGGCGCCGGTAACCACCGCGTCACCAGTGCTCTTCACCTCTGGCGATATCTCGAGCCCTCGGCTTCTGAGACGACAACTTTTAGTTGTAAACTGGAAGGCAGGCTACACCCTCCCAATTTGTGCCGTGAAACTGCTGAAAACAAAACAAATAACTAATGTACAACAACTTCCAATAAATCTCAACCATAGCATATAACCACCTAAATAAAGACCGCTCCACTCAATCCCCCTACTCAACTATGCACAGCGATAATTAAATATTTATGCCCAAAGTCAGCCTCCCATACAATTCCCTCTTTGATCTCTCTACCCCGTTCCAAAGTAAACACCGGTCTGGTAATAAAACTCCCAGACACGTCTGACCTAACTATTTTGTTACGCCCGTCTAGCCACGGAGTCACAGCAATTCAACTGAGGGAAACTCCTGTACTAAATTCCTAGCCCTACTTTATTTTTACAGACTGACTTTTGATGCTCATCACCTTACACAATATAAAACTAGGAAAGATGAACTCCCGTCTCAGTAATATTAATTACATCTCTTGTCTTCTGACTACACAACAATAAAATGCACAATAAAATAACGTACACAAATTATGCTAGCATATTTATACTGCAAAATAAACAAATCGAGGTTACCTATATATCTCTGACCCTCGCAATTACCGTATTGATAAAGCTTAAGGACTTAACCTTCTACAATTAATTTCGCAAGCGTATTTACGCTGCAAATATTATAGATCAAAAGATAAGGAAATATTAAGTACACCCCTGTCCTCTGACTATATAACAAAGTAATAGCCCCAATTAATTAAAAATACACAATTACGCCCGTGTATCTACTCTGCCCCTATCATAATCGCATTGTGATTTTCCCAGTCTACCAGTTACCTATGACAGAGCGCCCACGTATCTAAACGCTATACTCACACAGATAATATCACAAAGCTACTCTAACAACCAAAGATCGAACTAGCTTATCCTAGAAAAACATTATATGCACACTTACATTTACAGTTTATCTCTAAGATAGTAATTGATGGCGCTTTCGTTTATATAAAAGTTGATAAATTTGATAATGTTGGATTTTTATTCCCGTTAATGATATCCACCAAAAGATAGATGTAAGTGGATGGAAGCAGACATCATCATCATCATCAGTTGATAAGATCTCTATGGTGTTGTTTGCTCCACTGTAGTGTATGGAATGTCAACTTGACCTACGCAGTGGTGTGTAGACATGGATTGAGTGTACAATGTGCGAATGATGATAAGGGTTCGTGTTGTTGACAAATGTTCTTTTCTCACACTCATGTATGACTGGAAGTCATCGACACCAACGACTGTGTACCTTTTCTAAAGTTTAATTGGACGTACACACTCGACAGCACAGATAGTGACAAATCACAGGTTGGCATAATACATCATAGTACAGTGGATAACTGGTCTTGCAATGTTATGTTACATGGGCACTCATGTAGATTAATATTATAATGGACTGTCAGTAGCCAAGCCCTCAGCATCGCCCATACATATAAATCATCTGACTTCACTGACTGAGCACGTCAGCTTATAAACAATATTTCAGATGGCCTCTAAACCTAATCTCGTCTAGCGACGATTCTCCCACATAATGTTCAGCACATATTTTTTTCATATAATAATATTGAACCGCTGATAAAGGGTTCTCATGTGTAGCAGTGATCTCTGGACTAAACAAGCGATAATACGGGCATCCCCTTTTCTCTTCTTGAAAGTCACTACATGTTTGGATCCAAGATGGCTTCACTCGTGAGCTGTCACTCACGTTTGGATACAGATAATGAATCTGTCCTAAAGTTAGTCATTCATAAAACATTGCATAGCTCTGTAGATTTGATCATGAACAATTGACTGCAATCTACAGAATATAGTGCTGCTAGGAATCGAAGTCGTGTTCATCGAGTCAAATATATTCTCTTATCGAAAATGGTGGCTTCGTACGAGAGTTCATAAAAGTATCTTGGATTACCTTGGTATAAGAAATATGAAACTGCCATTCCTTGGCAATACGCATAAACACTGGGGTAAAGCATACACGATAGGTCTAGACGACTATCACTTTCCCCACAAATACTGAGATCACTTTTTCCCCGGCGACAGGCCGACATAGGAAACACAGTCCCTATCAGGACGAAGCCAAATCACACCACTCCCTAGCGACACATCCGCCGAATAGCCTTTGACCTCTCTAGAGACAACAGAACATATAGTTCGACTTAGATATGTAAAGATATACAGATATAAGACAGACTCGTCCTACTCAGACAAACAATACACATAAATTCAGGCCATAGGTATTCTGAAGCAAGAACAATCTATTATTACCCAAACAACGAATAAATCGCAGTAAAATGGATTCATCCGCGGAGTTTGATCGAAGAGATGGCACAACTTTCAAGGGAAGTAACTCAATAATGACTTTCCCTTAAGCACTAAAAAATTACCTATGTATAATATTGTAAGATATCAAAGACTGCACGTAACAGTCTTACCACACCTCCCGGGAAAAAAAAAAAAATGGAACATTTTTTTTTTTGGAAATACATCTAGGAGCAACGTACAATAGGCTCACAACGCATGAATAATGCGCAGATGAAAATATCAGGAATACCTATAACGCCTAATATGAGGCTAAGTCGACTTATGGAGCGACTGGTGAGAATGTGTCTCATAAACTGAGAGAAATTATTTCTCTACAAGTATATTTTTCCAGGAAGGTGTCATCAAAGTATAATACAATTCTGGCAATTACACAATGCCTAAAAAATTCATATCATCATTTCGTATTAGATATCTTAAATTTATGATTTATGAAGAAAAAATCATCAAAGCACAGCGGTGAATAAACATCCATGAACCGCTATGTAGTGATACAATCATTATATTATTAAATTACAAATGTGTATCTATCATGATATAGAAAAGGAACTACTATAGAACTAGACATATCAAGAAGTCTAAGCCCTAATAGTTATGTGGAATCATGTGGGCATCTTGACAGAATGTCTGCCATCACATTATCTGATCCACGAATAGCTCGCACAGAGAAATGAAAAGGTTGAAGAGCAATTGCATATCGAGTAGACCTCGAGCTCTTCAAATTCTTACTCTGTATAGCAGTAAGAGCTTTTTGGTCGGTTTCTACTATGAAATGTGCGCCTAGAAGGAATCTCTGTAGTTTGAGGATCGACCAAACCATAGCTAATAGCTCACGGTCTAAAACCGAATAATTCCTTTCTGCCGCATTAAGTTTTCTGGAAATATACATTACAGGATGCAGAGTTCCAGAGTACTCTTGCATTAGTGCCGCTCCAATCCCAGTGGATGAAGCGTCACTACGAAGAACGAATGTCTTATCTTTAGTGGGTAGCACCAAAATAGGTGGTGTTGAAAACAGTGTTTTAATCTTATCCAGAGAGCATTGGCATTCCTGAGACCAGTGGACCACATTAGGCGAACCTTTCTTTAGAAGTGTTGAGAGAGGTGCCATGATAGAGGATAGATTCTGAATGAATCTGCCATAAAATTGAATAAGACCCAACAGACTTCTCACCTGTTTTTTAGTCTTAGGGATTGAGATGTTAAGTATCTTACTAGTATTATGGTCCTCTGTCTTTAGGAAACCATGACCAACTCGGTGGCCTAGGAAAGAAATTTCGCTAAAACCAATATAGGCTTTAGAGGGTTTCGCTGTCAGGTTGTGCTCACGCAAAGTAGACAGCAATTCATCTAACCCTGAATAGTGATCTTCCCAAGTATCGCTGAAAAGACAGATGTCGTCTAGATATGCAATGACATCTGACCGATAAGATAGGATTCGGCGCATCATGCGTACGAACGTAGCTGGTGCGTTCATAAGACCGAAAGGCATAAAATTCCATTGGAACAAACCTCTAGGTGTTGAAAAAGCCGTGAGAGGTTTGGCGCGTTCAGATAAAGGAACTTGCCAATATCCTTTAGACAAATCAAGTTTAGTGAAAAAATGAGATTTGGAGAGTCGAGTAAGTAGCTCTTCCAGTAAAGGCATAGGTTCGGCATCGAACTTCGTTACTTGATTCAATTTTCGATAGTCAACGCAAAGACGTATGTTATTGTCTTTTTTACGCACAATAACCATTGGCGAAGAATATGCAGAGGTGGATGGTTCGATTATTTTCAAATCTATCATCTCATCCAACTCTTTCTCGACCTGTGCTTGAAAATGTATAGGTATAGGATAAGGTCTAACCCTAATAGGAGTATGGTCAGTTAGAACAATGTCATGTTGAATGACATTCGTTTGTCCAGGGATGTCAGTGAGTACATCCTGAAATGTTTGCAACATAGTTGAAACTTGTCGCTGTTCTCCTAGAGACAAATCAGGAGAGACAGTAACGTTCTTCCATGATTCACTGGAATGAAGTGGGATCATTGGAAGAGGAAGATTTACATCTGAAAAACTTGTTTCCTCATCCTGTATCACGGACAGTGATGAGTAATGACCATGTTGTACTGGAGAATTGTCCGTTGCTTGGAAAATGGGTTGCAAATAATCCGGACGTTCATGGAATTCAGTAAGCATATTGATGTGGAAGGTTTTATGCTTCCCATCAATATTGACAATATAGTCGACATCGGAAATTTTCGATATTATATCGTACGGACCTTTCCAAGAAATAAGTAATCTGTTTTCCCTACAAGGTAGTAATACAAATGCTTTGTCACCAGGACAAAGTTGTCGTAAGCATCTCTTCTTATTGGCAAATTGCCTTGCCTTCTGTTTCGCAAATTCAGAAGAAGAAGTTGCTAATTTGCATGCTTCGATAATTTTTTTTCTCAACGCGATGACATATTCGTAGGATGACTTTGTGTCATCGTCAATATTGTCAGATGTTATGAGATCGTGAAGCAACGACATAGGGCCACGCGGACGCGCGCCAAAGACGAGTTCAAAGGGAGAAAATCCCGTATGTTCATTGGGTACCTCTCTGTAAGCGAAGAGGGCCGCAGGTAAAACTCTGTCCCAGTCTTGAGGATGATCCTCAGTTATCTTCCCCAGTAAGTTTTTAAGTGTTCTATTAAGGCGTTCGACCATACCATTAGACATTGGATGGTAGATACTACTTAAAGATCTATCTATCTGCAGAGTAGACATTACTTGAGACATGGTATCTGATATTAGTTGGGTGCCATGGTCTGACAGTATCTCTCCGGGGAACCCCAGACGAGAAAATATAAGCCAAAGAGCATCTGCAATATCAGCAGTAGTAATGCTCTTCAGAGGAATAGCCTCTGGCCAACGTGTGCACATATCAACACACGTCAAGATAAACTGATGTCCTCTGGCAGACTTGATCTTAAATGGACCAATTATGTCTATGGCCATTTTTTGAAATGGCCGAATAGGAATGTCCGCCGCCTGAATGGGTGCAGCATGCCGTGGACCTTTGGATTTAACTTCCTGACATACTTTACAAGATCGACAATAAATACGTATGTCCTTGTTTACCAATGGCCAAAAGAAAGCCGCAAGGACTCTTGACTTAGTACGGGAAAAACCCATGTGTCCAGCACACTGAGAGTCGTGAGCGTGCTGCAAAATTTTAACTCTCAAATTCTTGGGAACCAGGATTTGAGAATGACTTGACGTAATGGAGTCTTGAACCATACGTACAAGTACGCCATTCTTCTTTGTAATCCACGATTTACGACTTGTGTCCTTATTCGGATCACCTTTAGTTGCAAGAATGAAGAATTTCTTCAGAGTGGGATCATCTTCTTGCTGTTTTATAAACGAGTCACGAGAAATTACCAAGGGATTATCTTGGTTATGCACTTCATTATCTTCAGTAGATGAAGTTTGAGGCACATTAAGAGCCTGAGCTCTAGTGACTACAGCGTTAGCAATCTGCATGTTTTGCCTTTCCCACGTGGAAATTTGTTGCGGAGTGCATTCCTTGACTCCATGAATGCGACCGATGATGAGGTCAGCGATCGGATTCGGAAGAAGACATGCGTGTACATCTCCCGTAAAGAAAGGAGTAGCAATCCTAATGATAGCAGTAGAGTATTTCTCTAATGTGCCGCCAAATGTTACACATTTGACTACTTGTCCAGTGGCACGGGAAGGATCTACGAGTGACTGCCTAACACCAATTGTGCTGCATCCAGAATCAAATAGCACAGAGACTGGATTGTTATTCACTAAACCCTTATGTAAGACAAGAGAACCTCTTCCATCATGCGCGACTGATGCCGGAAGAGCAGGAAGAGGATGGCCACAGCTTAAAGTAGACACTGTGGTTGGCTCAAATAACGTTTTGCATTGGGGCACTGAGATGCTCTCCCAAAATCAAAAGCGGCACATGCCATATTACTAGCATCATTATTATCTTTACTCTGTTTATAGGCTTCATGGGACTCTTGTTGTACAGAGTTTGCCTGAAAATGTGGTTTATGTCTTTTGTTTTGAGATCTACCTCGGTTATTATCACCTCTGTAGTTATTGTTACCTCTATTGTAACCCCTATTTGGGTTTGAGTCATAGTTCCCTTGGTTACCATTATCATATTCATTATAATGAGTATCTCTGTAATTATGATCTTGTTGACTCCAAGACGGATAACCCTGATAGTTTCTATAATTACTTCCTCTACGGAAATTCCTATAATTATGACCACCCCTGTGTCGAGAGCTATCAGGTCGTCTCCAGTTCTTTGAAGAAGAACCCTGAAATGATTGGTTACCTTGGTTTTGATAACTATTATGGTTACCTTTTTTATCAAATCTGTTTTGAGGTCCCTGAAATCTGTGTGAATAATTGGGATTGTATGGTGTTGCTGAAGCAACTGGCATACTCTCCTTAATCTTAGTGTTGCCAAAAGTCACGTCGGGGTGTGCAGTGACATATTGGGAACAATATTCTTCCATTTCTTTTAGAGATTTGGGTTTACGCTCATGTATAAATTCAAGTAAAGGTTTGTTCACACATGACATAATCTTATCTCTGAGCAACAAATCCATAAGTCCTTCATACGTTTTTTCTGTTTTGGAAAGCTCAATCCAACGATCAACTGTGAGACGTGCCTTTGCAGTGAATTCTGAGAATTCTACACCCGTCTCAGGTACCATCGTTTTAAATAAAAGGCGATAGCCTTCCTCACTTAGCTGATATTTTTTTATCAAAGCCGCCCTAATGACATCATAATTATCCTTATCTGCTTCTCCTACAAGGCATAATCTAGTCAAAGATTCACCTTTCAAGTTTTCTGATAATTGATTAGCGTATTGTGATTTATCCACATTATGTGTACGACAAGAACGTTCAAATCTATCCAGCCAGAATGTAATATCGTCACTGGACTGATTGAACGGTGGAACCTTAACCTTGTAAGTAGAAGGTTTACCATTACCACTAGATGCCTGATTAACATTACTCATACTTGTCAATCTCAATTTCTCCAACTCAAATTCATGTTCTCTTATTGCTTTTTTCTCTTCAGCATCTAATCTTTTTTGTTCAGCCTCCCTGTCTAATCTTTTTTGTTCAGCTTCCCTGTCTAATCTTTTTTGTTCAGCTTCCCTGTCTAATCTTTTTTGTTCAGCTTCACTGTCTAATCTTTTTTGTTCAGCCGCAGCTTCTCTTTCTAATTTTTTTTGTTCAGCTTCAAATCTCCTTTCCTCCACCTGCATCTGCAATTTCTTTTGTTCAGCAGCAGCCTCAGCTTCTCTTTCTAATCTTTTCTCTTCCGCCATAGCTTTTCTTTCTTCTGCAGCTAATCTTTTCTCTTCTGCCATAGCTCTTCTCTCTTCTGCAGCTAATGCTTTGTCATATTGAGCAACTGCCCATTGTTCTAATTGTTGACCAGTCTTATCAAGGGCTTTCCCTTGTGTAATGAAGTATTCTAAAGTAGACATGATGTCTAACAATAATACTAATCACCTGAACCAATAATAATACCACAAGTTCTCAATGACTTGATTAATCAGTATACTATCCCAATATCTGTGGGTCACAAGCCTTTAATAAGGTCTTGTATAATAGTAATAATAATCAGGTACTGGTTTATACCATAATCCAAGTGCAGTGCACAGGCAATTGTGTCTTATGAAATATACCTATATAAAACATATGTCAACCAACAGAATACATAAAGTACAAATAGGACTGACAATACAAGAACGTTTGCAGAAATCAAAATAAATCAAATAGGGAAATCAATGAAAATAATCACTGAATCTGCAAAGAATAACAACACAAATGACGTCACAATATATGAATATAAATTGTGAATAGAACTGAAAGATAGAAAAGGTTAGACCAACAAATTACAAACAAATCAAAACAAAACTAAAGAACAAAGAAATATTACAAAAATAACAATAATTACAGTCCCCACACTGGCCACCAGTTGATAAAGTTGATAATGTTGGATTTTTATTCCCGTTAATGATATCCACCAAAAGATAGATATAAGTGGATGGAAGCAGACATCATCATCATCATCAGTTGATAAGATCTCTATGGTGTTGTTTGCTCCACTGTAGTGTATGGAATGTCAACTTGACCTACGCAGTGGTGTGTAGACATGGATTGAGTGTACAATGTGCGAATGATGATAAGGGTTCGTGTTGTTGACAAATGTTCTTTTCTCACACTCATGTATGACTGGAAGTCATCGACACCAACGACTGTGTACCTTTTCTAAAGTTTAATTGGACGTACACACTCGACAGCACAGATAGTGACAAATCACAGGTTGGCATAATACATCATAGTACAGTGGATAACTGGTCTTGCAATGTTATGTTACATGGGCACTCATGTAGATTAATATTATAATGGACTGTCAGTAGCCAAGCCCTCAGCATCGCCCATACATATAAATCATCTGACTTCACTGACTGAGCACGTCAGCTTATAAACAATATTTCAGATGGCCTCTAAACCTAATCTCGTTTAGCGACGATTCTCCCACATAATGTTCAGCACATATTTTTTTCATATAATAATATTGAACCGCTGATAAAGGGTTCTCATGTGTAGCAGTGATCTCTGGACTAAACAAGCGATAATACGGGCATCCCCTTTTCTCTTCTTGAAAGTCACTACATGTTTGGATCCAAGATGGCTTCACTCGTGAGCTGTCACTCACGTTTGGATACAGATAATGAATCTGTCCTAAAGTTAGTCATTCATAAAACATTGCATTGCTCTGTAGATTTGATCATGAACAATTGACTGCAATCTACAGAATATAGTGCTGCTAGGAATCGAAGTCGTGTTCATCGAGTCAAATATATTCTCTTATCGAAAATGGTGGCTTCGTACGAGAGTTCATAAAAGTATCTTGGATTACCTTGGTATAAGAAATATGAAACTGCCATTCCTTGGCAATACGCATAAACACTGGGGTAAAGCATACACGATAGGTCTAGACGACTATCACTTTCCCCACAAATACTGAGATCACTTTTTCCCCGGCGACAGGCCGACATAGGAAACACAGTCCCTATCAGGACGAAGCCAAATCACACCACTCCCTAGCGACACATCCGCCGAATAGCCTTTGACCTCTCTAGAGACAACAGAACATATAGTTCGACTTAGATATGTAAAGATATACAGATATAAGACAGACTTGTCCTACTCAGACAAACAATACACATAAATTCAGGCCATAGGTATTCTGAAGCAAGAACAATCTATTATTACCCAAACAACGAATAAATCGCAGTAAAATGGATTCATCCGCGGAGTTTGATCGAAGAGATGGCACAACTTTCAAGGGAAGTAACTCAATAATGACTTTCCCTTAAGCACTAAAAAATTACCTATGTATAATATTGTAAGATATCAAAGACTGCACGTAACAAAAGTTAATTTAACTCCCTGAAGAGAAACTTACGTTATCGTGCTAAGGTTCTATTAAGAATCGAATTATAAGTACCACGCTAAACTAAAATATGAACATACCCAATTCGAATTTCCCACTTTAAGAGCAATCAAAAATGACTTTGTTTACACGGCTGAATTTCTGGAAGCGAAAGACCCGCTAATGATTTACCCTGTTATTTATCCAAGGGACCCCACGCCAGAACCCACACCCTACGTCATCGCTTGGTGTCGCTCTTAAACCAATAATATTCCTGCATTTCATAAACTATTGAAATCCCCCAATGATAACGCAAGCTACTCATGACTCATATTATTACCGCTACTGCGTGTCCAAAAATTGCGTCATTTAAGATAATGTTACGTCGACCGCGTGAGCAAAATTAACTTTAATTCGATCCCAGCGCCAGTTTTAAGTACCTGGGTAGTGCTTTTTCACACCCACCCCCAATTTGCCTGGGTAGGTGCGGGTTTTTCAATTTTATCCAAGCTGAAAAATCTACCCAGCCTAAACTAACTACAAAGCCTAGTAAATACAATAAAATGACCGCGATTAATTTAACAAAGGAAATATGACTACTTGTACGCAATTACTTTAGAGAAAAGAAAACTGGTGCGAGTATAAACTTTAACCCTACAGTAATCCCTCCTGAAAACGCAATTAATTACCAAGAGAAGAAGACTAAACTCAATTAGTTATAGAACAAAATTACAGGGAGAAGAAGAATGGTCTCATAACAACAAAAATAATTATCTAGAGAGGACTAATGGGGCCTATTGAAAAATAAAATCACAGTACCATATCACAGCTTGTAAGTTATTTGTCGTTGTCAGCTTTCAGTCCTCGATGTTTGCTTGTAAGTTATTTGTTGTCAGCTTTCAATTTGCTTGTAGGTTATTTGTCATTATCAGCTTTCAGTCCTAGATGTTTGCTCGTAAGTTATTTGTCATTGTCGGCTTTCAGTCCCCGATGTTTGCTTGTAGGTTATTTGTCGTTGTCAGCTTTCAGTCCCTGATATTTGCTTGTAAGTTATTTGTGGTTGTCAGCTTTCAGTCCTCGATGTTTTTTTGTAAGTTATTTGTCATTGACAGCATTCAGTCCCTGATGTTTGCTTGTAAGTTTTTTGTCGTTGTCAGCTTTCAGTCTTCGATGTTTGCTTGTAAGTTTTTTGTCATCAGCTTTCAGTCCACGATGTTTGCTTGTAAGTTATTTGTTGTTGTCAGCTTTCAGTTTGCTTGTAAGTTATTTGTCATTGTCAGCTTTCATTCCCCGATGTTTGCTTATAAGTTATTTGTTGTTGTCAGCTTTCAGTCCTCGATGTTTGCTTGTAAATTATTTGTCGTTGTCAGCTTTCAGTCCCCGATGTTTGCTTGTAAGTTATTTGTGGTTGTCAGCTTTCAGTCCATGATGTTTGCTTGTAAGTTATTTGTTGGTGTCAGCTTTTAGTCCCTGATATTTGCTTGTAAGTTATTTGTCATTGTCAGCTTTCAGTCCCCGATGTTTACTTGTAAGTTATTTGTGGTTGCCAACCTTCACTGAAATTATAACTTTTCTTATTTATTAATAATTTAAACGTGAACACATGGTCATGAATTTAGTTTAATTCTTTATTCAGTGTTTACTGAGTAAATATTGTCATTGCCTGCATCTTGTGGATAACATAACTCTTGGAGCATGGCAGTTGTAGTGTGGCCGGGGCAGGTGTTCCTTAGGACTGGAACGGCACCATATTACCATCATGTGGCAGTGCCGGTATATGCAGTATTTTCAGTTTACTTTACAGAGAGCAGATGTTTAACTGGCCTAATCACCAGAGATCTAGATTTCTCTCCTAAATTTGTGTTACCAGGTTCGATTTTCTTCTCTTAGGTGTTGATGTAGCGAATTTAATTGAAATGGATAGATTTCTTAGCTTAATCTCAAAACTGTAGTAATTCACCTTTTCAACAGCGTTCGATTTCATGCAAAACTTTTAATATCTTTCAGCATGAAACTTAAATTTCAACAAAGTCTGGAATTCAGAACATTTTTACAATAATAAGCATAATAAAGTTTTAACATCTCATCAGATGCTTTCATCGATGCAAAAATCCCTTTTTGCATCTTTGTCTCATAGGCCTACTCAATTGTCAAATATGGCGAACTTTCTCATTCCACCGTGTTCCTTCCTTTAAGTTATTGTCTTATCTTAGGTTCGACGACATTTACCCATCTCTTCAGATTTGTCCTTGTTTTCTTTATCATCATAAGTATTCCTTGAGCTAAATACTTTCCAACACAAGGATATTTTCTGCTCTACACGGTTTGAGGTGTAAGACTAGTTTTTTTTTGCAAATTGACTCAAATCCTCGAACCTAGTTCTGCTGCGACTAGGGTTGGGAGCTCTATTCAAAATATACATTGAATGATAGTCACTACTTACGCAAGTAAGAAATAAAAACCACTCAATGTCCTGAAATGCACATTTTATAATAAATGTTGAAGTTGACTTCCTCAACCTAAGAAATATGTAGAGCTGGACCAGATACGACCTCTTGAGTTGCGCTCTTTCATTCTACTGCCAGATGGCGTCCTGTTCTATATTCCCCGGGGTAAATCTGAGCTATCCGATTGGTCAGGGGAAATCACCCAATTATTAGAAATAGCGTGTAGAAGCGACTCTACCCTAAATATGTGACACTATAATTTTTTATATTCTGTTTCTCATAAAATATAAAATTATGGGGTGGTCTGTGCTTCCTCCGTCTTGTTGGAGTATAGCCTGTTTCCAAAGGAACAACTATGTACACGGCCACATATAGATCCCGGGGCTCCGCAAATGTATCCCGTAGGGAGACATTTGAGTACTATCAATAACAAAAATTCATCCCCAAAAATTTCTAAGTTCAAAAAAATTTTCAGAAAAATTTAAAGTTCAAAAATTTTTCTAAGTCCAAAAATATTTCCAAAAAAATTTAATTTAATTCCTATACTGGGGTCCTATGTCTATATGAGGTCGTCTGCTATGTAAAAAAAACTAGTAGTGGACATCAACTTCAAAAAGTGTAACTTATTCATCACATCATAATATTTTTCACCAAATTTACAAATTGGCAACACTGCCCAACAAAATCTGCAAAACAATCATAAGGTCATCACTAGAAAAATGTGACGAGTGGCAACACTGGGAAATGAACAATAAAATATCTTATTTGCCGAACTTGGATGGATTATCATAATCTATTACATTTCATTCAAAAATATAGTTGATTACATTCTCCTAGATATGGTGGGGGTGTTATCTCTTTTCTTTTCCTGTTATTTGCTCCATATTAAAAGCCTGCAAGTACTTAAAAAATCTTTTTTTTTTTTGGCGTACTTATTTATTCTATTTCCCAAGTACTCTGCAATATTCCAAGAAATGTCCAAAATCTCTAATTCCTATGGTAATGGCAATCCACTTTCATAGAATAGCCAATGTTTTCATGGGTACTCATCATCATCTTCTTTTTTTTTCTAGTGAATGAGCCACTTGCTCATTATTACATGTAGAAAACATCTCTAGACATAATATGCATATTTTATCAGACGATAATACAACCAGCCTCATTTTTATAAGTAATCATTTTTCACAATAAAAGCATTAAAACCTCATGGCTTATCCTTATTTATTTATCTGAATGTTTCTGGTTATTGACATTTTCCAAATGGTAAGTGTATAAATTCGTTCTAAGTCCGTCACTGTAGAAAATGTTCTATATTACATTTTTTTTTTTTTTTTTTTTAAAATATGTGATGTTTGTCTCCAATATCCGTGCGTCTGGTGGTGATCCTGTCCATTAGTCAGTTATTTCTAATCATTCCTTCTTTTCTGTCAATACAGTATTTTTTTTTTTTTTGAACTCTTCCCTAGAAATATTATTTTATATATATATTTATTCTTCAAAGATCTTCTTTGACTTACCATACATCAATTTTCAAACATCAAATTATTCAGCAACCAACAGACGAATGTGTTACTATCATATTATGAAATATAAGGGAAAAGGAAAATATAGTTTCCAAATCATCATGAATTTTCTACATTGGGTTCCGTATTACTTTATTTTCTCTGTTAAGACAACTGCTTATACTCTTGACAATATGTATCCATGTTGTCACTCTCGAGGCATCCTTGTATACAATTTATATTTGTCTCCTTTTTTTTTTTCTTTTGTATAACACCAATGTATCATTTATGGTGTTCCAATATCATTGTATCCATTCTAGTCCTCCTGTTATCTTGAGAATTCATCCTTAGTAACTCCCTATGTACCTTATCTAGCAATACCTTTATGCAAAACACATCAAACAATTATTTATGGAACTATCAACTGAGATGTAAGAACTGTTTGACAATATGAGATGAAAAAAAAATTTTGGGGTCATCACTCAAAAAATGTGACATAGAAAGGAAGAAAATAATCAATTGATCGTGAGGAATCTACAATATTCTTATAAGACAAAGTTCCTGGCACTCTGACTACTATTTATCCATATTATTTCTGGTTATCCTTGCATACAGTGTACCATTTCCATTTTCTTTATAAGTCCAATTCATCGCTCATGGTGCTCCAATATTTAAAATGTGGATCCTTCCTATTCCTCTTATTCTGTACTGGAAATATATCCTTATTAATTGTCCATGTACTATATCTGCGAATATTTATCATCAATATATCAACTAATCATTTATAGAACCATTAACATAAATGTCTAGACTTTACCAAAACATGAACAAAAAACATGTCTTTTTACATATGTGCAAAATTTCGACACCAACTCTGCCTTCGCTGGTCGAGGGTTAGTCAGAGTTATGTGGTGCCTGTAACATCCGCTGACTACAGCCAGATGGGTGACTTATGGTACTTATAATTCAAAAATCTCATCCGTCAGTTATCTTAAGTGTGGAGCGGGGTCTATTTCATGGTGTCCTTGACCAAGTTTGCTGCATTTCCAATCTAGGTATTCTTTTTTTATGTCATAATATCTCCATGATATATCTGTGACATGTCTGTCCTTGGGATAACGTTATTTTCTTATCCAATATCCTCGGGGTGAGCAAATCTCAGTGTGTCCACTTTCATCAATCATGTATTTATTTTCTCTCTTGTAATTCTGGGTATATTATGAGTATAGTAAATTGTCAATTTATTTCAACCATCTTACAACATTCTGTAATTCGTGATAAGGAATAGTCATTTGTTATACAACCATGTTCATATTACAAAGGCAATGAGCAAAAATCAAAAAAAGATTTCTCCAAAAATGCGGATGTATCTCTATTTCCTTTACCTCTGGGCGTAGCAATTGTTCAGTCATTATTTTTTTCTCTCATTATTTAATCTCCATTTTGTGTCCTTAGTACCTGTGGTTCCATAGGATTATCATAATCTATTGGTCCTTGTCTACTGATAATCCTTCAATAATGACTTCAAATATGGTCCTCATATGTGTAACAATCATCTGCTCTGATTTGTTCCATGTCCATGGTATTCATAAAATATTCCATTATCTCTTTGTCTTATCTCGTAACCACGAAAGACTAAGATTATTCCTCCAATGTTAATGTGGGGGATTTTGTGCATAAACATTACAACAAAATCTCAGCTGTGACAACATAAAGTTTCACCTTAATATAAAATGTCATCTTCATCATACATAACCTGTTGCTTCTTCATCTCATGTGTCATTAGTGGTTATCATGTGGTAATGGGGTATTCAATGTGGGTTCAGCATATACAAATGCTGTAAAGGGGTATTTCATTTGCTAGGTCAGCATGTGCAAATGCTATTTCTTTAACATGGGCAAAGGCATCATCAACAAATAGGTGCAATTTGTTCAATCTGGGGTTAGCATATACTAATGCTCTCAAGGGATTCTTCATTTGCAGAAAATCAGCATGCGCAAATGTCATTGGGGTACTTGTGATATCAACAAAATATTGTTGGAGTATCAGGGATCAAGCTGGTGGGGGTATGAGTGGCATAGGGTGATTTATTTATTTTCTTCTTCAGCTGCTAACCTCAGGGCAGTCAATGTTTTACAATATTGTCTTATCATCATCAAAATGTGTGAAGGTGGCATATAAACATATAGCATCTTATATAAAAAAAACATTCTAATTGTTTTTTTTCTTTTATGTCTTTTCTGTTTTCTTGTGATTCCTTTTTTTTTCTTGTTATTTCTTTTCTGTTTGTATCACAAGTACTAAAAAATGATAAAAAATCAATTTACTAAACACTAGATATACTATCAACATTTCTAATAGTAAATCCTAACCAATAGGGCTGCAAGTAATAGTTTAGGTTAGAATAGAATGAATGTTGTAGCAGTATCTGTTGTCAATAAGTGGCGAGGAAAGGGTACATCAAGGATCTCCTGATTACAACATGATTGTAATTCCAAGGAATGAATATGATTGGGATTGAAAAAAAATCACAAGTCTAGAATGTCGTCTCAATATAGTGGAATGGAAAAATAGTAAGTTAAAGATGTTGTAACAGTGGGGTGAAGGAAATCTTATTATAGAGAGTCAAGGTTGGGATATGAAATCTCTTTAGGAGAATGTTTAAAATTCTTGACAGTACTAATATACATCTGGGTCTAAAATAATAATGTACATTTGAAAATAAATAATCCTGTGGAGAAAAATAGCATAACATACAATACTGGTTTTGGGTATGAGTTATGTGCTGTTAAGAGAAGTCATAGTAGGAACAGTATGATTGATCAAGGTGATAGATATAAAGGAGTTTAGCATATTATAGATCAAAGAAATATTAGTATGCGGTAAGAAAAAATACTGGTGTAAAGTGTCTGCATGAAAATGCTGGTGAATGGAGCGTGGAATATGATCAGTTCTTATAATGAGTTTAGTTCCTCTGACATAAAAGTCAAACTTTTGTACTGCATAGTGAATAGCATATGCTTCTTTCTCAGTGGTGGTCCACCGTTTTTGTGACTTTGACAATGCGTGGGATAGGAATGCAATGGGTTTCTCATTGGGAATGTTTGGTAGGATGGGTGTTTCATCTTCTAGTACTGGTTGTACCAAACATGCACCAATTGCGTTATCTGAGGCATCGGCGTATAGTATCATGGGCTGAGAAATATCTGGATGTCCAAGCAGTGGGATGGTAGTTAGGGCATTTTTAAGATACTCAAAGGATCTCTGGCAGTCTTCTGTCCATTTGAAACGTGCATACTTGCGGGTAA
Source organism: Oreohelix idahoensis (assembly GCA_024509875.1). Lineage (NCBI taxonomy): Eukaryota > Metazoa > Mollusca > Gastropoda > Stylommatophora > Oreohelicidae > Oreohelix > Oreohelix idahoensis. Next base: position 120,149 of record JAMPIV010010130.1, on the reverse strand, counting down.
GGGCTATCAAAGGCTCTGCTGCTCTGGAGAAATTGATGATGTGGCGCCTATAGTACCCTATTGTACCAATAAATGAGCGTGTTTGTCTCACCGTCTTGGGGCTAGGCATTTCTCTTATGGCTTTGACTTTATCTTCATCAGGTCTGACGCCATGTCTATTGATGACAAAGCCTAAATATTTTGTTTCTGTCTTTAGAAACTCACACTTCGACAGTTTTAACTTTATTTGGTGATGCCTGAGTCTATCAAACACTGTTTCAACCTTGCGGAGGTGGTCTTCCATCGTGCCTGCGGTATGTATCAGGATATCGTCTATGTATGCCAGGGCAAATGGATGTAGACCCTTTAACACTTCATCCATGAGTGACATATATGTTGCTGGAGATCCTTTTAGACCAAATGGCATAACATTCCAAAAAAAAGCTTTCCATATGTGAACAGAATGTGGATTTCTGTTTTGCCTCAGGTGTCATGGGGATGCACCAAAAGCCTGACCTTGCATCAAGTGTGGTAAAGTATGTAGACTTTCCTAACGTCGCAAGTAGATCGTCTATCCTGGGGAGGGGGTAGGAAATGACTTTTGTGATTTTGTTAAGGGCACGGTAGTCGCAGCAAAAGCGACTGGAGCCGTCTTTCTTTGTTACGATCACTATGGGTGAGGACCATTGGGAACGGGATCTTTCGATGATTCCTGCCTGTAGCATTTCATTTATAGACCTTTCCACGAGTTCTCTATTTTTCAAGGGCGTATGATAGGGTTTCATATGTATTGGCTCCTCTGTGGTTGTTTGAATATCCATTGTGACAGTGTTAGTTCTGCCTAATTCCATGTCATTGAGTGCGAATACATCTTGGTGCTTTTCTACAAACGTTTTCAAACGTTGCTTATTATCTTCTGTGGCATTCAGGGTTGCAAGTAACTGAGCTATTCTCTCTCTGTATTTATGATCTGCTATGATATCTCTGGTCTGTCTTGATGCCTCCGTTTCATTCCCATAATTTTGGGACATTTTTCTTGCATCTTGTGAAAATCTCTGCTCCTGGTATGTGGCTTTCTTTTGCGTAGTTCTTTGCCGTTCATTGGGCTGTGCTTGGTACTGTTTCCTCTGCCATGTGCTGTGTGCATTTCCATTTGTCACTGCATTTACTGTATATTCATTTCTTATTATATTTCTGGGGTAGTCGTTGTTGTGCCATTTTTTCTGATTATTTCTGCCGTAACTGCGCTTATCCGCGTACGTTACTGTATTTCTTCTGTTTGTGCTATAGGGCTGTCTTCTTTCCCTGGGCGAAAATTTTTCATTCTTTCTGTTTCCAACTTTGCTGCTATAGTATCCTCCTGTGGTATAGTCATATAAGAATTCTTCCTTTTCTTCGGAAATTTCAATTGGTTTTGGGACTTTATCATATCCACCTGTTTTTGAGTTATATTGATACTCCATGGGGCATGTATCACTGTCTTGTCGCTTTGGATATCCTCCTGGCAAGACAATTTCTGTTTCTCTGTTACTCTGTGATATACAGCACTTCATCTTTTCTCTTGGTGTGCTGGGGCGCAAGAATGAGTAATTATAGTCATTTTCATACTGTGGCCTTTCTCTTCTTATGTATGGACTGGTTCGTTTCTGCCATCTGGGTAGGGTATGCTGTGGTGTAACATAGCTGTGACTGATGTTGCTGCCTTTTTCTGCATAAGCCTTATAACTGTTTACTTTCCATGTACTATGGTTATTTGTGCTGCGATTTCGTGCATTATGTCCAGTGGGGGTGGTTGAGACAATTTGTGGATGGTCTCTATTGGTTTTAGTCTGTCTTATCGTTGACGTATCCACTTGTGCTACAATTGTGCCTCTATTTATAGTGGTAGTTTTTCCTGACATATTCAATATCATGATGGGGAAATCTCTAGCCTTCGAGACTTCAGCGATTCCCTCTGTAATTTGCAACAATGGGTCATCAATAATGCTTTCTTCTGCTAGGGGCTGTATTTGAATTGATTGCCCTGGTGTTATGTACTCAGAATTTTTTACTCTGCCTTTTGCTATGACCAGGGAGTTTGGAGCCACCGTTATGGGAGCTGTAATCCTTACCAAAGACGCTATGTGGATATCGTCCTGGAGATCTATGTATGTATTGTTGACTTTGATTTTCTGGAGGTCATAGTATATTCGAACTTTGTGTTTGTTAAAAAAATCTCTCCCTAGGATAAGATTTCTAGACATTCCTTTAGTAATGACAAATGGGTGTTCAAAATTTGTTTCGCCTAAGGAAAATTTTAGCCATGCTGTCCCAACTGAATTTAGTCTTTGTCCCGTGACTGAAGCTAGGTGTGTTTTGGACGGTTGAAATCGTACTAAGTGTTGGATCCTCTTGAACAGCTGGAACCTAATAAGGCTGATGGATGCTCCTGTATCTACCAGTGCCCTATATTGTTGGCCCTGTATAGACATGATGCAGGAACTGGGGTCCGGATGTATTTTAGTTCCATCATGCAACATTTCTTCATATTGTATTTTACTGGATGGGCCCACTTGACAATTTCTGTTCTGTGTTGTTTCTTTTGTTTTGGACCAGTTTCTGTGATTGTTGCCCTCACTAACGGTCCTGTTTAGTGAGTGGCGCGGCCGTTTCCCTGACGCATGAGGGGTTGAGGTGCGCCTCTGGTATACTGATTTCTGGTGTAATCACGTGGGGGTGGTGCGGGTTGTTGTGGTTGGTAACCTCCTCTTCTGAATGGTGCATGATTGTAATTTGCTCTACAGGACTTGTAACCATGTCCGAGCCTACCGCATGTAAAGCATCCGTTTGTACTGACATTATTGACGTCGTTTTGCCTCTGTGTGGGGGGTCTATAATTGCGGGGCCTATCATCTCGTTGTCGTGGGCGAGTCCATTGCCTCCTGGTATGGTCAACTTCCATAGGCTCATGCTCATCATAGTCCCTATATTCTGGTCGGGGTTCCCTACCTGCTCTTTGTTGGAACCTTCGGTGAAGATTTTCCTCCTGTATTGCTGCTTGGATTGTTTCAGCAATAGTCTTGGTGTCTTTTCTAATAAGATGCCTTCTGATATTTTCCGCTCTAAGGCCATCGGCAAATATCCCCACTAACTGTATTTCTACATCAGGTGTGGTAGGGATTTCTCCGCAAAACGCCTCTTCTGCCATATTGAGGAATCGATCTCCAAAAAGTTGTACCGATTCATCTCTTTCCTGTTTCATGCTTCTAAGGACTGACCAAGCATGCATTTTGTCTATGATTTCCCCATATCTCTGGGTGAGCTCTTTTTTTAGGGACTCGTAGGTTTCTGTGGGGTACTGCTGGGACCTCCTTCTTAAAAAATCAGTCACGTACGAATCAGAACCCAACAGAGCGATTTTCTTTTTCTCTTCATCTGTTGTTGCCTCTGCTAGTGCCGCAAATTTTTCCATGTCGGACAACCATCTTCTGAATTTTTTCTTGTTTCCATCGAACGGCTGAACAATGGATCTAACCTGTGTGAATTTCGCGTAGTTGTCATTTTTCTGTAGGGTTTCAGTAATTTTCTTCTTCTCTTCTTCCGTTAGCCACCGACCGTCAAAGCAGTAGTGCTATTATTGTTGGTCCTTCCATATTTTGTCTGTCCTGGGGCTGCAGTGGTTGTGTATTTACGGGTTGGTTCTGTTTACGGGTTGGTTCTGTGGTTGTTGTTGTTCCACACCAAGCTGTTGAAAATTATGTAGTAAATCGTCCATGGTCTATGATCGCTAGTTATTCGCTTTATCAAAGAGAAGTGGTCACGGGCACCATATTACCATTGTGTGGCCGGGGCAGGTGTTCCTTAGGACTGGAACGGCACCATATTACCATCATGTGGCAGTGCCGGTATATGCAGTATTTTCAGTTTACTTTACAGAGAGCAGATGTTTAACTGGCCTAATCACCAGAGATCTAGATTTCTCTCCTAAATTTGTGTTACCAGGTTCGATTTTCTTCTCTTAGGTGTTGATGTAGCGAATTTAATTGAAATGGATAGATTTCTTAGCTTAATCTCAAAACTGTAGTAATTCACCTTTTCAACAGCGTTCGATTTCATGCAAAACTTTTAATATCTTTCAGCATGAAACTTAAATTTCAACAAAGTCTGGAATTCAGAACATTTTTACAATAATAAGCATAATAAAGTTTTAACATCTCATCAGATGCTTTCATCGATGCAAAAATCCCTTTTTGCATCTTTGTCTCATAGGCCTACTCAATTGTCAAATATGGCGAACTTTCTCATTCCACCGTGTTCCTTCCTTTAAGTTACTGTCTTATCTTAGGTTCGACGACATTTACCCATCTCTTCAGATTTGTCCTTGTTTTCTTTATCATCATAAGTATTCCTTGAGCTAAATACTTTCCAACACAAGGATATTTTCTGCTCTACACGGTTTGAGGTGTAAGACTAGTTTTTTTTGCAAATTGACTCAAATCCTCGAACCTAGTTCTGCTGCGACTAGGGTTGGGAGCTCTATTCAAAATATACATTGAATGATAGTCACTACTTACGCAAGTAAGAAATATAAAACCACTCAATGTCCTGAAATGCACATTTTATAATAAATGTTGAAGTTGACTTCCTCAACCTAAGAAATATGTAGAGCTGGACCAGATACGACCTCTTGAGTTGCGCTCTTTCATTCTACTGCCAGATGGCGTCCTGTTCTATATTCCCCGGGGTAAATCTGAGCTATCCGATTGGTCAGGGGAAATCACCCAATTATTAGAAATAGCGTGTAGAAGCGACTCTACCCTAAATATGTGACACTATAATTTTTTATATTCTGTTTCTCATAAAATATAAAATTATGGGGTGGTCTGTGCTTCCTCCGTCTTGTTGGAGTATAGCCTGTTTCCAAAGGAACAACTATGTACACGGCCACAGTAGAATAAATATATATACTGTTATTCTTTTATATGAGTAGATTTTAAAAAATAAAGAACACAAAACAACAGTTTTACAGGATCAGATGATCTAGAAACTGTATAAATGGATTACAAATAAATATTTTAAAATGCATCTGTGAAGATATGAAATTTAAGTAATACTGTGAGCGTGGAAAAAAATGTTGGAAGGAGCCAAGGCACCAGGTCTAATGGACAGAGCTGAAAAATACAGCTCAAAATAGAAATTGGTATTGAGCAACATGTGCAGTCCTGAGTTTCACAGAGAATGAAAGGGAGTAATGATAAAGATAATGAATGAAGTGATGGATAAACTTAACCAGAAGGTCTAGACCCCCCCCCCAAATGGATTTGAAAAAAACTAGTTATATATGTACTGAAGTAAAACAAATTGGTACATAGTCCATCATTACAAGAGCACATGAAGTTCTTTGGTGCAGACTTCCAATAAGGCAATCAACTGCCAATGGTGGTCCATTGTACCTTAAGGAACGGGGGAAAAAGACAAGAAGTAGAAGGGATTTGTCATGGTTATATTGTATTTTTGTTTATATGCTTGTTAAACAGATGTAATGACACAGATTTGATTAATGTTTGCAGACAGTGGCAACCACATTTGTTTTTATGGTTTTGTTATTACAATCTAGGTAGAGTCTTATGATGTGTTATCACAACAGAGAGCATCAAATTGGCACAGTGGTTAGAGCACTGGCCTCTCATAGCAAAGGTATGAGGTTCAAAACACGAGGTCATCATGCTAGTCTACCCAGCTGTAAATGGGTACCTGACTGCTCTTGAGTTAGGAAGGCAAAGGCAGCGAGGAAGAGAACTGGTCATTCCACCTCTTGAAGCTGGACCTAGTATAGTGCAGTCTCTAAGACTTCACTTCCCTTCGGCAGTATCAGCGTTGTGACAACAAACGGAGTCTGCCCTGCAGTAATTACAAGCAAATTATGTACTTCACATATCCTTTTGGGAGCTGAAAGGCACAAAAGAAGAAGAATCTTCTATTGGTCTGTTTTACCTTAGTTTGAACTGAATACTTGCTAGCTTATTTGTGATTATGATCCTTCTGTGATCTCCAGCTCCTTCTCGATTCCTTGATAGACCTCGCTATGCCTGGGATGACAGTGACATTAGGGCATACAGATCTGCCTCAACTTTGGCGAATTTGCCAAGTAAGTGGTCATGATATTGAAATTATTTGTTTCTTTTCATACCATGGACAAAAATGGGTCACATGTGTTCTTTGTGTGAGCAGTTTAATTTGTTCCTTCTTTAGTGAGAAAATGAAACACTATGTTGGCTGATGTTTTGAAGTAACTGTACGTAGTAATATTGATTAATAGTTGGATGCTTGCGTCTCATAATTTTCAATTCATTTTTGTTTTTTGTATCAACTGTTGATGAATATAGTGAGTTGGCATTGTTGTTATTGATCAAAGTCAACGTCACTGCACTCTGGGCAAACCCATAGGTGCTCAATCTTCAGCAAATGTTGAATAGTATGAATGCTAATTGTTCCTGCTGCATGCTGGTTGTATACATGCCGGATGTATCCTCTTATTCATCCATCCCTGCTGGTCTTACATTTGATGCCAAACTCCAGCAATCTTAGCCTTGATCTTAGTCATCGATTGCAGTGTCATTCTTCAGTAGGAGATCATTAATTGCTCTCAGTATCTCTCCCTTATCCAGTGCACCTTCTATGGGTGCTCTTGAAGCTAGTCTGTCAGCTCTTTCATTGCCGTGTACCCTTGCATAACCAGGTCAGTAGATCCACACCAGTTCCTCAAGATTCCACGCTTCTATGGAGGTTTTCCATTCATGCTGTAGCCATCCACTTTGGACCTTCCGAAGCATGGATTGTGAGTCTGACACAATGACTGCCTTTGTTAATGAAGTTTCAGTTAGCCAACTTAAGGCTGCAGTAGCTGCCTCTACATCCATTCTCATGCTGCATGCTGGAGGTTGTTATCATGTAAGCCCCGCTATGTTCAGCGACGATTCTGCCCTTTATTCCAGCAGAGAAGCCCCACCCTGATTTCTCACCACGGATTACAGACCCATCAGTGTACACAATGGCATCATCATCCCCAGCATGATCATTTATCAGTTGATTCAGCTCTGCCCGCCCATTGGCCCAAATTCTGCACTCTCTACCAAGGCTGATGATGACTTTTTGGTAGTTAGTCCAGTTCTCATCTGACGTACTCCACTCTTCCCCTTTGAATATATTTTCAACTTTGGTCACCTGCTTAATCATTGCCTCTGCCAGTGCCATCCATGATATCCCCTGATTTATTCTCGCTCCCTTAATATCAGCTATGATTCCATGCAGGGGTGCCTTTTGTCAGTGGTTAATTTTTTATTACTTATGGCAATATCATATCATTTTAAATTTCTGCATCATTTTTGAACACTAAAGTCTTATTGGCTCACAGAAAACACATGACACTTCACTCCTCTACTTTAGTATATGCTATGGGCCTACTACAGTATAAGCTATAGGATTACCTTTCCTTTTTAATGACAGATTAGAAGGGTTTCAGATATATCTTGTCCTCATGAGTCTAAACAAAAAATGTGTGCTGTTATTCTGCCAGGAAACTACAGAACTGCTTTGTGACATAGAAATAACTCTTTGGCAGTAGATTGTAGTACACTCACCATTAGTGGTAATTGTTATTGTTTACTGTTTTACTTGAACATATTCTTACAGTTTTTTTTTTAACTTGTTGGAGAAAGTTCAGATTTCTTTTCATTGTGTTGTGTGCATTTTATATAGTTATTTATTACAATGTTTTTTCAAAATTCACTTTCTTTGCTGGTTCTTTCTCTGTCCTCCTCTCCCTGCTTAAAAAAATAAAAACATTTTTTTTTTTAAATTTCGTGCTAATGAGAGCATGTTAAAAATGTAATTATTCAGAATAATCAGACAACTATGTGTAAAGCTGAATTTCCCTAGGTGTTAAACACATTGATCAGTGCCATGTGTAAATGTACTAATGAACATTAAATGAGCATATATCACTGTAATCAGCACTTGCCAAGATGCAGCAAAGTGTATTTTCTAGAAGCCGAAGTGTCAGATTTATATGTATTTTTTCAGTCAGAGCTTAATATGATTTAAAATGTCATACTAGTTGTATTTTTTTACTTCTGACACTGTTAAATTCATTATTTTTTGGATTGGGAGTATCTTTTTACTTCTGATACAGTTACATTTATTATTTTTGGGATTGGGAGTATCTTTTTACTTCTGACACCGTTAAATTTATTATTTTTGGGATTGGGAAGTGACTTTCCCTTGGCAAGTTGTATTCAAGCTGTGTAGCTTACTAATGATTTGTCACAGTTTAAATGTCCACTTACACTTGAGCATGTTGTTTATTTCAGCACCTAAACCTGGCTATGGTCCATCTTATATAGCACCTCGAGCTGCCACGCTGCCCCTGGCAGGAGCATATGGTGCTAGGGACTTTGTAAGTAAATATTTCTCTCTGCTCTTTCGTTTATCTGTTTGATCCATACAGAGTAAGAATGACCATCTGTCCTGTTATATTAGCTGTGTGATCTGGAGTTTGTGATATGCTCCTATGCGTTGAGGCATATCTGGAGTCATCCTTATATGACCACCAATTATGCACAATGCTACTATATACATATGTGGAAGTGAAACCTCTGTCTGTGAGGCTAATTACACCCTCCTTGACTCGTGAAATCATCCACACACTTCCAGGGATTCCCTATGTGCACGTTTCGGAATGGCAGAAAAGCCCAGATCTACAGTGTAGTTAATAACAAGGAATCTTCTACTTGGTATTGGCTGCAAAAGAGGGAGAAGCTCAGCAGTCCTAGTTAAACAACAAAAACATCAACTACATCATCTCCTGTGGAGCATACACCTTTTGTCAGCTCATGCCAAGGCATTATGTCTTGTGCCATCTCAAGCTCTCCATGTTTTTAAGTGTGATGGCAATTCTCTTCTCAATATGTTTTTGCTCTTTTTCTTTTGTTTTCAGGATTTTAGAACACAAACTGCCTTGTATTGTTGTCATTTTTTCCCCTTAATATGTATACCATTGAATATCTTTTTCCTAACCTCATGTTCCACTGTTTTTTGTTTGTTGCTTTCCAGCAGCTCCACATAGGCAAACTTGTCATATCACTTCAGTCTTATTATATACCCAGCTGTAATTGGGTACCTGCCTATTCTTGAGTTAGGAAATGAAAAGACAGTGAGGAAGGGAACTGGTCACCCCCCACCTCATGATGCTGGATCTAGTAAAGTGAAGTCTCTAACACTTCACTCCCCTATGGCAGTATCTGCCATGGGACTACTCTTTAACTTCTTGGTCAGTGCCTCATGAGATGGCTTCTGAAGTCAACTTCTAGTCAGGCTGCATCAGTGAGACAGCAAACAAACAACTTCATTAAGACTAGCATCTGGTCTTCGCTGTTTTAGAGCTTTTTATTCTCTTCATGTTGTAGAGCTATTCTAATGGGCTGTCTTGATACCTGAGTTAAACAATCCAATTTTTATGTAAGGCTTGATTTCTTTTGATTATTGTTACCTGAGTGGAAACATTTAACACATAAATATTTACTTAGTAATTGAACTAATAATAATAGTAATAATAATAGCCCCTTCAGTCATAACTGACTATGGGAATGTGCCCCTGAGGTGACAGCCCTTAGCTGCTTATTTTTCTAGTGTTCCTTTCGATGTTTTCTCCTATCTTCTGCTTGTTATTTGAACTTCTTTTTGCCCAAACTGAGGTGGCACCGCAGATCGCATCGCCACTTGGTGCGATCGGCAGCTTCATCCTCTCAGGTTGCTGGATTTATGTCCAGTGCCCTCATGTCTCTCTTGCACACATCTTTGAATCTCAGCTGTGGTCGCCCAACTGTTCTTTTGCAAGTTGTCTGTAGAAGATATCTTTTGGGATGCGACCATCTTCTATGCAGTGGACATGGCCAAGCTAGCGTAGCCTGTGCTGTCTAAGCAGTGTATACATGCTTTGAAGGCCATCACGTGACTACACCTCGACATTTGTCACTTTATCTTTTCACAAAATGCTGATAATGTAACGTAGACACCGTATATGGAAGGTGTTGAGCCTTCTTTCTTGCTTAGCATAGGTTGTCCATGTCTCACTACCATATAGAAGTGTGCTGGTGACACAGGCATTATATGCCGCAGCTTTGGTCTTCATTGTGAATTTGGAGTTTCCCCAAACACGCGATGTGAGGCGGGCAAAGGTAGCTGCAGCTTTTGACTAAATAATGAAAGAATAACACAATTAAAAAATAATTAGCACACTGTTATTGCCAGAATTACTTTGCTTATAGGAGTAATTGACAACTGCCTTTTAGTTCCTTGACTGTGTTTGCACAAGGTCTAAGGTGTTTTTATTAAAATAACTTGTTTTGTTGTTGGTTAACAGATCTAGGCATAATGCATTCATCTAATTTTCCATATCATTAATTATTATTCATGATTAGTCATTCCTGCACGTGACACGCATCTTGTATTGTTTTACAGAGATTTTTTGACTTTGGTGAAGATGACAGACGAGAGAGATCCGCCCGTAAGTTATTGTAGTTTTTTTAAAATGTATTTAATATATCTTGTGGAAATCTACCAATAAATATTGGAGCAGTGTCACTAATATGGTATCTGTTGGTTTATTCTTTTTAAACATGTTTTTTTTTTTCAAAAGTAGTTAGTGGTGCATAACTCTGGCTAATCAGTATGACAAGACTGCTTATAGATAAAGTATGTAGTTGTGATATAGTTGTTTAGTATGTGATAGATGCAGTGGATAGTATGTTATAGATTTAATTTATGTAATTTGCAGTAATATAAACATGTCTGTGTTTTTCAGACACATCATCATCTACTCTGACGGGAGACACAAGTTCTAGGGTAAGCTGATGTCAGTCACTTTGTTTACTCCTGAGTTTTTTTTTTTTCGTACAGTGTATCTATCTATACGTCGTACAGTGTATTTATCTACACGTCGTACAAGGCAATTAATATGAGGTTGTGCATGAGGCTGGCAACCTCACTGTTTAAAACAGATTGCTACAGAAACCATTGTTGCAGGCTTCCTGTAAGGGGAACCACCAGCAGTAGGAACTTCATGCTCCATAAGGAGTGAAAAGAAAAAAACGATGATATAGACACAGAGTTATTGAATATAAATAATAAATATAATAATAGATATTCTTCTTCTTCTTCCTCGTTCGCCCTGAGAAGGACGTTGGTTGCGTTGTGTCTGTTTACAGCGAAGCTGCGATATCTGCACCTTTCGGCCGACACATCCTACTTCAGCACGGCATTTTTTGGGGACCGGGTTTGCCTTCCCACTTCGATCCCTACTCTCTCAGCCAGACTGCAGTGATGCAGCCTGTTTCCAGGACCATCACTTGGAGGTGGAGTAGGGTCTTGGTCAGCTCTGGTTCGCTGACCCTGACGCAAGCAGTCAAGCTATGGGTCGCTGACTGCATTCTCTATTGCTGCATCTTTGGGTCCCTAATGATAGATATGAATATAAAGTACTGTTAGGCTATTCTTCTCTTTCCCCCAAACGAAAGTGACTTTAAAACCATCAATATGCTGATGCCATCCATTTGTTGTTGTTATATAAAATAGGTGAGGATTATGATTGTTACTGTTACCCCATAAGCTTTAAATTCTTTGTAAACAAAATATAATGGGAAAGGTTAGTGGCTGAACATTTTTTTTAAAAATAATTACAGTGACACCTAAGTGTAGTAGTGATAACAAGTTGTAAGTCTCTTACTTTGAATGCTGTACATTCATTTTACTTTCATATCGTTCTTTAAACCTAGCTGTGTTGTGCACTTAATGTATGATGGTGTATACATGTTATTTGGATTTCATATGCATTTGCAAGTTTTAAAAAAAAAAGCTATGTTCCGCTTTTTGGCGGGGATCTGTAACCAAACCTGCCGTATAAGCAGGGCCCAACTGTATATAACATGAATGATCTTAACTTTAGTGATTTCAGTTACTGAAGTGGAATAATTTTGTGAAAAGAATTACGGCAAGTGAAAACAGTTTCTGAACTGGAATAATTTTGTGAAAAGAATTACGGCAAGTGAAAACAGTTTCTGAACTGGAATAATTTTGTGAAAAGAATTACGGCAAGTGAAAACAGTTTCTGAACTGGAATAATTTTGTGAAAAGAATTATGGCAAATGAAAACAATTTCTGTGAATAATTTTGTGAGTTTTCTGAACTGGAATAATTTTGTGAAAAGAATTACGGCAAATGAAAACAGTTTCTGAACTGGAATAATTTTGTGAAAAGAATTACGGCAAGTGAAAACAGTTTCTGAACTGGAATAATTTTGTGAAAAGAATTATGGCAAGTGAAAACAGTTTCTGAACTGGAATAATTTTGTGAAAAGAATTATGGCAAGTGAAAACAGTTTCTGAACTGGAATAATTTTTTTGAATAGAATGATTATTGCTTTAGTGAATGTAATAGTGATACACTGTAATGATATTAGTAACATATCTGCATATTTTAGAGGGAAATATTTTTAAAGAACCCTTTCATCTAGTTAAAAAATATTGATATTTATGTCATGTAACTTTAGCTTCAGTGTTATCAAAAGATGTGCCACATATGTCAAAAATGATATATATATATATATATATCCTTCCGAACGACACCACCGCCTAGCCACGGGAGCGAATTGTTACTATCCTCTCTGCCAGCTAGGCACCACTAATTCACAAAGCCTTGCTGGCAGAGAGGATAGTAACAATTCGCTCCCGTGGCTAGGTGGTGGTGTCATTAGAAAGGTCATGGGTTCAATTCCCGGTAAGCCTATCACTTCTGTTGTTTTTCTGTTGTCTAGTCTTCTACTTCTTTATTTCTCACAAGTGCCTGAAACACGTGACCTTTGTGTATTATTTATTTATTTATCTTCTCTGCCAACTGGGCACCATTGAAATAGTGCTTCATGGACAGAGGACTAGCACGATCTCTCCACGTAACCCGTATATGTACACCAGGACGACCTAGACTAATTATACATGCAATCACTTCTGCGGTTTTTTAATTTAACAGTATAGGCCAGATTACACAAGACAAAGAACTGAATACTGTGCCAAAACAACTCTGAGCGTTGCTTTTAGTCTATCATGAATTAAAATGACGGCTTAGGGTGAAAAATAATTGTCAAAGAGTTAATCACATGTAAAACACATGCAAATATTCACAGCATTATCATTTTTTCTGTTTGCTCCATATGGAGCATGTAATCACCGCTGCAGCTTTACAGGAAGCCCAGCACCATAACATTTATGTGGCTATAGTAGTGATAGTTTATATATCTTTATGATGAGGCTGCCAGCCCCACGCACAACCTCATATTATTTCCATCTTATGAGATGCCTGAGGGACCAGTAGATCCGTTCATTCTTTTTCTCCTCAGAGACCTTCAGAAACTACACAGGGCAACTATTCACACATTTTCTCCTCGGAGACCTTCAGAAACTACACAGGGCAACTATTCACACATTTTCTCCTCGGAGACCTTCAGAAACTACACAGGGCAACTATTCACACATTTTCTCCTCGGAGACCTTCAGAAACTACACAGGGCAACTATTCACACATTTTCTCCTCAGAGACCTTCAGAAACTACACAGGGCAACTATTCACCCATTTTCTCCTCGGAGACCTTCAGAAACTACACAGGGCAACTATTCACACATTTTCTCCTCGGAGACCTTCAGAAACTACACAGGGCAACTATTCACACATTTTCTCCTCGGAGACCTTCAGAAACTACACAGGGCAACTATTCACACATTTTCTCCTCGGAGACCTTCAGAAACTACACAGGGCAACTATTCACACATTTTCTCCTCGGAGACCTTCAGAAACTACACAGGGCAACTATTCACACATTTTCTCCTCGGAGACCTTCAGAAACTACACAGGGCAACTATTCACACATTTTCTCCTCAGAGACCTTCAGAAACTACACAGGGCAACTATTCACACATTTTCCAGCAGGAAAAATATTTTGTGCAGACTCTTCCATTTCAGATTGTTAAGAAAGCTATATTTTTTGGTTCTCATAACCACTAAATGTGCCCCTACTCTTGTGTTCCCCAGATCCACTTGTCCAATCAAGAATTTGAAAGTTTGTTTAATATACCCCGAGAGAGCTTCTACAGAATGGCAGAATGGAAACGTAATGACATCAAACGCAAGCTACACCTGTACTAAGACAGATTAGGCCAAGTTTATTCTTGTTTCACATTCAAAAAGTTTATGCCGTATTTCTTTACATTGCAAACTTCTCTTAAACAAATCTGATATCTCACGTTATTTGGACAAATTATTTGCTTTGAAAGGCTAATTGTTCCTCTCATTCTTAGTAGTTGTATTACCTGAGGTATTAATAATACATTACACCGTTTATGGAACTAGTTTTTTGAAATGTGACTTATTGAACATATAACAACGTACTGAAGAGTTTCATTTTGGCAGAGAATTTATTTATTTATGTTGGATATTTGCAAGGTCAACATGCCTTTTAAGTTACTGCTGGCAAATTTTGATGGTACATACATAAGTTGCTGTTTAGTCCAATTTGTAGACGTTGTTGAGGAGGGAATAGTTATTGAATCCTCATTTGTAAGTGACGTCCAGCTATCTTTTCTCTTCAGGTATTGATATGTATAACTGTTTGTAGACGGTACTCAGCACCAGATAATGATGACAAAATCTCTCGATAATAATTGTTTTGGTATATCTGTGGTGAAGTGAGCGAGCAGTCCGATATTGACTTAGGGAGGCAATCCAAATCCACACGAGGACGAACAGTTATATCCCTTGATGACAACTTTTCCCCCTCGAATGTGTACAGATGTCCACTTGTATGTGTTTGAAGGAAGCATTAGTCAGCCAGATAATGCACTGATCAATATGTTTTGACATTTTTTAAGAGATATTTCTATTACCGCTATATTGTGACTCTAAGAATCATGCTTGCTACTATTAGGGATTTAAAAAACCACTTGTACCAAGGCGAATCGATGGTTTAATGTTTAGAATGGTTGCCTCCCAAGTATATGTTCTGCTTTCAAATCCTGGCAGAGGTACATTTAACAAATAAATTGAGGCAAATGTATTCAGTTTTTTTTAAATTTCCAAGTGTTTGTCTGTGTGTGTTGATGGATTTACTTACTCAGTGGAAGTGGAAAGGAGAAAACTGAATACAGGATAAATGGAGACTGAATTCATACACCATAATTGAGGCTTTCCATACGTGAAGGGTGAGCCCACCTTTGTTTATTTAAAAAAAGATATTGCGTTTAAATCATGTATATAGCTGATGCGTCATTTGCGCACTTTAAATAAGTCAAAAATATAAATGATAAGGGCTAGACAGCCTCACATTGATAAGCCACTATGATAAAGGAGGAAATTAGCCATTAGAATATAATAAAATAAAAAATACATTTTTTTTAATAGTATGGCAGGCTCGCCCTTCTCGTACGGAAGGTCTCAACTGTTTGTCACCATTTCTTGACAGGTTACTTACTATTACTTTTTTTTTATAAAGGCTGTAATATTTTACTGGTGCATATTTGACAAGAAAATTGTATTTGTTTAACACACTGACAGAAAGAAGTTCATGTCATTGAAGATTGGAGCTTATCAACTCCATAGACTGTGTTGTTGTATAATATGAAACATCTGGAAAGGTCCTGTATGTGACCGCCAACGCTTTGCTTGTGTGGGCTGTGGTCAATTTGTTCTTGTTAAATGTGCTTGGCTACATGTGTTTAATTAGTCAAATGTGGATGCCTTAACTCCTGCTTCATGTGTTAATAACCTTCATATTACTATCACATCGTGGTTATGGACAGGATTATTACAGTGATATTTTTGCAGCAGTTAACAATATGTATCAAGCGTTTATACTTAACTCTGCTATGCTAGCCACAATCTTCAGTAGTGGTTCACTAATCATAGTCAAGTTTGTATTGTCCCAAGGGAACTAGTGTTTTGCTGGTGTTGTGACAGCCATGAATGATGAGGGGCAATTCTTAATTTCTGTGGTTGTGTTACATTGTTATTGTGAGGTTACTAGTATTTAAATGTCTGTGTTTGGGGACATTGTGAATGGAATATTATAGAATTTACAATTTGACCAATGGTTGTAGTTACTGTTTTTGTTACATTTATCTTGATTGCATCAGTTTCTTTGTAGATGTAACGTTACATTATAGAAAATTGCTACTTTAATGTAGCATTATATATATATATATATATATATATATATTTTTTTTTTTTTAAATAAATTTTAAAGTGATATATTCTTCAGTTTCTTTTTGTCTGGGTAGTTACTTTACCCATGTTATGCACTTTTAGCCAAGAGAAAATCTACTAGATTAGCTTAAACCAATTGAGAGTTTTTCACTTGATACATTGTCATTGTTTTCTTCCAAAAGAAATATTTGGACTTTTTTGTGTGGTCAGGGTGTCTCACCTCTAACACCACTTAATATATCCAGGAGAATGCAGCTCAGATCTGATCATGTCTGTTTAAGGCACTTTCTAGGTGGGCTAGCATCGTTAAATCTGGGCAGAGCTAGTAAATATGTCAAACTGGGTATGAAAATTAAGAAAACTAAATTGGTTTTGGTTCTTCATTTGTTAGTGGTGAAGAGTTGGCACTAGATTGTGAAATCAAGAAAAATAAGGTAATTATAATAATTACTTTGCCATTTAGTGTCAGTAAATGTAACAAGAATAATTTGTTAAGAATGTACATTATGCCAGTAGTGATACATCCATTTGGAGTATTTAAAAAAAAAAAAAAAAATTTTAGGTTTGACATCTTCTATATGGTAAAAAATAAAATCCAGAGACAGGAAAGTCTTTTCTTCATATTCATAACCCTCCGCTCCCCAAGGAGCATAGGCCTTCAACAAACACATGCCAAGTCCTCCTGTCATGTGCCATCATCTCAAGTTCTTTCCACGTTCTCATCATTTTCACTTCTGTTTCCAGCTCTCTTCTCCATGTGCTTCTTGGTCTACCTCAGCCTCTCTTGGCCGGGGGGTTCCAGAACAAGGACTGCCTTGTAATGCTATCAACAGGTTTCCTCAATGTGTGTCCTATCCATCACCAGCGTATTCTTCTCATCTCTTGTTCCACTGGCACTTGTCTAGTTCTTGTCCTCAGTTCCACGTTGGTAACCTTGTCATACCATTTTAATCCTTCTATTCTATGCAAGCACCCATTTATGAAAGTCTGTAGCATTTTTGGTTGTTGTCTTTGTTGTTCTCCATGTTTCAGAGCCATACAATAGGACTGACTTCACATTTGAGTTGAAGATTCTTATTTTTGTGTTGGATCCGACTTCTCGATCTCCATATATTTCCCAATGCAATGAAAGCTCCTCTTGCTTTTTGTATTCTTATTTTGATTTCACTGTCTGTCCCTCCAACTTTGTCTATATTGCTGCTAAGATATGTGTACGATTCTATGTCTTATAGTGGTGTTTAGAAGAAACTTGCATTTACCAGTTGTCTAGTCCTGCTATAGAAAACAGTGAAGTGTCAGCATAATCTAATGGTATGGATGGTGAAACTATATTTGTTGCAATGTAAGTTTGTTGCATTAATGTCAAAATTATTGACTTAACTGTGAACGGGTTCTGGAACAAGTGTTTTTGTACTGACTATTTCATTACTCCAGTGTGTGTTAATATGTCATGTCACTGTAATCTCTTTATTTGTTTTGATAGACAATATTATTATTGTGATTGGAAATATAAACATGATGCTTATACACGAAGGATTAGCTTTATTAAAAAAACTAGCCCTTGTGGATTTGTATTTTTGAAGTGGTATTGCATATATACAAGATCCTTTATTTAACGAACCAGTGCTTCATTTTTGACATGGTGCAGTCATATTTAGTATTTGAAGGGCTAGGACAAATTATTTTTGCTGAGACACACAACCTACTAGACCATATCCGAACATCCAAAATATTCTGAAAATCAAAAGTTTCTTTTGGCAATTTTTGGCGAATTGGTCTATTTTTTAACACATTTTGGGTGACTTTGGGCTATTTTTGAACAATTTTTGGTGACTTTGGGCAATTTTTCAAGCAACATTTGGGTGACATCTGAAAAGCGAAAAAATCTGGTTTCTGAAACAAAGCTGTCTCCAAGGATTTATAATAAAAAAGATACAGACGTGTACATACTGGACAATGACAACTAGTGACTTGTTGCTCATAGCAACTGGTTGCAGGGTTGTCATGATGATTAATGAGGCAGTATGATTGAATCTTAGCTGATGGCCATAATTCCTTGTCAGAAATGACATATGTAGAACACATATATTATAACACTACATAGCAGTAGTGCTTAGTCCATCAACCAGTTGCCAGAACGTGGTAGTCCTCAAGACTATGGCAGCTTGTACCACCTTTTGTTAAAGCTGTTTTGATTTACAATCAATTTATTGTGTTATGAGTGAAATTTTAATCACTTCTTTAATGTGAATGTAAAGAATGCTCAGAGCTGACAAAAATAAGATAAGAAGTGCTGCTGCATAGGACTAAGATCACATCAGCTGTGCCTCTTAGCTGTTCCAGCATCTTTTGCTGCCTTTTAGCAGTTCTAGGATCTGTTGCTGCTAAGTAAGCATGTCATGAAAAGGATATGTAAAGCACATAATGAAGAGATAAATATATTTTGTCTAAGTGGCTGGCTAGGGAATTGATCCTAGCACCTTGTCCTTCCCATGTGAAGATGACACCACCAAAAACAGCAGACATTTGCTGCCACCAACATCACAGCTGAACACCATTGAATTTATGATCTCATGCTTTTAAGAATGAGCAGGTGTATTACCTGTCACATGCTGACCACAGCTAGTCTCACTTGTAGCACAGGATACTGCTTCAAGTGAATGAAGCCGTACACAAAACAAGGAGGGCCATTAACATGTCACATTCTGTTGTAGAAAATCTAGGAAAAATTATAACAAGAAAAAATTATAAATTTATTGTACAATGCTTGCAAACAGGTGACAGCATGCCATGTTCATTGGGTATCCCTTACTGACGGAGAGGGGTGCACTGCAGGCCCCTCCTCCCCCTGTGGTGATGATGACTTAGATAGTGAGGTAATTTTTTTCGAAATTGGCCTCATGTTCCTGCCAAAAATAGTATCATGAAATTGGGAGGAGGCAACACCCCTGTCATGCTATTGACCAATTAGAGAAGTTGGATATTCAGGATGTGATGAACTCAATGTGGGTAGTTTCACTTCACAGTACACCACCTGAATAAACCCTGTGGTTTACCATGCCTTAAAAGTACACCACCAGAATAAAACCTATGGTTTGCAATACCTTCATAGTAGGCGGCAGGGAAAGGATGTTAGTTGATCTCAGCAAGAGCCTTTTAGCTGACAAAGTTGTCATGCATATTTATGTTGTGATGTTGAAGGCAAACGTGCAAGAGGAAGACATCACTGTAAGTGGGAAGTTAACATCAAGAGATGGACAGGATAGAGTCTATCAGTGCACCATCAAGACTAGAGATAGAAGATGTTGGAGATCCATTGCAGCCGACCTTCGTTGTGAAGATGGTACCTGATGATGTCATTTAGGCACTGGACACTCACAAATCAGTGTGGGCTCATTTCAGTGTGGGGTGGGGGACAAATATATAAGAAAGACCACAGGTAACACCAGCCTACACTGTGTTTGTCACTTGCTCACTATATGACCATTAGATCACTGTGCCAACATCCATGATTGCTGGATAGTGAACAGGTAATACAACAAGCATACATTTAATTACAGCAGCAGTTTTTATTATATATATATATATATTTTTTTTTTTTTTAAGGGTTTCTCAAGTGCTTAATTTTCTTGTTGTTTTAAAGTGTTATGATATTTACAAGGAATTTCGTAATCAGAAATGTATATAAATTTTGGTGAAAATTTATCCCAGGATTCAATTAACACAGTAGTTTATTTAGATTTACTAGCATATGATATAGATTTATGAGAACAAGGACTTGTACGTGTATTTAAGTATTGAGTAGGAAGCAACAAGTCTTCAAAACACTATTTCTGGAGTCAGAAAATGAAAATTCTTGAACATTTTTACCACAGTATGCAACATGGCTTCATATTACTGTACCTTTTAACAACATATATAATTTATTAGACACTGTGCCAGACTTATACAATTTTATTTGGTATAAAATGTTGTGATTTTATTTTTAACATTTTATTTTCAGTGCAATACTGGGCTTGTAAGGGCCTTAACAGTTTGAATATTTGTCTTATAAACTTAATTGTAGCAAATGTTCAGTGTAACTTCTCCCTGCTTCATGAATACCTCCTCTGCCTTTTCCCCCCACCGTAGGAAAAAATCACCCATGTCACAGTTTTTCCCAGCCATAGGAAAAAAAAAAAATCACCTTTCTGTTCACATGCTTATATCTTAGATACAAATTTCCTGTGATAAAGCTGTGACTTCTGCATGAAAATTATGATGTGACTTAGTGTAGGCTTAAATTTGCATTATTTCTGCTATTTGTCAGATTTTAGTTTTAAATTGTCAGAAACTGTTGGACTCTTAATGTTTCATTTTATAATTGTTTATTTATAAATTTTAAATTTTTCTCTTATTTATAAAAAAAAAAATTATGTACAAACTTAAAAGAGTATTCAGAGCACACAGGTAGTTTTCCCATCTGCCATCAAGGTAATATGAATTTGCCAGTATCATTTAAAAAATATATTTTTAAAATTGATTGGGTTGATAAATGTTTCAGAATAATTTGGCTAAAATGTACCAGACTTCTTGCATGGCTGCAGAAAATTAGATTTATATGCTATGTTATGTTCTTCAGCCACAAATTGGCCATACCACATAATTTAGTTGAGAATGATATTTTGAAATTATGTGTCACATGTCTTTGCTCTACATTCTTCTCATTGTCTACCCCTTTTTACCATTTGCACACCAAAATAAGGTTGCTTCTTATAAAAACCACTGAAAATCTCCCACACATTACAGATGCTGAATTATTTGTAATGTGTAGCCCATAAAAATAGTTTGAATGAATTATTCAGCATTAGTGATAAATGAATAAAAATAACGTTCAGAATGGAAAGAGCCCATAATACTTACACATTAAATTTTGATGCAAGAAACAACTCCATTTGTTCTAAATTTTCTTTATAATGGGCACAGCCAAGTTTGGCTACATATATATAGGTCCCAGGTGTAGAATGCCAGCTTAACCCTCCGGCAGGCGCGTTTCATTTCTTCGCAAGAGCAGGCGCGTGGCGCACAGAGTGCGCCGTTTAAAACAAATGTATTTACATTGATTGTAACGTCCTGGTATAACCAACAGCTCCATGTATATGGTAGACGGTTGAAAGGGGCGTGCTACTAAGAAAAGTAGCAAACACCTATTTAAAAAAAAAAAAGATTTGAGTTGCGGTCCCGGTATTTCAATCTTAACCCTCTGGCATGTTTCGTTTCTACGCAAGAGCAGGCGTGTGGCGCACAGAGTGCGCCGCTTAAAACAAACGTATTTACATTGATTTGAGTTGCGGTCCCGGCATTTCAATCTTTCATTATCATCATCGTCGCCCTGACATGTATTAGGCTCTTAGTGGCCTGTTACGGTCTCAAATTTAATTGAAAAACAGAAAATTGAAATGAAAAATATACTTACATCACCGAGCGTGTGGCGCACTTTATACACCACTAATGACACTCCTCGATTTGCGGGACCTTAAATATCTCGTCGCACAACATATAACAACACAATTGTTCAGAATGAAAGCAAAGACATGAATGAAGGAATAGCTAAGAGTTCAATGCAGCCAACCGCAAAAAAACCCGCAAAATTTGAATTTAATGTAACGCATGTTGTGTGCCAACGCGCCCGCCAGAGGGTTAAGAAAATAAACCCAACGTAAAATAGACTTGTCAAAATTGCCATGCAACAGAATTCCTAGAACTTAGACAGTCATAGAAAAATGACACGCAGTAAAGTGTTGATTTTTGCACACACACAAAATGGAACCCACAGTTTCTGTGCCAAGCTGCTGTCATTTTAAACATATAAATAACTGATTTCAGTTTGTTAAAAATTGCTTTTTTGTTGTTTACAGATTTAGTGTGATGTATTGAATATCTCATCAGTGAGAAAATTAACCTGCTTTTATCAAATGTGTTACGTGTATTTTTATGCAAAGAAATAAAGTTTCACAGTTCCTATGAATATGTGTTTGCTACATATATATCAAATGACATAAACAAAACAGAACAAGTTAATATTCCTACATTAATATGTATTTTTATTCAGTAATGTGTCCAATGATTTAAAAAAGACATATTAGACATAAAATGAAAAATTAAAACAATCCAGATAATATTTTACAATTACTTTTTTTGCATCAGAATGAAAAACGCAAATAAACAGAAATATTGGCCATTCCAGTCTACGACAGAACTGGGAAGTTGTTTTAACATCTGATACTACTGGTTTGAGAAGGAATGTGGTTTATCAGAAAGTTGTGCTGTATTGGAAAAACTCCAGAGGTTATTCATGTTCTCATTAAGCAAAAAATACTGCCTTGATATTGTTTGTACATCTCTGTAAGTAAACTAAAGTAAAATTGTGTGTCAGGTATATTTTTGACAACGCTGACAGTTAGACATTGTTGTTGTTATCATCATCACTCTTCAGCTCCCCAAGGAGCATAAGTCTTCCTGTCCCATGCTCTTCATGTTTGTCTCCAGTTCTCTTCTCTATGTGTTCCTTGGTCTCCTCCTACCTCTCTTACCCTGAGGATTCCTGAACAAGGATTTCCTGGCAATGCTATCAACAGGTTTCCTCAATGTATGTCCTGCCCATCTCCAGCGTCATCTTCTCAACTCTTGTTCCACTGGCACTTGTCCAGTTCTTGCTGTAATGGTGGTTAACAAACGTGGCATTTTAGATATTTATTTAGTTTTATTTTATATAGTTCAGGTAATGCTTATTTTGTTGTATGTAATGACTGCTGTTCCAGGCATGTCAGGTTACTTCAGTCCTGTTATACAGTGGCATGGCTTTGGCTTCTTCTACTAGACAACGCCTGATAACTTTCAGTATATAACAAATATGTTGTGACCTAGTGATGCAATACTTTTAATTCTTATTGCTTTTTGCATCACCACTTTGACTGCCCGAGACAGACAAGTCAGCCTAACATTTCAATTATCAGATGAATCAAAAGGGAGGATCACTAGTTGATTTCTGCCTTATGTTATTTTCATAAGATTTACTGAAGTAGTCCTAGAGCTGCTTTCTCTCCACCGTTTCAGGTTTCATACAACGTTTTCTACTGATTAAGAAGATGAGTCATACAATGCTGAAAGCAAGGAAATGGTAGCATACACTGTTCTGTTAAAATACTTTAAAGGTTGTAAAAGTTAGATTTGGTTTTAAATATAAGGAGTGATGGTAAAAACACAGTGGTAAAGTTTTTTAAATGTAGGCAGCAAAAAGAATTTTAGCCTCAAATAAAAGAATACATTTTACATAATCGATGGGCAATTTAAAACAAAAACACTAAACAAATGCAGGACTAGATTAATGTACGTGCTGACACATTCATGACTCTCATAAATGGAAATGTCATCACTCAGCATACAATAAGACTTAAGTTGTTTTCATGAACTAACATCCATCTATCTGACAGAATTTAAGCCAGTTATCCCTTGCAGTCAATGAGCTCGAGTGATTTACATGGTTACTGATTACTTTCAGTTAAACATGACGTGGAGCAAATCATCATATGGAAGGCACAAATCCCAATATTTAAAATGTACAAAGAAAAATGACAGTAAAAAAATTCAGTTATTGGAGTGAGATGGCTACACATGCAAGAACATGAATTCAGATGTTAAAAGTACTGAAAAGTGAATGCAGCTAAAACAGAAACATGGATAATTTGCATCAGTAAATGGTACCTGAACAGTCCCAGATGATACAGTAGTAGTTAAAAGAAATTTAAAAAAACATTATTTACAATATAAATGGTTAAAATGAAGAGGCAAAAGCAATGGAGTTTATATCTGCGTTCACAGACATAAGCTTCAGTATTTTAGACCAGGCTTTAATAAGCCATTCTTGCAAACGTCCAAACAGAACTATCTGTTCATGTTACTCTAGGAGTTGGGTTCACATTCGCATGTGCAAGCATCAGTATTTAAAAAAGGTTTTAACAATTCATTAATAAGTCTAAACAAAGTTGTCCGATACCATCTGGCAAGATTGAGGTACTATGAAGAAATATATGCTAGAAATCAATGCAATAAGGCTGTCGTGTATAAAACAGAAAATATGCAAGCTGAGATATCAGGCTTGCTGTATACAAATGCAGTGAAATCTTAAAAAAATAATTGGAACTCTCAGTTGGGCTCAGGTATCCGTTAGGGCAGAACAAAACTATCTTGCTGTTCTACTTACTCTTTAATAACATTTCTCACAGGGCACTTTCATAACGGTGGCTCTTCACCACTAACTGCATACAGAAGAACATGGCAGGTAGAAATGACGTTACCCTAAAACCTCCCATGAAAATGTCCATGTATAATGAACAATGAGTACAAATAACGTTCATGTCAATTATCATATTCAAGGTCAGTGAACATGAACAAGTGAAGGTCAGTGACAAGATCCAGGAGATGGACTCGTTAACGAATTATGTTTGTTTCAAGAGATAACTTCATTCTCTGTATAGTTACCCTTGCAGTTAATCATGAGGACCTAATAAGGGCAATTAGTACAATCTTGTGCATCCATATACTGATAGTTGTATCAGTGAAGGCAATCTGTGAGGATAATCTCTCCAAAGATAACTAAAACAATCATAAAAGTAAAGGCAGATATAAGTAAGGTTAGGATGAAAAATGCATTTAACTTTTTATATGTTATGTTAATACAAGTGCATGAATGATGAACAAAATTGAGTGCTTGAATTATGATTAACATAATGATTCATGTAGACTTTCATATATAACAATACTTTTCTTTCACTTTTCACAGTAATAAGGCATCGCTGTTGTCATTCTATATATAACTAGAGGAAATTCATTCATTATAGCAGAAGTTTTTGTAAATGTTGTGTAAGGTGACATATGAATGCTTTATTTTATCTGTGTAGCACCGACTTCCATCCTGGCTTGTGTGGGCTTTCTATGAACATCAGATATAATGATCAACAAATTGAACATACACTGTATACAATGTGCATCCTGCAGTCATGGTCTTTCGTTTCTGACAGGGTGATTCAAAAGTCACTTTCTATTTTAAAATCCTCACTTGTATCCACTGGATATACTTACTTAGTTATTCCTCTTCTACCGTGAGGTGTAGAGGTTTGGAAGACAGCGCCATACTATCCTATCAGCTGTCTTCCTCCTGGCCTGGTTCCATTCTAGTCCTCAGTCCTTCAGAGATTGTCTAATGTTGTCCGGGAGGTCTGGATCCCAGACTCTTAGCCTCCCATACATGCTGTGGCAGCCAATATTCTCCCATTCTGCAGACATGACATGGGCAAACCATCTTAGTAGGACTGTTCTATTAGGGTCTGCAGGGGTTGGATTTTTAGGCCTTGTCATATTGTCTGGTTGCAGACCATGTCTCTTCTTATTACTTCAACCACCTTTCTCAGATACCTCATTTCTGAGGTTTGGATCTGGCTTTTGTGGGTTGTAGTCATTGCCAATGAGTCACATCCATGTCAAGACTGGGACATAGGTCCATGAAAAACACATCATGTAAAACACAAATGTAAGCTGACAAGTGACAGTTGTTATGTGGTAGCATCTCACTGTAAACAAGAAGCAAGTTTAAAAAGGAAAAAAAGATGTCAGCAAAGTAAATTTTTGACACAACAGCTAGTGCACTGTGGGTAATATTAAACACATGCTTGCCTGATTAGCAAATGTTTTCTGCGGAGACCAAAAAAAATGAAATGATCTGAATAAGATAACGGCTGAGTATCATATATGTGTGCTATAGTATCATGCAGATACATTCATGCTTGTCAAAATATGTGCAAAATAATAAGTGTATAGAGAACAGCACTAGAAGTGAAACACATCTGTATGGCACAATGGCAATGTCCTCAGCTGTTCCAAAGGCCAATAGATTAACAAGCTTGTTGCAGCTACTATATCAGCAATTCAAATAAGTTACAGGCTGCTGTTTTTCAGTATACTGATGCTG
Organism: Oreohelix idahoensis; assembly: GCA_024509875.1. Classification (NCBI taxonomy): domain Eukaryota; kingdom Metazoa; phylum Mollusca; class Gastropoda; order Stylommatophora; family Oreohelicidae; genus Oreohelix; species Oreohelix idahoensis. Next base: position 93,883 of record JAMPIV010010130.1, on the reverse strand, counting down.
CCTCATGCATGTCATAACAGCCACTTCATGTAAGGTTGGGCATGGGTCTGGAAAACTCATCATGTAAAACACACTGCTATTGAAAAAACCACTGCCACATTAGCACATGCAGCCCTTTGTTTCCTGCAAAGGGACCAATAAACGGTGGCCATATTCTATAAGAAACCAATTAAGGCGGTGGCCATATTCTATAAGGAACCCATTAAGGCGGTGGCCATGTTCTATAAGGAACCAATTAAGGCAGTGGCCATATTCTATAAGGAACCAATTAAGGCAGTGGCCATGTTCTCTCATCATCTCATCTCAACCCATAACCCGTCATGGGTCGTAGGGGTGCCATGGTGGAAGCATCAGCAGACAGCGTCCTCCACTGCTCTCTATTCTCAGCAATGCGTACAAGTGTGGACAAACCGTGTCCTGCCGATTCTTTGATGTTACACTGACTAACAAAAAAAAAACTTTTTTTTTCTTTCTCTAACACTTCTATGTTTTTCTGGTCAATTTTAATGCGCTGTTTTTAAATCTGCAAACCGTTTTTCTCTATCAGGTTGGGATCTCTAGAAATACGCAATTGAAGTTTTTTAACAACGCATAACAGTATTACAACATCATTCGTACAAGAAGTATAACAGTTATGTAGGCTTGAATTTCTTTGCAGTCGACTTTCGTCGGTGAATGGCATGGCGTACATCGCGATGAAGCATCCAACAATAATCGGCAAGCATGGTCACACTCCACCGTCCTTGATAACGTGACTCCATTACGGCGATATCTTGATGGAATCGTTCTCCATGTTCATCGCTGACTTCGCCAAGGTTGTCAGGGAAAAAGTCAAGATGTGAATCGAGCAAATGGATTTTGAGGGACATGTTACAGCCCATAATTCTGTATGCATCTATGCACTGCTTAACAATATGCAACATAGTCAACAGATTTGTGATTTCCCAGAAAGTTATCGACGATCGATTTGAATGCCATCCATGCGCGAAGTTCACTACCATGTAACAAGTTCTCGAATTGTTTGTCTGCAATAACTTTCCTAATCTGAGGTCCTACAAAGATACCTTCCTTTATCTTTGCATCGCTAAATTGCGGAAACTTTTCTCGAAGATAAGTGAAAGCTTTGCTCGTTTTATCTAACGCTTTTACAAAATTCTTCATGAGCCCCAACTTTATATGTAACAGTGGTAAAATGAAGCTGTCTTTGTTAACTAATGGCTCGTGTATTACATTTTTATGCCCGAGCTGCATACGATCCCGGATAGGCCACACCTTTCTTGCATAATGTTCCTGTCTGTTGCGGCTGTCCCATTCACATCGGAAGCAACAAAATTTAGTATACCCAGTCTGCATGCCCGTGAGAATTGCAATGACCTTAGGTCTCCACAAATCCGCCATTGGTAGTCATTGTACTTTATTTTTTCCAAACGTATAGCCATATTGTCATAAGTTTCTTTCATATGAACAGAGTAGGTGACTGGAATTGATGAAAATAAATTTCTGTTATGCAATAACACGGTTTTTAGACTAGTCTTGGAAGAATCGATGAAAAGTCGCCATTCGTTGACTATGTGCTCATGACCGTGGTGCACCATTAGACCGTTTACATCTTTGCAATAGAAAATGTCATCATCCATCTCAAAGTATTGAACAAGTTCTCTGTGTCTATGACGAAATTTAGATATCGGAGTATTGGGCGCTAAAAGATTCCATTCTTTGAGTCGCGAACCGAGTAATTCCGCTTGTCCTTTGGTAAGAGCGAGATCACATATTAGATCTGAAAGTCCTGAATGTTTAATTAAGTAAACACTATCATTCACCGGTATGTAATCTGAGTCAGAATTAGTTTCTAATGCAGGTAAACTATCACTTTCTGATGGTTCATTCACGTCCAACGGATTATGTTCTGGTGGTACTTGGATTGGACACGTGATTGGATCATGAGGCACTGGTTTCGAAACCAATTCAATATTTGAATAAACCACAGACTTTCTAGTTTTAAAAGTGAAACCATGGATATTTGTCAAGCAGAAGTACAATCAGTAGTGTGATTTGCATGTTCACGCCATATTACTGGCACTCCAAAAGGCATCGACTTATGCTTCGGCGATTTTTGTAACCAACCTGCCAATGTATCGAACAAACTGCATTTGGCTACCAAGATTTATTTGCATCATCAACTTTCGAATCGAAATAAAGTTCATATGCTTTCTTTAGTAATGGTGTAAAGTTTTTCTGGTCAACACGATCGGTAAAATATCTGCACACGTAACAGAACAGATCAGCCGAATTTATACAACTTCTAGAAGCCATATTTTGCTCAGAATTATTTCAAAATACAGTAACTATTTGAAAAATCGCGTAACATATGTCATGCATCTTTTAGCAGTATAAAAAAGTAGAATTATGTTGCTTTTTATTAATTTTTAATAAGTTATATAGTAAAAATGAAACGGAGCAAATAACGGTTTCCCAAAAATATATTTATTCACAAATATCTTAAGAACCCGACGTGATAGAGATAAACGGATTTCAGATTTGAAATCAGCGCAAGAAACTGACCTAAGAACACTTATTCTTATATAAGAAAGAAAAATGTTGTTTGTCAGTGTTATCAGCCCAGGATTTTCTTTGCCTTCCTCTTCTCCGTTTACCTTCGACTGTTCCCTGGAGGATCGTTTTCGAAAGGGAGTCATGACGAGTTACATGCCCAAACCAGGCAAGCTTTCGACGTTTCACTATTGACAACAGTGGTTCTTGGTGGCCTGCATAGGTGTTTATCTTCTCTCTAACATAGACATTTGTTTTGTGCTCTTTATAGCAAATGCGCAAAATTCTTCTATAACATTTATGCTCGAAAGCCTGAATCCTTCGCTCCGTATCTGCAGTGAGTGTCCAGCCCTCACACCCATACAAGAGAATAGATAATACAAGTGATTTGTATAATTTGATCTTCACAGGAAAACTGATGTTACTTTTCCAGATCACATTCAACCTTGTCATGGCAGCTGAGGCCATCTCAAGTCTTGTCTTGATTTCTTTATTTGATCTTCCATCACTACATATAGTGGACCCGAGATATTTAAAGGTGTTAACTTCTTCTAACGTTTGCCCATTTAACGTAATGTTGGTCGGAACATGTTTCTTATGGCTATTCACCAATATCTTGCTTTTTTTCTATATTAATTTCCATCCCATATGTTCTTGTTACTTTCTCCAGTCTAGAGGTAAGGTCTTGAAGTTCTGATTCTGTTCCAGCTATCAGATCAATATCATCAGCAAAACGTAGATTACACAGAGGTCGGCCTCCAATCGATATGGTTGATTTATAATCGTAGAGAGCCTCCTGCATAATATGTTCTAGATATATATTAAAGAGCACTGGTGACAGGATACATCCCTGGCGAACTCCTACAGTTGTTTTGAAAAATTCTCCAATGTCGTTGCTTGCAAAAACAGCACTGCTTGCGTCCTTGTATAGTGCTTCAATGATATCTATGATGTTGGTATCAAAATTGAATTTTCTCATTATTTGCCATAAGCCTTCATGCCAGACTCGATCGAAGGCTTTTGTGAAATCGATGAAGTTATGGTATAAATCATGTTGATGCTGGAGATGTTTTTCGATCAGTAATCTAATATTGAAGATTTGTTCTGAGGTACTTCTTTTTGGTCTAAAGCCAGCCTGTTCCTCTGACAAGATTTTTATGTTCTATAAGGAACCAATTAAGGCGGTGGCCATGTTCTATAATGAACCAATTAAGGTGGTGGCCATATTCTATAAGGAACCAATTAAGGCAGTGGCCATATTCTATAAGGAACCAATTAAGGCGGTGACCATGTTCTATAATGAACCAATTAAGGCGGTGGCCATATTCTATAAGGAACCAATTAAGGCGGTGGCCATGTTCTATAAGGAACAAAATAAAATAAAAGAGAAAGTAGAAGATTTGTCAGTATAATTGCCACAGAGAAATACACAACTTTTGAGCTATTAGACAATAATTTTATTTACGAAAATCTGATCCCTGCATAAAAAATATATACATTAAAGTGCTGAAATTACTGAAGGAGATATTACTCAACAACATTCAAGGATGTGGTTTCACTGAAAAATCTCAAACATCTTAAAACAATGTTAACATTTATGTAGCAGCAAACAGACTTGTTCCAACTTTTGCTACTGCGTCTGCATAAAAAAATATTTCCTGTTGAACTGTAACAGCTCCACTGTGGATGTGTCTGCTCATTTTGTGATAAGTTAAAGGTTCATTACAGCAATCATACAATTTGCCCAATGCAAGTTTTTACAGCAATCATACAATTAGCCCAATGTAAGTTCATTTTATATGTATAATGACAATTATTTTGTAACATTTGAATTAGAAAATCTAGCCGTACTTGGAGATGCCTGAGAGCTGAACACAAAACAAAACTGCCAAATATTCTTCACATGAACTAGGCAATGCATATAATTATAGATTACCTGCCAAGACAAACTTAAAAATATCAGTCAAACTGTTAAATCATTTTTGTTCCCTGATGTGATATGTTTAAATGTAACTCATATAAAGACATTATAATATGGAACTTGCTAGATTAACCATGCAGGTAAGTGATTTAATATTCAGGTGACCTCACCAGAAAAGCAAGATATTAATATATTCTTAGATTAAAACAGGCTGACTTATGGCACTGTGGCAGTCATTCTTCAAATGTGTGTGCAACAGGTCAGTTCTTCATCACTTCTCTCTCTCCCTTCCCGTGTGATGTGATCAACTGCCATTTTTGCACCAAAGTTCAGCTCCAATCGACCTTCAACGTGTGCTTTATGTCCAACAATTGTCTGTTCATTACCTTTATTTATTTATTTACTGTTCATAGGACTCCGGTTTCCTTCATTATTTAGTTAGGAGTTCAACCATCCATGACTTTAACCTACCCGTCTCTTCTGTGTTGTTCACCTTCTGCTACACATTACTGGACACAAATATTTCAGCTTTTATTTGGTTTATACTTGCTGATAGGAAAGTTATATTAGTGACTGCATCTTTAAACTGTCTGGGTCGTCCACGGGTACCATAGTTGTGTGAATGTCATGAGAATGACCTCAGCCAATGATGTACTTTTATTAGGATGCAAAATTGGCTCAGCGTCCATTCACGATTTACTTTCACAGCAAGGCGATGGCGCCATTTGGTTGGTCCTAGGTTCGATTCCCGGTAAGCCTATCACTTATATTTTCCTTTCTGTTGTCTGGTGTCATCCTTTATGTCCAACGTTACCTTTTATTTATTTATTCAATATCATCATTCATTTTTCCAGATGTAAATAAAGTCATCTTGCATTTTGGTTATTCCAGCAACAGCCAAAATTTGATGAATCACCTCTATATATTGAGGCAAATCTGTGTTATCACAGAACATTTTCACTGCAATAAAAAGTACCGCCTGATGTCATGAGTGACGTCTGCATCAGAAATGCCCCTTCTGTAAACAATCTACTTTCATTTTATTCTACGAGGGGCATTCAGAAAGAAATGCACCACATCGTTTTTCTCAGGAGCTGTTTATTCAAAAAGCATGAAATTTATATACAATATACATGGATATGTCATGTAAACATCGGTATTATTCAACATAATCCCCACCAACTTGTACGGCTTTATGCCAGCGCGAAACAAGTGCATGTATTCCTAGCCCATACCAGATTTTGTCTTGATCATGTAGCCATTTCTTCGCTGCATGAATCACTCCTTCATCATCTTCAAACCTTGTCCCACGGAGTGCATCTTTAAGTGGACCAAATAGATGAAAATCAGAGGGTGCCAAATCGGGACTATAGGGTGGATGGGGTAGTACAGTCCAACCCAATTTGGTGATTGCTTCCCGTGTTGCCAGACTTGTGTGAGGGCGCGCATTGTCGTGAAGGAGAAGCTAGATTCTTGTGCGGCCAAACTCTGCGAAAACGTTGATTGAGTGTTTTCAATGTCTTAATGTAAGCTTGCTAATTGATTGTCTTTCCTCTTGGCATAACGTCCACAAGAATCACACCTTCAATGTCCCAAAAGACAGTGATCATGACCTTTCCAGCTGAAGGAATTGTCTTGAATTTCTTTCTTCTTGGTGATTGCGGATGATGCCACTCCATTGACTGTCTTTTTGTCTCTGGTTCAAAATGATGTGCCCAGGTTTCGTCACCTGTAACGATCTTAGCCAAAAAGTTCTCTCCATCAGCATTGAAACGCTCCAACAATTCAGAAGAAATTGCTTTCCTTTGCAATCGGTGATCATTTGTGAGACTTCGAGGAACCCATCTTGCGCAAACCTTAGAAAATCCGAGAGTTTTTATAACTGCATTTGCACTACCAATGCTGACTGACAGCTGTAAGGCCAATTGTTGAGTAGTGATTCGCCTATCAGTAAGAATAATGCCCTCAGCGCAATTCAACATTTCTGCGTTGGTGGCTGTGGCAGGACGTCCACAGCGCGGCCGATCAAGCAGCTCCGTATCTCCACTTCCTGATTCTTTGATTCTCTGAACCCAGCAACTGACTGTACTCCTGTCGACTGCAAAACTTCCATACACATCACATAGACGCTTGTGAATATTCACAACAGTTTCCTTCTCTGCAACGAGAAATTCTATCACAATTTGCTGTTTATAACGCAAGTTGCTAACACGCTCCATTTCAACGGTTTAGGGCAGCCGTATTATTTGGCCGGTTGCGGTGCAATTTTGAGCACACAATTGGCGCATGCCATATTTGAATTGTGCAAAATTTCATGCTTCTATCTTCATTATTAGCTGAGAAAAATGATGTGGTGCATTACTTTCTGAACGCCCCTCGTAAGATACTTCTATTACAGGTTTTGATGGCTATGATGAGAATAAAATAGATATATGAAATCTTTAACAATCCTGTAAATTGCTTGCATGAGAAATGAGCAGTACAATATTAGCAAAATAAACAGGCAGTGAAAAGGTCTTCAAAATGCTTAGTGACAAAGAAGTTTGCAACATTTGGTAAATTCTCTGAAGAAAATTTATGACAAAACAAATAAGGTATGAGCGTATATAAGGCAGCAGAGTTCAATGTGTAGGCCATGCTAGCTGTTCTTCATGCTAGTTCCGCCAGTGCTGGTATTCGGTCCAGAACACCCTACATTGCTCAGCAAGTCCAGTGTGTGGCATGCTGCTGTGCATATTCAGCTGTACAATGGCAAGGCATTCTGGTCAAGCCGCGTATAAATAAAGAACATGTTGCTAGGGTCCATGTCAGTGTGATGGTTTGGGTGGCACAGGTGGAGGTGTGTCATCATCATCAACTATAGGGGGGCGAGGGGGTGGGGCCTGTAAAATATTAAAGATGCACAAAATATCAGTACATAATAACATATAATACAACTACATCATTCAGTATCCACTTTTTCATTTTAATTTCTTTCATTCTAACCCAGGCATTTTTTCGGTTTTACCCAGAACCCAATATGCAGACATTTTTTTTCTACAAGTGATGTTTTAAAAACAGGCAGTAGACACATATATTAATTTAGTAGATATATGTATTATGCATCAAACTCCAGAAAATTGGCTGCAGAATGTTGTGAAATACTGTTGAGTTCTTATGTGATGTTATAATTGTTTGTTATATCTTGTGAAGTGTAGAAACAATAAAAATTCAAAATAAAAAATGAATAAAAATTATGCACATACACGTAAATATTTCAGCTGTACTTAATCCCTTGGTAGTAAAACACCAGGAATTGAAACATATCCAGTAGACAACTAATTCAAGAAGTTTGATAAAAAACAAATGAAAATTGTAATTTATATACATTTTTTTGTGAAGTCACATATTGCTCAACTGGAATCTCACTTACACATTCCTGTCCCATACAAATTAACTAATTTATTACTTAAAAATATCACGTTTGTTCAACGTCCTTATCGGAATCGAAAATAGGTTATTATCACTACTGATATGGCTAAAATTCATTTCGAAATTATATATTGAGGTTGATTGGTTAATAGTTTATGAGTGTTATGTATGTGACTACACTACATGTAAACAAATAACCCTATTACGTCATTAATTGATAAAAGTATGCAAAAACTAAGCACCAATATAATTATTTCATTACCAGTTCAAAATACGATGTCCACAGGAAGTGTTTACATTATATGAACACTCTATGGCCACTTATTTTCTAATTTTTTGTTCAATTTCGGAATCTTATAAAGCGGGCATACCACGCAGCCTGCGGCTAAATCCAAAGCAACTCTAGCAACGGATATAAAGCACACAATTGTAACTTGATAAATTTCTTTTTTTTCGCTCACAAACGTTCACACACATGTGCCAGATGTAATGAAATATTTTTAAACTGGCTTCTCGCCAGATATTCTATAATTTTTCACTTAAATGCGGCATATATCACCTTGGCGCGCCATATGCCCTGGGTATAACAAAAGGCCTATCTGGTGCGCCATACGCCTGTTTGGGCAGAATGAGTTAATCCCCTGGGGTCTGGGTAGAGCATAGTGGTTGATTAACACTTCCTCATGGTGCTCTGTTTTGGTCTGCTGTTTTCTTTCATTTCCTGCCTTGGAGGGTTGTCCATTTGGATCTTGTCTGCTCATCTCCCCCACGTCTATTTTGAGTGTTATATTATTCTCATATCTTGTGGGTTCCCTTTCCGAGTCTGTCCTGCTAAGTTATCAGTGAGTTTTATATGTTCTAATCAGTTCAGTTTTCTTCGTGTGTGTCCTGATTAATGGTTGGCTTTATTCCATTAGATAATGCTTGTAACTGTCTTTAGCTACCTGACCGTTTTGATGAAGTACCCACAATATTTCCTATGAAATGTCTGCTGTTTAATCTTCTAAAACCCAAACCCGATTTCCACCTAAGTATATGGTTTAAAAAAAAAAAGAGAATTATTTTAAAACACTAAGTTAATGGAGCTCTGCAAAAAACTGGCTGGTTGTCACCCAGCAGTGGATACAAATTCTGACAAAAACTTCATTACACACTAACGTATATAACACCTGTACCTCAGCATTTGTCAATGGAAGTTTCTTCTCATGGAAGATATGTGATTTTATACAGATGTTTGAACAATTTTACCAAAACTTCACACAGCAATTTTTTTTTCTCCTCATATGCAGAAGTTGTGAAATTCCTGCTTAAGTAGCCAGTACTGTTTTTGATGTCTTGTTCAACAGAAAAGTAAATTCAGCAGATTTACATATCGGTGATTTGCTGAGTCTCATCAAAACTCCTCAACTTTGCTTTTGTTGAAGATCTTACTGAAGATGCTCACCTTCTGCCTACTTACTGCCTGACTCACAGAAGAGGCCCTGCGCACTATGTCCCCTGTCTGGTTCATGTAGTCACTGAAGGCTTGCTTCTCTGGCAAGGGAGGAGGCTCATCAGTTGGTGTATCTGGATCACTTGCCTCTGCTTCAAACAGGACAATAAATTGCTGATTATTTGACTGGAGGGAACAGGTCTAAAGAAAACTCATGTTCTGCATTAACCTTTGTCTGAACTGCTTCAGATCTAGCAAAATGTTAAGGCAACTCAAACAGCTAATTCAAAATTTCTTGATCTGGGTTAAGATATTATCAAAGTTTGGAAGCGTTAATTTATTCATATCTACATCACCATCAGTGTTGGTCTCTCGCAGCAAAGGTGCCAGGTTCGAATCATGGTTCAGACACACTCCAGTCTAGCCAGCTGTAAATAGGTACCTGACTGAGTTGGGGAAGGAAAAGGCAGCGAGGAAGGGTACTGGTTACCCCCACCTCTCGATGCTGGACCTAGTATTGTTAGGTCTCTAACAATTCACTCCCCTACGGCAGTATCTGGGACTACCTCTTTACATCATCTCATTTTTTTTTTTTTAATCCTTGTAGGCATGGAGCCACTACCATGAGGAAGCCTATACCATAGCACAAACTCTTGTGGTGGTGGTTTCCATAGCAATTAGTTTGATATAATGAAGTTGCCAGCCTCGTGCACAACCTCATATTAGTCAGCCATTTTTACGATATGCCTGATAGGACAGTAGTCATGTGTTGGTCAAGTCACAAGAAAATGTAAATATCAGGTCAACATTTCTGGCCTTCACTTACTTAGTTGTTCCCCTTCTACCGTGAGGTGTAAAGGTTTGGAAGAGAGAGCTCCAGACTATCCTATTGGCTGTCTTCCTCCTGGCCTGGTTCCATTCTAGTCCTCGGTCCTTCAAAGATTGTCTAATGTTGTCCTCCCAGCGGACTCTGGGTCGTCCTGGGGGTCTGGATCCCTGGCTCTTTGTTTCCCATAAAGGCCTTCACACGGATGTGTATTTATTAGTTCATTACATTTGACTCCCTGTGGAGCATAGGTGTTGACTCCGTTTTATCGTTGAGTTCAGTTTATACTGGTGAAGTGGTAGCTTAAAACGCGAATGGTTAAAATGAACGAATGTCAACAATATTCTTCAAACGAACTTCAACAAGTAGTATTGAACTGGGTGAACTGGGCAAGTACTGGCAGTACAGAAGTCGGTGGTGACTGTACATAGATTTTATTCAACACAGCACATACGGAGTGGACAAGACTAACATCGTCACAGGTGCAGAAATCATACGTCAACATGTTGATAATTACTTTTAAAGTTCCTGAAGATTCTCTACTAATAAAGTCCTCTGACTCAAGTGACTGAGGATCACAAAACTGTTACCATATACTATTCCGCTCATTCAAGTCCATTGACCTTCCTTCAAGGACGTACATCATGGTAACGTATTCATACTACAGGATAAAATTCTTCCATATCATACTTCATAATCCCAGACTTTCTCCATACATCCCGTTATATATAGTATATAGTTTTCAGACAAAGTCATACATGATAATACGAACAGGTTAGAGATTCCAGTTGACTAACCTCTCCCATTCTATGCCACGCTTCTGGCATTGTAGTAACAGCATATTAAACATGTGAAGCATATAAATTCATTAACTTGATTTCTTGTAGGTATTCTCCCTCTACGAAAAGATTCAAAGGCTATCGACTCCGTGTGTCCAATTCTAGGAATGTCATCTACGATGAATTCCCGCTAGACCATTAATAGGAGCGGCCTGATACTTTAATGTACATAAATAAACATGCCATAAGAAATGGGGCGACACTTACTTTATACTTCCACTATTGACTTCGCCATGAAGATCAATAGATACGAATACAACTGATGGCTACTTCACATTTGCCAAGAATCAAAGGATAACACAGCGGACATAAATATCGTCCGAGCTGCCCCATTCATGACGTCAGAAACTACTCAACTAGGTTACACGTGCGTCCAAAGCAACTCACCCAGCATTGTGCACGTCAGTGCGTGAATCAATCGAACGCACAAATAATATAACTATATAAAACTGGTGCGTACATTTGGCAGGATCGAAGACTACCCCCGTAGGTAATAAATGTACGTAACAATAGGTCATCAACAAATACCTTCCATGCTAAGTCTTTCCATGTCTCCTTTATCTCTATCGTGTCAACTCTAGTTCTCACCTGCATGTCCTTTTATATCTCTTACCTTGGGGATTCCAGAATGAAGAATACCTTGTAATGCTATCAACTGGTTTTTCAATGTATGTTCTATCCAATGCCAGCTTCTCCTCATGTCCTGTTCCACTGGAATTCGTCTTGTTCTTAACATCAGTTCCACGTTGGTGATCTTGTCATAATATTTCAATCCTTCTACTCTGCACAATCAGCCATTTATGAAAGTCTGAGTAACTTCTTGATAGTCATTTTGTACTGTTCTCCATGTTTCACAGCCATTTAATAGGACTGCCTTGAAGATGCACATTTGTGTACATTTCCCAATCCAATGAAAGCTTCTATTACTTTTTTTAAAATTTAATTTTGGTTGATATCATTGTCTGTTCATCTAACGTTATCCATATTGCTGCCAAAATGTACACATGATTCCATATATCATAAGGATGATAACAAAATAGTTCAATCTGGTTATCATTAGTCCCTTTTTTCTCACAATCTTTACCTTGTCTCTGTATATTTTCAAACCCAATAGTTATGCCTTCTCATCAAGTATTCTCATTTTATCTTGTCTCTGTGTATTTTCAAACCCAATAGTTATGCCTTCTCATCAAGTATTCTCATTCTGTCTTGCATTAGGTTATGGTCATGGGACAGAAGAACCAGGTTGTCTGTAAAATTTAGATCATCACGCTGTTTTCTTAGAGTCCACTGAACTCCATTTCTGTTGGTTGATGCTGTTGTTGTCACAATCAAGTCAACAGCCAGTAAGAAAAGAAGTGGTAATATGAGGTATCTCTGTTGCAGTCTCAGTTCTTATCTCAAAGGGCTCAGTAAGCTGTCCTTTATTGACAATTATGTATTTTATGTCTTCATGTTTTCATTAGGTTAATGAATGTAATGCCCTTGTGCTACCAGCTTTGATAAAGGAGCAAAGAATAGTTAACACTGTAACATGCACGGCATGCCTTAGAATCAACTACTTAGGAGGGTTGGGCTTGGGGCCAGCAACCCCATCCTGTAGAAACCATAAGCTATTAAAACTCCACCAAATATGGTGTATATTATTGTACCACAATTTTTATGTCAATCTGAAGAAACAAGTATTATTGATCTGAGGTCTTGACAGTTGAAGAGTGGCAAGCAATATTCTAGTTTAATAATGATGCATTTTTGAAGCTGAGATATTGTGAGAATATTTTCTTGAAGAATGGAACAGTTATGGAAGACTGAGAGCTTCTAGTAGAGGTTGGTAACCCAGAATCCGAACATCTAAAAACCAAAATATTTAAAAAATCAAAATTTTTTTCAGCCAACCTTTGTGCGATTTTATAACTGATTTTTGGGTGACTTGGGCTACTTTTGTGGCAACTTTGGAGAAATCTGAAAACCGAAAACATCAGATTTCTGAAACACGGATGCCTCCGAGCATTTTAAATTCTGTGTTACCAACATCAATATTTCAGCATTTTCCTTTTATATTTCATGCGACATAGGTCAGAACTGTAAAATAATTAATGATACTTTCTGATTATAAACTTACTCAGTCCAAGTGAAGGTATACGACTTTATATAGTATTTTTTTACAGAAGGACTTACTGTACCAATTAGCAACATCTTGCCTTGGTGGGTTATTATCAATACTGAGAGATATATGTGATTACTTTTGAACTGACATGTATTCTTGGGAACTCATATTCTGACACAACAGACTGTGTTAAGATATCACAGAGATTTGCATAATCTATACAACCTACATGCTCACATAAAAGGAAATGAAATGTGTCCATAGATAAGGATGGGATGTGTCCGCAGGCAAGGAAGAAAGAGGTACTTAACTAACATTTGTTAGAGATGTGCTCATAGAAAAGATGGCATATGTAGCTACAAAAGATGTACCCACAAATATGGATGACAGATGTACCCACAAATATGAATGACAGATATACCTACAGATACAAATGATAAGATGTATCCACACACAGAAAAAGATAACAGACATACTTGGTGTTAGTGGTGTATACACTTTTATGAATGACAAATGTACCTAAAATTTGACATGTACCCACCTCCAGACAATCTTGATGATAATGTACCACCACCAGACTGAGAAGAGGTCAAACTATTCATGCTGCCAGAGTGTTGAAAATTGTTGGTCAACTGGGTGCTTGGTGGTCTACTTGGCCGCCTCTCAGTTTCAGGACGGGGTGGACGTTTGGGAGTCAGCTGAAAAGGGTACAATATCAAGATTGCAATGAAAGAAACCTTTTTTAGCTTCAACTGAAAACATAGCAAACCTACAGTAAACCATACTTGAGTTCAAATCACTAACATTAACAAACTGCATAACAAAAACAAATGTCTCATTGCAAGAAACCGATAAAATATGCTTAGCTTGATATATTTGTATCAATTATGTAAAACTTTATTTTGCACTTGATAATACTAAACTTTAACTATAGAACCTACTCAGTGCATCAGTGAAAATGTAACTTGTTTATGTTTACTTATTTGTACAGAAGCTACTGAGCTCACTAGCATTTGTTAAAATATGAATAATTCAACAGGTAATAATTATGAGTTCTGTAAAAACGACATGTAAATAACTTAGTTAACAGCAGTAGTAAAATGTTTTTAAACAACAGGGAGCTGTCTGTTCGCTTGATTTCAAAGCTATGAACCTGGTATTAACAATGAACCATACATACTCGTGTATTAGTCGAGAAATGTATTCCTATTTTGGACCTAAAAAACATACCCTGACTTACAGTCGAGTCAAAAAAAAAAAAAAATTCATGAAAACGGTCTGTGTTGCCCCCCACCTTACTGGTATCCTTCAGATATAAACTTGCTGCTTCGTTAAATGTTTTTAACAAAATATCTTAAGTAATACATTTAAAAAAATGTTTGAATCAATTTAATTAGGCTGTTAATTGTGGTAATTACTAAAATAAAAAAAATACACTCGATACAGACACAAATGATATAAATAATAAAATGTCCTTCATGCTTTTGTTCTTCCTGTCATGCATACCCTGGCATGCACAGCTGTTAAATCATTTATTGTGAACACACTGGCATTTGGTAAAAAAAACAGTGTTCCGAAGTTGCTATAACAATGAGTTTGAAAAGAAAGAGGCTTACTTCTTACGAGGCTGAAAGCTGAAAGTGAAAGAACTTGCAGAAAGCCATGGCAATTCCAATGCGATGTGGGAATTCAGCATCGCCAAAAAATTCATTCGAGACTGGTGTAAAATAAATCATCCTTGCAAGAAATGCCAAAAATGACTCGAGCAGGAGAGGGTACACTTCGTCATTTCAGGCTCTTGAAGAACTAAATGACTGAGTTCTAACTCAGCGACAAAATGGTTGCATCATTACTTGAGGATCAATCCAAATTCGCATTCTTCAATTGAAAAGGAGTGAAAAATATCGCAACATGCCCGAAATTTAAAATTTCTTGCATCTGTTTTTTTTTCATCAACTTATAATAGGATCGACATACACTCAAGTATATATGGTAAATTCTGTTAATGTGTGAATGTCAAAGTTACACACTGAGAATTTTTTTTTTAAATCTCAAAATTAGCAAAGATGTAGGTCCAAACTACAAATCCTACTCCATATGGTAAAAGGTAAAGGATCCCATTACATTAGACCCATATTTTCTTGACTATCAGTACACTAGAGGTGATGTGGTCAGCAACACACCAGCCAACTCCATATGGTAGATGTGTTAAAGTGCTGTTATGTATTCTATGTAATACCTCGGAAGCCATGTGTCATGAGATCATTCCTTTGCCCAATGACTACGTATATTTGGCATCATATACAAATATTTAAATTAACAAACACAAAGCTAGCAAAATTAGTAGTATTTATATAACATTATTCCACAGATTTAAGAACAACTGTAAACTTAGTTTTGTTAATATAATGTTCCATTCATGGATATAATGGAAAATTAATAAATGCTTAATAAACAACAAATAAGGTAAAAAAAATGCTAGTTAAATATAAAAATACATTTAAAAAGAGGACAATTCTGTCACTGCGGCTAATGCTTGAAAGTCATTATACATATACTGATATATTTCACATGCATTATTTATGTAGACAATTAGTAATATAGTTTTAAAGCCACTGCTATGAACCTCTGTGAACACATTAACAGCTACCGGATGAAGAAAAAAAAATTGTAAAAATCAAATGATATACATCATCCCTTACAACCACTTATGAAAAAAGAAGAACAAAAAACATCAATATAGTTTTAAAAAAAAAACATTTTACATTAAGGGAGTAAAACCGTTTTTTCTTGAATATGCCAGACGAGACCTTATCCATTTTTGTGGCTGGACAGGACTGTAGTGTATAAAAGGTATAAGCAACTCATTTATTTAACAGTGACAAAACACAGTAAATGAAATCTCTTTGTGTTCTTTGGTTTTTGTTTTGTTAAAATAGATTAAACATTTCTACTACTACTGATCCAAATAAAAATAAACTCAATGAATAATAAAGCTAGAACAGGCCCACCTACGGTAAGTGTTCTTAGATGCTTAGAGAGAAGAACACAATTTTCTATGTTAAATATGTGCTTGGAGTAAAGAACTTTTAAGTAATATATGCTCAGAGCTTCTAAGTGAAATAAATGTTGCAGATCAAGAACTCTGTAAAATAAATGCTCTGCGTAGAGATTTTTGTTTTCTATATGATGTAAATACTTATACTGAAGAACTCTTGTGTTTATTTTTGTCACATATGCTAAACTAATTCTCAAAAAAAAAAAAAGAAGAAAAAACAAGAAAGCAAACTCTTCTGTCTGCAACCAATGCACAAGTGCTAATTATAAAGTTGAATGTTCAATAATAAAGTATTGTACCTACATTTGGATTCAGATATTTAAATGAAAAGTATGGTACAAGGAATAAAAAATTTATTTAGCAAGTAAGCTCAGAAAATTGATTATTTGACACTATTATTAGTACATAAGTTATAAGAAGTGGTTCTTTTTGAAGGAAAAAATTATGGTGAGGTGCATACAACCTGTTCAGACAAATCTGGGTGATGTAAGAAGTGCATACAACCAGTTCTGCCCATCTGGGTGATGTAAGAAATGCTAACATTTCTTGTAAGAAATTGTTGTAAACATTGTTGTAAGAAATGCAAACAACCAGTTCTGGCCCATCTGGGTGATGTAAGAAATGCACATGACCAGTTCTGACCCATCTGGGTGATGCAAGAAATGCACATGACCAGTTCTGGCCCATCTGGGTGATGCAAGAAATGCACATGACCAGTTCTGGCCCATCTGGGTGATGCAAGAAATGCACATGACCAGTTCTGGCCCATCTGGGTGATGCAAGAAATGCACATGACCAGTTCTGGCCCATCTGGGTGATGTAAGAAATGCACATGACCAGTTCTAACCCATCTGGGTGATGCAAGAAATGCACGCAACCAGTTCTGACCCATCTGGGTGATGCAAGAAATGCACGCAACCAGTTCTGGCCCATCTGGGTGATGCAAGAAAGCACACAACCAGTTCTGGCCCTTCTGGGTGATGCAAGAAATGCACCCAACCAGTTCTGGCCCATCTGGGTGATGCAAGAAATGCACCCAACCAGTTCTGGCCCATCTGGGTGATTAAGAAATGCACACAACCAGTTCTGGCCCTTCTGGGCATTGGCAGAAGTGCATACAATCAGATATGGCTGTATAAGAACTGCAGATAAAACATAAGAAGGATAAAGAAAACAAGGAAAAAACCTGAAATAACTGCCCTTGAAAATAATCTACGCACCAGAGACAGCTGCGAGAACAAAACAATTTTCGGATTAGGACTTGTTCAAACTTTCAAAGCTTCAGATAAGAAAGAAAACTTTCATGACCTTAATATTAAAAGAAAAAAAATTATTAATTAACAGATCAATCCTCTGCATTCCTCTTCCCCCAATAATTAAAAAAAAAAAAAAAAAAAAGATTAATTTTATGACAGCTTCATGGGAATGGAAGTATATTTAAATACAACAAATGTAATAACTTTCACAGAATTCAGATCTTGACTCCAATAAGTAACAAACAATAACATGAAAAAATTAAAAACTGCAGAAAAGACATAAGAAAGATATGCTGTGGGCTGTGCAGAAAAAACACCTGAAGAAGCTCCCTGAGAAACTCAGGATGTCTAGATATTATTCAATTCAAAATAAATATAAGCACAAGATGCAATGAATTAAGAAGAAATAAATTTAATAAAAAAAATTTAATTAAATACACTTTTGCAATACGTTATCTCACAAGCATGGGCCATGCTGAATCATGCCATAAATGTTTGTTACATTATTTACTGTCAAATATGTGCACCAGGTTGTGAAGCGGTGTTTAAACATGAGCTTTTTTTTTTCTCCAGATATTAACAACAGCAAACACAAAATATGGCAGCGAACATCTCAAGATCAGACTCACCAAATTCAGTCCAGTTAAAATAAATGAGAACCAAACATTTTTAATCAGAAAGACTGGTGAAAAAAAAAAAATAAATTAATATGAAGAACTAAACTGGATTTAATCAGAAAATTTTTTTTAAAATAAAAAATCAAATACATATTTCCTTGGCATATCAGACCTGGTTAGAGATGGTGCTGCCACATTTCGTGTGGAACAGTTACATATTCACACATTTGAGTAGAGATGCACAAAGTGGAGGATTCAGTAATAAGTCACCGTTTTCAAACTTTAGCATTAAAAATGTTCCTGCAAAATGTGATGACCGTTACTTATTGCTACGTTTTACAAAAACACATATTTGTTTTATACTTTGCTACTTAGTCGTTCCTCTTCTATCGTAAGGTGTAGAGGTTTGGAAGAGAGAGTCATACTATCCTAACGGGTGTCTTCCTTCTGGCCTAGTTCCATTCTAGTCCTAGGTCCTTCAGAGACTGTCTAATGTTGTCCTCCCAGCAGACTCTGGGTCATCCTGGAGGTCTGGATTCCTGGCTCTTAGTTCTCCATACTTGTCTCGGTAGTCTCCCATTCTGCAGACATGGCCAAACCATCGTAGTTGGGGCTGTTCTACTTGGGTCTGCAGGGGTTGGGTTTTCAGGCCCTGACATATCATCTGGTTTGCGGACCATGTCTCTTCTTCAACTACCTTCCTCAGATACCTTGTTTTATACATACATACCCTAATGCGGTAAAGATCACAGAAAAATTAACAAAGAATATATGATACTCTTCCTTCAGAGTCCAAGGCAACTTACTGCCTTCCAACTTCTCACAGATCCATTTATATGTTGCCTGTCAACCATGTCCTTCAGCAACTCTTATCATTGCCTCTCAACTACCTGCGACGAACTGGCGTTCAATCAGTTTAAACCAAACATTCCTGCCTTGTGCCATCCACTCAAGTTCTCTCCATGTCTTCTGTATCCTTATATAGTTTGTTGCCAGTTCTCTTCTCCGTGTCTTTTTAGGTCACCCTCTGTTTCTATGACTTTGGGGATTCGAGAACTGCCATATTATGCTCTCAGCTGGTTACTTCAATATGTGTTCTCTCCAATGTCAAAGTCTTTCCCTCACCTCTAGTTGTAAATCCTCAGCTTGTTCTGCATAACATTTTCTTGTTTCTTGGTCACTCTGTGTTCATTTAACACTTCACAAGACACATCCACTTCATTTAGTTTTTTTGCTTTTAGGATGCTGTTGACTAAACTCCAGTGATCTGTTGAAATGCATGTTATATATATTTTATGGTCAAAGGGACAGAACCCGATATATCGATACTGCTATTTTTTATGAGTTTACCTCCTCTTGTATAGAGACACGTTCGGTCTATAATGTCTTGAACGAAGCGTGACCATATCTCCTTATTTGGTAGTATCAGTCAACTGTTGTAGATGTTTGAAACCTTTCTTAACGCTTCTGTTCATGTCCATAAAAGGCGCGACTGTGTAAGACTTTTATCTCGAATGTTCTTAGAATCGTCTTATTGTGAACAGCGACTCAGAGATTGTCACTCTGCGCATGTCTCGACTGGTTGTCGTTGGTTGTTCCGCCCAGGTCGGGCAGTTGAGAAATGGACTGATTAGCGAGCGGACGCGACTGCGTCTTGTGATTCTCTGAGGGAAATACATTGTCTTTGTGAGTTAGTTAGCTAACTAGACTATTTCCCCGTATTATTCAAGCCTGCCTGGAGGCATATGTTCATGGTTGATTTTCCGAAATAAGGTAATTCCTCTTGTATCGAACTTTAGGCTATCATCTAGAGGTTCGTCATTTTGTCGCCTTTTTGCTCGCCTGTGTGATTCAAAATGGAGAGGTACTTTGACTAGGATTAAGTCATCGGTATCTTTATACCTGAACTAGTTATATATCTATGGGTCGCTCTAGACCAACAAGACTATTGTCTGTGTTCCAGGATTCGTTATATCAGAGATCACGTCCAAGTCAGATGGTTAGACTTAGGAAGGTTATAAAGGTTGAGCTGACCTGTAATCCATGTATGCTACTCACGTGCAGACAGTAAACGGACGTATTGTATACATCTGATCTGCTAGCATCAGGAAGGAATAATTATTATTGTCTATGAACATTAAGGATCTGCAGCTGACCACGGTTGCAGAAGTTATATGTATTATTTATCAAGCTTCGCTATGATATTTGTTTTCCATACAACTATTGAGTATTGACTTCTACATGACTGTCAGTTAACATGAGTTTGAATGCTGCATTCGTTGTACTATGCCGATGATAACATAAGTATCATGACTGTTTTGTGGCGTGCAATAAATGGTATAAACCTAAAGCGAAGTTACCATTTCTATGACTCTACACGTCATGTTGCCTGTGGTGTACCCTGAACTGTTCTACTGCAACACACACACAGCAACAATCTAAACCAGATAAGACACCCACATCTTGCATTGTAATACCTGGTGTCGATAGAGGTGGTAATTTGACGGCATCCTAATTCCACCCTTATCAATTCATGGTGGCCAATAGTTGGTTTATTCTGGTACCAACTCTCAAGGGGGTCAACAAACCCAGACATCATCAGCAGACTACAAGACAACATTGCAGTTGCTATTCATCACCTTTGATGAAATTTTTTGAAAGACGCAGCAGTACTGACAGTTGTTGATATTTTGAAACTACCCGGCGCTGCTCGGCGGTATTGAAGTTTGTCTACAAATAGAAGGACAAGTACCGAGCGAATGGATTTCCTGATCTGTTGAGAAGAAGGACAAGTGCCGTAACAACTGTTCCGGTCTCAGAATTACTGTTGCAGATTCAGAAGGTCAAGTTCAGAAGCTGTTTCCTGTCAGAAGCTGTTTCCTGTTAGAAGCTCATTTCCTTCGTCATGGCAGTTTACGAGAGCAGATATGGATCAACGTTGGATCATTGTCCTAAGAATGCTGATCACATCCTGTTCTGAACTGTGCTGACGTTGTGGATACATAGAAGTTAAGTGGCCTGTTTTGTTTGTGAACTGTGCCCTTATGTTCTAACTGAGCCTTCTGTCTATCACATTTTTCGCACTCTTTATATGTTTACATGTTATATGTTATTTGGATTTGTATTTATATGTTTATATTTCTGCGGGTTTTCTCGGTTGGGCGGTGTCTTTCAGTAGATGATACCACGTCACAGAGGTTCTACTGTTAGCGTTTTCGTTAGGGACTGTGCGAATTTCCTACTGTGAAATTTGCTAGCGACAATCGTTGCTATATCTGTTTAGTTGTGACGAGTTGTGCTTTATTTTCGTTTTTTGTATATTTTTTTTTTTGTTTCTCTCTTTCTTTCTGTTTTTTAGTTTCGATTTCAATTGTTTGTATTTGTAGGTCTCCTCTTTTCTATTATTCAGTTCTTCACGTAAATTGTTGTGTATATACTGTAGCGTCATTTGTTTGTCATATCTTCGCATTCTGTCATCATATTCTTTTTAGTTTCGCTGTTTATTTATTTGACTTATGCGAATGTTTTCGTATTGTTTGATCTTTGTTATTGTTTACATTGACTCTGATCTTTGTTATTGTTTACATTGACGTTGATCTTTGTTATTGTTTACATTGACTCTGATCTTTGTTATTGTTTACATTGACTTTGATCTTTGTTTTGTTTACATTGTTGGTACTTTGTTATTGTTTACATTGTCTTGTTATTGTTTGCATAGTTCTTGCATAGTTAGCTTTCACTATTGTTACATATATGCTCATGCACTATTGATCTATAGTGCACTTATCATAACTAGCTGGTGGTTTGTTGCTTATGCACTATTGTAGTGCAGTTATAATAAATAACTGATGGTTATGCACTGATTTGGGTAGTGCACTGATAATTAAGAGGTGACTTGTGATATTATTGTACAACTGATAATACAAATTGGTGTTAAGTCTTGTTTCCCACAGAGATTGGAGTAAACATAGTAATTATACAAGCACTTTATTAAGTCTTGTTGCTATTAAGATTGAAATAAGATAATTAATTATTTCAGGTTCTGTACTCACATTTTAGACATCATGTCTACATTTGAGTACTTTATTGAGCAGGGTAAAGCCCTTGGGAAGACAGGTGATAAATTAGAAGAATTTGCGACTGTTCAATATGCCAAGGCATTGAAGTCGGAGGAAAAGAAAATGAAAGAACTAACTGAACAAAAGAGAATAGATGCTGAAAATTTAAAACTGCAGATGCAGGTAGATGAAAAGAGATTACAAATGGAAATGGAAAAACAAAAAAGAGAAGCAGAATCTCAGGAGAAGAGACTTCAGGCTGAGGTTGAAAATAAGAGACTTGAAAAAGAAGCTGAAAATAAGAGACTTGAAAAAGAAGCTGAAAATAAGAGACTTGAAATAGAGGCTGAAAATAAAAGATTAGAAAAAAAGTTACAGGCTGAGGCTGAGGAAAGAAAGTTACAGGCTGAGGCTGAGGAAAGAAGGTTACAAAGAGAGTCTGATGAGAGAAAAGCAAAAAATGGAACATGAAGAAAAACTCTTAGCTTTGGAGTTAGAAAAGTTGAAGTTATCTAGTAATGCTAATGATGCTAATAAGGTATCATCTGCTAATAAGTCTAATGCTGTTGATTTCAAGCTTAATTTACCAGCATTCAATGCTTCAATTGATGATATAACATTTTATCTAGATAGATTTGAAAGTGCATGTAAGGTGCATAATATAGATAAAACATTATATGTTTATCATCTGTCCAAGATACTTAGAGGTGATGCTTTGACTTTGTTGGGTATGGTAGATGTGCCTGACAAGAACAACTATGAGGTTGTCAGGGCGGCATTGTTAAAGAAGTACCAACTTAACGAAGACGGATATCGTCTTAAATTTAAAAAACATGTTACCAGAAACTGGAGTTGAATTCTCAGAATTCATCTCAGGCATACGTCTTACTTTTTTACGATGGGTTGAGCTTTCTAAGACAGAAAGTACATTTGAAGCCCTCATGGACTTACTTCTTAGAGACAAGGTTATGTCTTCTGTTAATGAAGCTTTTCTTTCTTTTCTTCATGAGCGTAAGCCTAAAAATATAAAAGAAATGGAAGAATACTGTAGCCAGTATGTTACTGCACATCCTCACATAACCATTAGCAACTCTAAGGTAAAAGAAGGTCTGCCAGTTGCTTCGGCAGCACCTTATGGCCCGAATTTTATGCGTAAATTTCAGGGTAGCCAGCAAAATTTCAATAAAAAGAGTAACCGTAATTATGCCCAGAACCATGGTAATCAATTTCAGGGAGATTCTTCTTCCCAGAACTGGAGACAACCTAATATTACACGGTATTCTATTCCCGGTAACTTTAGAAATTTTCATAAAGGTAATCGGTATAGAGGAAAATATTATTTGCAGAGACCTCAATACCAAGATAATAGAGGTTCTCAACAGCATAGAGATGGTAATGACAGTTATGGAAACTGGAACGCAAACCAGGATAAAAATTACAGTAGGGACTTTAATGATAATTGCAGAAGCAATAATGGTCGCGGTAGATCGCAACAGAAGAGAAAAAGATATCAACAGACAAACTCTGTTCAACAAGAATCTCAGGGAGCAGATAAACAGGTTAATAATGATAAAGACCATAATGCTATCGGATGCTCATCTTTTGACTTTGGTAGGGCAAATAAATGTATCCAATGCAGTACTTTATTTGATCCGAAAACCATTAGTACTCTAAGCTGTGGTCATCCTTTGCCCGCTCTTCCTGCTAATGTTGCTCATGATGGGAGAGGTTCTCTTATATTACATAAGGGGCTTGTAAATAGTAATCCAGTCTCGGTGTTGTTTGATTCTGGATGTACTACTGTCGGGGTTAGGCAATCTCTTGTAGATCCATTCTGTGCTACAGGAAAGGTCATCAAATGTGTCACATTTGGTGGCACGTTGGAAAAATATCCTACTGCCATAATACATATTGCTACTCCTTTCTTCACGGGAGAGGTCCACGCGTGTCTACTTCCAAACCCTATTGCGGACCTTATTATTGGTCGTATTCACGGAGTTAGGGAATGTACCCCACAGCAGATTGCTGTTTGGGAAGAGCAAAACATTGAAGCTACCAATACGGTGGTCACAAGAGCACATGCTCTGGATCCACCTCAAACTTCATTAACTAATAATGATGAAGTAAATGAACAAAATAGTCACTTGACTATTACACGTGACTCATTTATCAAATTGCAAGAAGAAGATCCGTCGTTACAAAAATTCTTCATTCTAGCAAAAAAAGGTGATCCTAATCAAAATACTAATAGAAAATCTTGGATTTCTATGAAGAACGGCGTACTTGTACGTATGGTACAAGACTCGACTACATCCACTCATTCACAAATTCTTGTGCCTAAGAGCATGAGGGTGCAAATATTGCAACATGCTCATGACTCGCAATGTGCTGGACATATGGGTTTTTCCCGTACAAAGTCGAGAGTTCTTGCGGCTTTCTTTTGGCCATTTGTAAGCAAGGACATACGAATGTACTGTCGCTCTTGCAAAGTATGTCAGGAGGTCAAATCTAAAGGACCACGACATGCTGCGCCTATTCAGGCTGCTGACATTCCAATTCGCCCTTTTCAAAAAATGGCAATAGATATTATCGGTCCTTTTAGAATTAAGTCGGCTAGAGGGCATCAATTTATTCTTACATGTGTCGATATGTGCACACGTTGGCCAGAGGCAATACCTCTCAAGAGCATCTCAACTGCTGATATCGCAGACGCTCTTTGGCTGATATTTTCTCGCTTGGGTTTTCCCGGAGAAATATTGTCAGACCATGGCACTCAACTGATATCAGACACTATGTCACAGGTAATGTCTATGCTACATATAAAAAGGTCTCTCAGCAGTATCTATCACCCAATGTCTAATGGGTTGGTCGAACGTTTAAATAGGACTCTAAAAACTTTACTGGGTAAAATAACTGAGGATCATCCTCAGGATTGGGACAGGGTCTTACCCGCGGCTCTCTTTGCGTATAGAGAGGTCCCCAATGAACATACGGGGTTTTCCCCTTTTGAACTTGTCTTTGGCGCGCAACCGCGCGGCCCTATGTCTTTACTTCACGATCTAATCACTGCCGATAATATTAGCGATGAGACTCAGTCTTCTTATGAGTACGTCATTGCTCTTAGGAAAAAAATCATTGAGGCATGCAGACTAGCAACTTCGTCTTCCGAATTTGCTAAAGAAAAGGCAAGGCAGTTTGCGAATAAGAATAGATGTCTACGACAACTTTGTCCAGGTGACAAAGCTCTCGTTCTACTTCCTTCAAGGGAGAACAGACTTCTAATTGCATGGAAAGGTCCATATGCAATAGTCTCCAAAATTTCTGATGTCGACTATGTTGTCGATATTGATGGAAAGCATAAAACTTTCCACATAAATATGCTCACGGAATTTCATGAAAGACCAGACTATTTGCAGCCTATTTTCCAGGCAACGGACAATTCTCAAGTACCTCATGGTCAATACTCATCGCTGTCAGTTATACAGGATGAGGAAACTACTTTTTCTGATGTCAATCTTCCTCTTTCTATGGTCCCACTTTATTCTACGGAATCTTGGAAAAACGTGACCGTTTCTCCAAATCTTTCCGCTGAGGAACATCGACAAGTTTCTTCGATGTTGCAAACATTTCAGGATGTTCTTACAGACATCCCGGGACACACACATGTCATTGAACATGACATTGTGCTAACTGATCATAATCCTATCAGAGTCAGACCCTATCCAATACCTATCCATTTCCAGTCTCAAGTCGAAAAAGAATTGGATGAAATGATACGTTTGGAAATCATTGAACCATCCACTTCAGCATACTCTTCGTCTATGGTTATTGTTCGAAAGAAGGATAATAACATTCGCATTTGCGTAGATTATCGCAAATTGAACCAAGTTACGAAGTTCGACGCTGAACCTATGCCTTCATTAGAAGAGCTACTCAATAAACTTTCTAATTCTAGATTCTTTACCAAACTAGATTTGTCTAAAGGTTATTGGCAAGTCCCGCTAACTGAACGTGCCAAACCTTTTACAGCTTTTTCTACACCTAGGGGTTTATTCCAATGGAATTTCATGCCTTTTGGTCTTATGAACGCCCCTGCTACATTCGTACGCATGATGCGGCGAATTCTCGCATATCGTACAGATGTCATAGCATATCTAGATGATATCTGTCTATTTAGTGATTCCTGGGAAGATCACTATTTGGGTTTATACGAATTACTGTCTACTCTTCGCGAGTATAACTTGACTGCAAAACCCTCTAAAGCCTTTATAGGATTTAGTGAGATTTCTTTCCTAGGTCATCGTGTTGGTCATGGTCTTTTAAAGACAGAGGACCACAATGTTTCAAAAATACTTAACATTTCGGTCCCTAAGACAAAGAAACAAGTAAGGAGTCTATTAGGTTTGATCCAATTCTACGGACGATTCATTCCGAATCTGTCCTCCATTATGGCACCGCTTTCTACTTTATTGAAGAAAGGGTCGCCTAATTTGATCCGCTGGTCAAAAGAATGTCAATCCTCATTGGACCAGGTTAAAGACCTATTTTCATCTCCACCTATTCTTAGGTTACCTACTATTGAGAAGACTTTTGTTCTTCGAAGTGACGCCTCGTCAACTGGGATTGGGGCAGCACTAATGCAGGAGTATTCTGATACTCTGCATCCGGTGATGTATATCTCTAGGAAATTAAATGCTGCAGAAAAGAATTACTCGGTTTTAGACCGTGAGTTATTGGCTATGGTATGGTCTATTCTGAAGTTACAAAGATTTCTTCTAGGCGCACATTTCATTGTGGAAACCGACCAGAAAGCGCTTACTGCTATTCAGAGCAAAAACTTGAAGAGCTCGAGGTCCACTCGTTATGCCATAGCTCTTCAACCATTTCATTTCTCGGTTCGAGCTATCCGTGGTTCGGATAATGTAATGGCGGACATTCTGTCCAGATGCCCACACGATTCCACATGATTCTTCTGTCATATATATATTTCCTGATATACAGTCCAATGTTATAATGACATGTTAGTAGTTTTTTTGTTTCTCACTTTTTTGAGGGGGAATTTATAACATTGTACCATGTAATTATCTAAGAAGGCTTAGTTAGTGATATACGGGCCAAAAGATCACTCGGCCACATTTAAATAAATTATTTTCAGGATTGTATTGAGAGATTTACCAGTTGTCTTTAAGATTTGTGTTATTGATATTTTCGCAGCACATCATTGAAGATGCGAAATTGTGTCCATTGTGGAACTTTGAGTATATCAAGTCCTGTCCTAGATTGGGAGCGGATGATGTCCACATCTTCTTCTATTGAATGTTTTATGTCAACGAAGATCAACACATGTATTACTTATTAGTTACTGATGCATTACATAATGTAATAAAATAGTGCGGTATATTAATATATTACACCGCTATTTGCAACACATTGTATGATATCATAATAATATATTTGATTTCATATATTGGTATGAGAATAATTTGACTTTTATTATGATGTTGCCAGCATTGTGGTTTGTGTTGGTGGCACCTTCCTGGGATATATACGCGTATACTTAGATAAATTTTTCTCTAAGGACCTGGGATATGATCTCAGTTTCGCTCCAAGTGTTGAGCTATTTTGTTAGGTATATCCGCGCATCATACGTGCGTTAGGAGCCTAGATTTTTCCGGCTCCAGGATTTAAAAAAAAAAAAATGTTTCATTTTTTTTTCCCGGGAGGGTGCGGTAATGTTACGCACAAATAATTACTTTTTTCCAAAGTCTTTGTATGATCGTTTTTCGTATGTATGATCATTATTTGACTGAAATGCATGTTATATATATTTTATGGTCAAAGGGACAGAACCCGATATATCGATACTGCTATTTTTTATGAGTTTACCTCCTCTTGTATAGAGACACGTTCGGTCTATAATGTCTTGAACGAAGCGTGACCATATCTCCTTATTTGGTAGTATCAGTCAACTGTTGTAGATGTTTGAAACCTTTCTTAACGCTTCTGTTCATGTCCATAAAAGGCGCGACTGTGTAAGACTTTTATCTCGAATGTTCTTAGAATCGTCTTATTGTGAACAGCGACTCAGAGATTGTCACTCTGCGCATGTCTCGACTTGGTTGTCGTTTTGTTGTTCCGCCCAGGTCGGGCAGTTGAGAAATGGACTGATTAGCGAGCGGACGCGACTGCGTCTTGTGATTCTCTGAGGGAAATACATTGTCTTTGTGAGTTAGTTAGCTAACTAGACTATTTCCCCGTATTATTCAAGCCTGCCTGGAGGCATATATGTTCATGGTTGATTTTCCGAAATAAGGTAATTCCTCTTGTATCGAACTTTAGGCTATCATCTAGAGGTTCGTCATTTTGTCGCCTTTTTGCTCGCCTGTGTGATTCAAAATGGAGAGGTACTTTGACTAGGATTAAGTCATCGGTATCTTTATACCTGAACTAGTTATATATCTATGGGTCGCTCTAGACCAACAAGACTATTGTCTGTGTTCCAGGATTCGTTATATCAGAGATCACGTCCAAGTCAGATGGTTAGACTTAGGAAGGTTATAAAGGTTGAGCTGACCTGTAATCCATGTATGCTACTCACGTGCAGACAGTAAACGGACGTATTGTATACATCTGATCTGCTAGCATCAGGAAGGAATAATTATTATTGTCTATGAACATTAAGGATCTGCAGCTGACCACGGTTGCAGAAGTTATATATATTATTTATCAAGCTTCGCTATGATATTTGTTTTCCATACAACTATTGAGTATTGACTTCTACATGACTGTCAGTTAACATGAGTTTGAATGCTGCATTCGTTGTACTATGCCGATGATAACATAAGTATCATGACTGTTTTGTGGCGTGCAATAAATGGTATAAACCTAAAGCGAAGTTACCATTTCTATGACTCTACACGTCATGTTGCCTGTGGTGTACCCTGAACTGTTCTACTGCAACACACACACAGCAACAATCTAAACCAGATAAGACACCCACATCTTGCATTGTAATACCTGGTGTCGATAGAGGTGGTAATTTGACGGCATCCTATGCAGTCACAAATCCTTACATTCCCCTCTTTCACTGCAGGATCAGTGTCCATGATTATAATATTATACTCTGCTTACTTTTCTCAGTATATTTCCTATCAATCTCATGTTTGTTTCTTTGATTTGTAAATCTAAAGGTTTGTTTTGTTTTTTGACAGCTATAACACAGCTCACTTAAAAAAAATTTAAGTTTTTATGCATCTCTACCCTATGTTAAGTAATGATCATGTATGCGTATCTTAGGCCCATAGTTTTGACACTGATACAATACCATGCTGACTGTATGAGTGAGTTCTGTAAGTTTTCAAGGTCATCACTCATTGCAAAGGAGAGAAGTACTTTTTGGTATTAGTGCATCAAACAGATCTAATTTAGTCATATATTCAAACTAAATCTCAACAGTTACATTCCCCATTCATTAATAGTTGTACATCATAGCTGGCAGACGCTGGAGCTGGGTTGGCCATGTCCTCAGAAGAGACCCCGATGCCATCACAAGAACAGCTATGCTTTGGACCCCTGAAGGAAAACGAAAGAGAGGCCGACCAAAAACAACCTGGCGGAGGACTGTGGAGGCTGAGATGCAAAGAATGAACCAGAGTTGGGGCACTGTACGAAGGATGGCCACCGACCAAGCAAAGTGGAATCAATTTGTTGTTGCCCTACAAGACGCCACTAGGCGTGATGGCCACTGACTGCTTTGACGGTCGGCGGCTAAGGATCAAAGAAGAAGAAGACAAAAGAGAGGAAAATTCAAATCTGTTCATAAAGACCAAAACATAACAGAAATTCTAGGCTGCGACTAACCTTGAGTGGAAGAAAAGGGGGGGCAGCATCCAGCACTTTCTTCTGAGTAACAAGTGATTTCAGCACGTTTTACATATGTTAAATCAGTTTTCAGCAGTATTTAGTTTCAGGTTCAAATATTGTATTTTGTTTACTCCTCACTTCAGTGATAGCTGTGATATACTTTATTTCTGTGACAATTTTGATGTCCTTCATTGCGGTGTGAATTGTGATATCTCCCTTCAATGAGAATGATGGTGTCTTTCATTTCTGAAAAAACTGTGATGTCTTCCTTTTGTGAGAATGATGGTACCTTTTATTTCTGTAAAAACTGTGACATCTTCCTTTTGTGAGAATAATGGTGCCTTTTATTTCTGTAAAAACTGTGATGTCTTCCTTTTGTGAGAATAATGGTGCCTTTTATTTCTGTAAAAACTGTGATGTCTTCCTTATGTGAGAATGATGGTGCCTTTCATTTCTATAAAAATTGTGATGTCTTCCTTTAGTGAAAATGATGGTACCTTTCATTTATGTAAAAACTGTGATATCTTCCTTCAGTGAGAACTGTGGTATCTTTCACTTCTTTCTTATATTGATTGGTATTGAAGAATGAGATTCTTGAGTGCACAGAAAGTTAAACATTGTTATAAAATAAATATTGACACTCATGAACATACACATAAGACCTGATCCATGCAGCAGATACATATGTACATACAGTCTTGAAAAGGTTTATAGGATCCTGTGACTATAACCGCTAGCCACATTTTGCTAGAATAAAAGGTCATATTTTTTATGTCGATGCAAAGTGGTTCAGAATATCTAGAAAACAACACCAGAATGAGTAACACAAGAAACAAGTACAAATAAACATATATGAGCTGCAAAAATGTAATAGCAATACTCAAAGAACCATATTACAAAGCAAAGGAAGAAATGCAGATTTGAGAAGTTTATGTACACAAGTGATCACCAGAATGGAAACAATATTTAAAATAGTGGGTAAACAACTGAGAAATTGTTGAAATCATTCTTCGTATATAACCAATATATATATATATATATATATATATATATATATATATATATATATATATATATATATATATATATATATATATATATATATATATATATATATATATATATATATATATATATATATATATATATATATATATATATATATGAATTAGCCTTATGAGTTATAAGACTGTTACGCACGGATCATTATTATTTTTCGTTTGTATAAACATTTTTCATATGTATGCTCATTTTTTTGACTGAAGTGTGTATTATGTTTTCTATGGTCAAAGGGACATAATCCGAGTTGTCGAACCTACAATTTTTTAGGAGTTGCCTTCTCTTGTATAGAGACACGTTCGGTCTATAATTTCTTGAACGAAGCGTGACCACATCTCCTTATTTGGTAGTATCAGTCAACTATGGTAGATGTCTGAAACCTTTCTTAACGCTTCTTTTCATGACCATAAAAGGCGCGACTGTGTAAGACTTTTATCTCGAATGTTCTTCGAATCGTCTTATTGTGAACGGCAACTCAGAGATTGTCGTTCTGCGCATGTCAAACCGGGAGTTCGTTCTGTGTGTTCCGCCCAGTTGGGGCAGTTTAGAAATGGTTTAAGAAGCGAGCAGACGCAACTGCGTCTTGTGATTCTCTGAGGGAAATACAGTGTCTTAGTGAGTTAGTTAGCTAACTAGACTATTTCCCAGTATTATGCAGCCTGCCTGGAGGCATATGTTCATGGTTGATTTTCCGAAATAAGGTAATTCCTCTTGTATCGAACTTTATGCTATCGTCTAGAGGTTCGTCATTTTGTCGCCTATTTGCTCGCCTGTGTGATGCAAAATGGAGAGGTACTTTGACTAGGATTAAGTCACCAGTATCTGTATACCTGAACTAGTTAAATATATATGGGTCGCTCTAGACCAACAAGACTGTTGTCTGTGTTCCAGGATTCGTTATATCAGAGATCACGTCCAAGTCAGATGGTTAGACTTAGGAACATTATAAAGGTCGAGCTGACCTGTAGCCCATGTATGCTATTCACGTGCAGACAGTGAACGGACTTATTGTATACAACTGATCTGCTAGCATCAGAATGGGAGCATTTATTATTGTTTATGAACATTGAAGATCTGTAGCTGACACTGTTGCAGAAGTTATAGAAATTATTATTATTTATACAGCTTCACGAACTAGCACTCGATGATTGATGAATTTCTGAATCTATTGAACTGTGATGTCTTATGACGCATATATACAACAGCTATCATTGCTGACTACAGAAATTGTTTTCAATGTGCCATATCATCTTGCTGAACTCGTTAACCATGTTGATGTCATAAGTATCATGACTGTTTTGTGGCGTGCAATAAATGAAAGAAACTTATACAACGAAGTTACCCTTTCTATGACTCTACACGTCATGTTGCCTGTGTGATAACCCTGTGAACTGTTCCACTACCACATACACAGCAACATCCTAAATCAGAGAAGACACCTACATCTTACACTTTAACACCAGGTGTCGATAAGGGTGGCAAGTTACCACTTCAGCACAAATCCACCCTTATCATTTTTGGTGGCCAGAGCTGGTTCTATCATCTGATATTTTGGCGCACCATATCATTTTTGGTGGCCATAGGTTGGTTCACTCTGATTCCAGCTATCAAGGGGGTCAGCAAACCCAGACATCATCATCATACTAGATACAACTACAGCATCAACTACCACCTTACAAGAAATTTTATTGAAAGTATCCGGATTTTCTGACAGTTGCTGATTTTGAAACTACCCGGCGCTGCTCGGCAATATTGAAGTTTATGTAAAATTAGAAGGACAAGTACCGAGCGAATGGATTTCCTGATCTGGTGAAAAGAAGGACAAGTGCCGTAACAACTGTTCCGGTCTCAGGGGTACTGTTGCGGGTTCAGAAGGTCAAGTGCCGGTTAAATCAATTTAGAAGATTCAGAAGGTCAAGTGCCGTAACAACTGTTGCAGTATTAGAAGCTCATTTCCTTCGTCATGGCTGTTTATGGGAGCAGAAGTTAATCAACGTTGGATCATTATCCTCAGAATGCTGATTACATCCTGTTCTGCACCGTGCTGACGCTGGATTTATAGAAGTTAAGTGGCCTGTTTTGTTTGTGAACTGTGCCCTTATGTTCTAACTGAGCCTTCTGTACTTTCACACTTTCTCCTATTGTTTTCATGATACATGTTTATATGTTATATGTTATTTGTTATTTGTATATTTATATGTTTATATTTCAGCGGGTTTTCTCGGTTGGGCGGAGTCTTACAGTAGAAGATACCACGTCACAGAGGTTCTACTGTTAGCGTTTTCGTTAGGGACTGTGCGAATTTCCTACAGTGAAATTTGCTAGCGACAATCGTTGCTATATCTGTTTAGTTGTGACGAGTTGTGCTTTATTTCTGTTTCTTGTATATATATATTTTTTTTTTCTTTTTTCTTTTCTCTCTTTCTTTGTGTTTTTAGTTTCGATTTCGATTGTTTGTATTTGTAGGTCTCCCCTTTGCTATTATTCAGTTCTTTACGTATATTTTTGTGTATACACTGTAGCGTCATTTGTTAGTCATATCTTCGCATATTTCTTTTTAGTTTTGCTGTTTGTGTATTTGACTTATGCGAATGTTTTCGTTTCGATGGTTTGATCTTTGTTGATTGTTTACATTGACTCTGATCTTTGTTATTGTTTACATTGACTCTGATCTTTGTTATTGTTTACATTGACTCTGATCTTTGTTGTTGTTTACATTGACTTTGATCTTTGTTATTGTTTACATTGTTGGTGACCTTTGCTATTGTTTACATTGTCTTGTTATTGTTTACATAGTTCTTGCATAGTTAGCTTTCACTATTGTTGATATATGCTCATGCACTATTGGTCTATAGTGCACTTATCATAACAAACTGGTGTTTTTGCTTATGCACTATTGTAGTGCAGTTATGATAAATAACTGATGATTATGCACTGATTTGGGTAGTGCACTGTTAATTAAGAGGTGACTTGTGATATTATTATACATTTGATAATACAAGTTGGTGTCAACTCCTGTTTCCCACAGAGATTGGGTTCAACATAGAGATTATACAAGCACTTTATTAAGTCTTGTTGCTATTTAACATTGAAATAAGATAATTAATTATTTCAGGTTCTGTACTCACATTTTGGACATCATGTCTACATTTGAGTACTTTATTGAGCAGGGTAAAGCCCTTGGGAAGACAGGTGATAAATTAGAAGAATTTGCGACTGTTCAATATGCCAAGGCATTGAAGTCGGAAGAAAAGAAAATGAAAGAACAAACTGAACAAAAGAGAATAGAGGCTGAAATAGAACAAAAGAAACTGCAGATGCAGGTGGAGGAAAAAAGATTTCAAATGGAAATGGAAAAACAAAAAAGAGAAGCTGAAAATAAGAGACTTGAAAAAGAAGCTGAAGAAAAAAAGTTACAGGCCCAGGCTGAAGCTGAAAATAAGAGACTTGAAAAAGAAGCTGAAAATAAGAGACTTGAAATAGAGGCTGAAGGAAAAAAGTTACAGGCCCAGGCTGAAGAAAGAAAGTTACAGGCTGAGGCTGAAGAAAGAAGGTTACAAAGAGAGGCTGATGAGAGAAAAGCAAAAATGGAACATGATGAAAAAGTCTTAGCTTTAGAGTTAGAGAAGTTAAAGTTATTGAACACTGGTAATGCTAATGAGGCAAATAAGGTGTCAAATAAGACTAATGCTAAGGATTTCAAGCTTAATCTACCAGCATTTAATCCCTCAATCGATGATATAACATTTTATCTAGATAGATTTGAAAGTGCATGTAATGTACATAATATAGATAAAACATTATATGTGTATCATCTGTCCAAGATACTTAGAGGTGATGCTTTGACTTTGTTGAGTATGGTAGATGTGCCTGACAAAAACAACTATGAGGTTGTCAGGGCGGCATTGTTAAAGAAGTACCAACTTAACGAGGACGGATATCGTCTTAAATTTAAAACCATGTTACCAGAAACTGGAGTTGAATTCTCTGAATTCATCTCAGGCATCCGTCTTACTTTTTTACGATGGGTTGAGTTGTCTAAGACAGAAAATACATTTGAAGCTCTTATGGATTTACTACTTAGAGATAAGGTTATGTCTTCTGTTAATGAAGCTTTTCTATCTTTTCTTCATGAGCGTAAGCCTAAAAACATAAAAGAAATGGAAGAATACTGTAGCCAGTATGTTACTGCGCATCCGCACATAACCATTAGTAACTCTAAGGTGAAAGAAAGTCTGCCAGTTGCTTCGGCAGCACCTTATGGCCCAAATTTTATGCGTAAATTTCAGGGTAGCCAGAAAAATTTCAATAAAAAGAGTAATCGTAATTATGCCCAGAACCATAGTGATCAATTCCAGGGTGATTCTTCTTCCCAGAACTGGAGACAACCTAATACTACACGTTATTCTACTCCGGTTAACTTTAGAAATTTTCACAAAGGTAATCGGTATAGAGGAAAATATTTTATGCAGAGACCTCAATACCAAGATAATAGAGGTTCTCAACAGCATAGAGATAGTAATGACAGTTATGGAAACTGGAACTCAAACCAGGATAAAAATTACAGTAGGGACTTTAATGATAATTGCAGAGGCAATAATGGTCGCGGTAGATCGCAACATAAGAGAAAAAGATATCAACAGACAAATTCTGTTCAACAAGAATCTCAGGGAGCAGATAAACAGGTTAATAATGATAAAGACCATAATGCTATCGGATGCTCATCTTTTGATTTTGGTAGGGCAAATAAATGTATCCAATGCAGTACTTTATTTGATCCGAAAACCATTAGTACTCTAAGCTGTGGTCATCCTTTGCCCGCTCTTCCTGCTAATGTTGCTCATGATGGGAGAGGTTCTCTTATATTACATAAGGGGCTAGTAAATAGTAATCCAGTCTCAGTGTTGTTTGATTCTGGATGTACTACTGTCGGCGTTAGGCAATCTCTTGTAGATCCATCCTGTGCTACAGGAAAAGTCATCAAATGTGTCACATTTGGTGGCACGTTAGAAAAGTATCCTACTGCTATAATACACATTGCTACTCCTTTCTTCACGGGAGAGGTCCACGCGTGTCTACTTCCAAACCCTATTGCGGACCTTATTATTGGTCGTATTCACGGAGTTAGGGAATGTACCCCACAGCAGATTGCTGTTTGGGAAGAGCAAAACATTGAAGCTACCAATGCGGTGGTCACAAGAGCACATGCTCTGGATCCACCTCAAACTTCATTAACTAATAATGATGAAGTAAATGACCAAGATAGTCACTTGACTATTACACGTGACTCATTTATCAAATTGCAAGAAGAAGATCCTTCTTTACAAAAATTCTTCATTCTAGCAAAAAAAGGTGATCCTAATCAGAACACTAATAGGAAATCTTGGATTTCTATGAAGAACGGCGTACTTGTACGTATGGTACAAGACTCGACTACGTCCACTCATTCACAAATTCTTGTGCCTAAGAGCATGAGATTGCAAATATTGCAACATGCTCATGACTCGCAATGTGCTGGACATATGGGTTTTTCCCGTACAAAGTCGAGGGTTCTTGCGGCTTTCTTTTGGCCATTTGTGAGCAAGGACATACGAATGTACTGTCGCTCTTGCAAAGTATGTCAGGAGGTCAAATCTAAAGGACCACGACATGCTGCGCCTATCCAGGCTGCTGACATTCCTATTCGCCCTTTTCAAAAAATGGCAATAGATATTATCGGTCCTTTTAGAATTAAGTCGGCTAGAGGACATCAATTTATCCTTACATGTGTCGATATGTGCACACGTTGGCCAGAGGCAATACCTCTCAAGAGCATCTCAACTGCTGATATCGCAGACGCTCTTTGGCTGATATTTTCTCGCTTGGGTTTTCCCGGAGAAATATTGTCAGACCATGGCACTCAACTTATATCAGACACTATGTCACAGGTAATGTCTATGCTACACATTAAAAGGTCTCTCAGCAGTATCTATCACCCAATGTCTAATGGGTTGGTCGAACGTTTAAATAGGACTCTGAAAACTTTACTTGGTAAAATAACTGAGGATCATCCTCAGGATTGGGACAGGGTCTTACCCGCGGCTCTCTTTGCGTATAGAGAGGTCCCCAATGAACATACGGGGTTTTCCCCTTTTGAACTTGTCTTTGGCGCGCAACCGCGCGGCCCTATGTCTTTACTTCACGATCTAATCACTGCCGATAATATTAGCGATGAGACTCAATCTTCTTATGAGTACGTCATTGCTCTTAGGCAAAAGATCATCGAGGCATGCAAACTAGCAACTTCGTCTTCAGAATTTGCTAAAGAAAAGGCAAGGCAGTTTGCAAATAAGAATAGATGTCTACGACAACTTTGTCCAGGTGACAAAGCTCTCGTTCTACTTCCTTCAAGGGAGAACAGACTTCTAATTGCATGGAAAGGTCCATATGCAATAGTCTCCAAAATTTCTGATGTCGACTATGTTGTCGATATTGATGGAAAGCATAAAACTTTCCACATAAATATGCTCACAGAATTTTATGAAAGACCTGACTATTTGCAGCCTATTTTCCAGGCTACGGACAATTCACAAGCAACTCATGGTCAGTACTCATCTCTGTCAGTTATACAGGATGAGGAAACTACTTTTTCTGATGTCAATCTTCCTCTTTCTATGGTCCCACTTTATTCTACGGAATCTTGGAAAAACGTGACCGTTTCTCCAAATCTTTCCGCTGAGGAACATCGACAAGTTTCTTCGATGTTGCAAACATTTCAGGATGTTCTTACAGACATCCCGGGACACACACATGTCATAGAACATGACATTGTGCTAACTGATCACAATCCTATCAGAGTCAGACCATATCCAATACCTATTCATTTCCAGTCTCAAGTCGAAAAAGAGTTGGATGAAATGATACGTTTGGAAATCATTGAACCATCCACTTCAGCATACTCTTCGTCTATGGTTATTGTTCGAAAGAAGGATAATAACATTCGCATTTGCGTAGATTATCGCAAATTGAACCAAGTTACGAAGTTCGATGCTGAACCTATGCCTTCATTAGAAGAGCTACTCAATAAACTTTCTAATTCTAGATTCTTTACCAAACTAGATTTGTCTAAAGGTTATTGGCAAGTCCCGCTAACTGAACGTGCCAAACCTTTTACAGCTTTTTCTACACCTAGGGGTTTATTCCAATGGAATTTCATGCCTTTTGGTCTTATGAACGCCCCTGCTACATTCGTACGCATGATGCGGCGAATTCTCGCATATCGTACAGATGTCATAGCATACCTAGATGATATCTGTCTATTCAGTGATTCTTGGGAAGATCATTATTTGGGTTTATACGAATTACTGTCTACTCTTCGCGAGTATAACTTGACTGCAAAACCCTCTAAAGCCTTTATAGGATTTAGCGAGATTTCTTTCCTAGGTCATCGGGTTGGTCATGGTCTTTTAAAGACAGAGGACCACAATGTTTCAAAAATACTTAACATTTCGGTCCCTAAGACGAAGAAACAAGTAAGGAGTCTATTAGGTTTGATTCAATTCTACGGACGATTCATTCCGAATCTGTCCTCCATTATGGCACCGCTTTCTACTTTATTGAAGAAAGGGTCCTCTAATCTGATCCGCTGGTCTAAAGAATGTCAATCCTCATTGGACCAGGTTAAAGCCCTATTTTCATCTCCACCTATTCTTAAGTTACCTACTATTGAGAAGACTTTTGTTCTTCGAAGTGACGCCTCGTCAACAGGGATTGGGGCAGCACTAATGCAGGAGTATTCTGATACTTTGCATCCGGTGATGTATATCTCTAGGAAATTAAACGCTGCAGAAAAGAATTACTCGGTTTTAGACCGTGAGTTATTGGCTATGGTATGGTCTATTCTGAAGTTACAAAGATTTCTTCTAGGCGCACATTTCATTGTGGAAACCGACCAGAAAGCGCTTACTGCTATTCAGAGCAAAAACTTGAAGAGCTCGAGGTCCACTCGTTATGCCATAGCTCTTCAACCATTTCATTTCTCGGTTCGAGCTATCCGTGGTTCGGATAATGTAATGGCAGACATTCTGTCCAGATGTCCACACGATTCCACATGATTCTTCTGTCATATATATATATTTCCTGATATACAGTCCAATGTTATAATGACATGTTAGTAGATTTTGTCTCATTTTTTTTTTTTGAGGGAAATTTATAACATTGTACCATGTAATTATCTAAGAAGGCTTAGTTAGTGATATACGGGCCAAAAGATCACTCGGCCACATTTAAATAAATTATTTTCAGGATTGTATTAAGAAATTTACCAGTTGTCT
This sequence comes from Oreohelix idahoensis, assembly GCA_024509875.1. Classification (NCBI taxonomy): domain Eukaryota; kingdom Metazoa; phylum Mollusca; class Gastropoda; order Stylommatophora; family Oreohelicidae; genus Oreohelix; species Oreohelix idahoensis. The sequence continues at coordinate 54,574 of JAMPIV010010130.1, read as the reverse complement.
TTAAGATTTGTGTTATTGATATTTTCGCAGCACATCATTGAAGTCTGCGAGTTTATGTCCATTGTGGAACTTTGAGGATATCAAGTCCTGTCCTACATTGGGAGCGGATGATGTCCACATCTTCTTCTATTGAATGTTTTGTGTCACCGAAGAGCAACACATGTATTACTTATTAATTACTGTTACTTTATATAATGTAATAATATAGTGCGGTATATTAGTAAATTACACCGCTATTTGCAACACATTGTATGATAACACATAATATATTTAATTTCATATATTGGTATGAGTATAATTTGATTGTCATTATGTTGTTGCCATCATTGTGGCGTGTGTTGGTGGCACCTTCCTGGAATATATCAGCGTATACTTAGATAAATTTTTTCTCTAAGGATCTGAGATATGATCTCAGTGTCGCTCCATGCGTTGAGCTAATTTGTTAGGTATATATCCACGCATCATACGTGCGTTAGGAGCCTAGATTTTTTCCGGCTCCAGGATTTAAAAAAAAAAAAAATGTTTCATTTTTTTTTTTTTCCAGGGAGGGTGCGGTAATGTTACGCACGGATCATTATTATTTTTCGTTTGTATAAACATTTTTTCATATGTATGATCATTTTTTTGACTGAAGTGTGTATTATGTTTTCTATGGTCAAAGGGACATAATCCGAGTTATCGAAACTACAATTTTTAGGAGTTGCCTTCTCTTGTATAGAGACACGTTCGGTCTATAATTTCTTGAACGAAGCGTGACCACATCTCCTTATTTGGTAGTATCAGTCAACTATGGTAGATGTCTGAAACCTTTCTTAACGCTTCTTTTCATGACCATAAAAGGCGCGACTGTGTAAGACTTTTATCTCGAATGTTCTTCGAATCGTCTTATTGTGAACGGCAACTCAGAGATTGTCGTTCTGCGCATGTCAAAAACGGGAGTTCGTTCTGTGTGTTTCCGCCCAGTTGGGGCAGTTTAGAAATGGTTTAAGAAGCGAGCAGACGCAACTGCGTCTTGTGATTCTCTGAGGGAAATACAGTGTCTTAGTGAGTTAGTTAGCTAACTAGACTATTTCCCAGTATTATGCAGCCTGCCTGGAGGCATATGTTCATGGTTGATTTTCCGAAATAAGGTAATTCCTCTTGTATCGAACTTTATGCTATCGTCTAGAGGTTCGTCATTTTGTCGCCTATTTGCTCGCCTGTGTGATGCAAAATGGAGAGGTACTTTGACTAGGATTAAGTCACCAGTATCTGTATACCTGAACTAGTTAAATATATATGGGTCGCTCTAGACCAACAAGACTGTTGTCTGTGTTCCAGGATTCGTTATATCAGAGATCACGTCCAAGTCAGATGGTTAGACTTAGGAACATTATAAAGGTCGAGCTGACCTGTAGCCCATGTATGCTATTCACGTGCAGACAGTGAACGGACTTATTGTATACAACTGATCTGCTAGCATCAGAATGGGAGCATTTATTATTGTTTATGAACATTGAAGATCTGTAGCTGACACTGTTGCAGAAGTTATAGAAATTATTATTATTTATACAGCTTCACGAACTAGCACTCGATGATTGATGAATTTCTGAATCTATTGAACTGTGATGTCTTATGACGCATATATACAACAGCTATCATTGCTGACTACAGAAATTGTTTTCAATGTGCCATATCATCTTGCTGAACTCGTTAACCATGTTGATGTCATAAGTATCATGACTGTTTTGTGGCGTGCAATAAATGAAAGAAACTTATACAACGAAGTTACCCTTTCTATGACTCTACACGTCATGTTGCCTGTGTGATAACCCTGTGAACTGTTCCACTACCACATACACAGCAACATCCTAAATCAGAGAAGACACCTACATCTTACACTTTAACACCAGGTGTCGATAAGGGTGGCAAGTTACCACTTCAGCACAAATCCACCCTTATCAGATTGGAACTAGGCCAGGAGGAAGACAGCCGATAGGATAGTGTGACACTCTCTCTGTCAAACATCTACACACCAGGGTAGAAGAGAAATGACTAAGTAAGTATATCATAAGAACACGGCTGGAAACTCAAACAGATATGTAAATCTGCTTTACTCAACACTGCTGGAAACTCAAACAGATAAGTAAATCTGCTTTACTCAACACGGCAAAGCTTTTGAAACACTATCAAGTCATTCGAATAAAATAACACATAAATACTGACAGGAACTAAGAATTATAGCAGACGTATTGGCCACAATCAGCAGCGACAACAAATGAAAGAGTACCGAGAGATATGGGCATGCAGCAAGGTTGTGTATTGTCACAAGATCTCTCCCTTCTACAATAAAACCATAACGAGAAATATAGAACACATGCTAGAAATATTGATGGATACAATACAAACAATCTTATATATGCTGAAGACAGTTCTGATAGCTAAGAGTTAGGAAGAATTATAAACCATGCTGGATGCAGATGTGAAAGAAAGTAACAGCAAAAGAATTAGCTTAAATAAGAAAACAGAATGGCCATCTAAAATAAAATGTGACACCTGACAGCAATTTAACAGTAAATGTTACAAATCTAATACTAGTAGAGATATTCAAATACTAGGGTACAATACTAGCATCAGATAGAAGATATAAGTGAGTAGACTTAGCCCAAAACAAAAAGCAACTTTCCAGACAATGAGAAATGTACTTTGCAATAAATCAATGAAATTAAGAAAAAGGGTTTTCCAGCACTACACAGAAGCCCTACTCCTTCATGGAAGTGAGCACAGGCAGTGAATAAATGAATGCAGAGGTTACTGGAAGCTACAGAGGTATTGTTTCACTGTTTTCTTCCTCTGTGTGTGTGTGTGTGTGTGTGTGTGTGTGCATATGTTAATATTAACTACTTACTTTTGAAGTTAAGAATGTTTTAATTTGAAAACTACTTACTTATTCGTTCCTCTTCTACCGTGAGGGGTAGAGGTTTGTAAGAGAGAGCGCCATACTATTCTATCGGCTGTCTTCCTCCTGGCTTGGTTCCATTCTAGTCCTCGGTCCTTCAAAGATTGTCTAATGTTGTCCTCCCAGCGAACTTTGGGTCGTCCTGGAGGTCTGGATCCCTGGTTCTTAGTCATGGTAGCCGATCTTCTCCCATTCTGCAGACATGGCCAAACCATCTCAGTTGGGACTGTTCTACTTGGGTTTTTCATTTTCTGAGGTTCGGATCTGGCTTTTGTGGGTTGTAGTCATTGCCCATGACTCGCATCCATACGTCAAGACTGGGACATAGGTGGAGCGGTATACAGCCATCTTCTTCTTCTTACCAACTTCCCTTTTGCTGAGGAATCCTCGATTTATGGCTTGAAAAAGTCTCCCAGCTGCTGCTCTTCAGGTAGCCAACTCTTCTTTGATGCCTCCCTTCCGGTCTATGACAGCTCCAAGGTATTTAAAGTTGTCGACCTGCTCCAGGACCTGTTCTCCCAGCTTAATCTGATGTCTTCTTTCCTCTCGTGATATCACCATGGTTTTTGTTTTCGAGCTGCTTATGATCATCCCTCTCTTCTACAGCTCTTCCTTCCAGACTTGCAGGTTGGATTGAAGATGTGCCTCTGATTTAGCAATCAGGGCAACATCATCAGCAAATGCCAGCTCTGAAATACAGACCTGTCTCATCTTCCAGTACCCCACTGAATACTTTCCTGTCCTCTCCTTACATGCCTTGATGACATCGTCCATGAGGAGTATGAAAAGATAAGGTGACAGGATATCACCTCGTCTTACACCAGTGGTGGTCCTGAATTCTTCTGACTCATGGTTAATATTAACTACTTACTTTTGAAGTTAAGAATGTTTTAATTTGAAAACACTTTGAGAAATGTATCAATGCAGGGAAAATGTAAAAAGGCAACGACACCTATTTTTTAACCCTGATTAAAGAAATATTTTGTTTGTTCGTTGTTTCATCAAAGAATGACTAAAATACCATGGACAGCTAAGAAATACTGTATAGTGATGAAGTCCTCTGGGAAGATGGGGTAAAAAAGGAGAAATCATTGCAAAGATAAGGGAAAACAATGAAAATGTATAAGATAGATTCAAAGAAGAAGAAAACTGGCACAATAACAAGAAGAAAGACTGAGGGAAGAAGGGACAGAAGAATACAGGGAGAGGAAATACTAGATTGTAAGTCACCAAGAGAAATCACAGGCAGCACCAGCAAAATTTGGGGCAGTGGATCACACATGCCTTATGGCGCAGCACTGATGATAATAATGATGATGGGTGACTGAAGGAAATTACGGCTGGTAGAGGCCACACGTGTTGCATCATGGGCTATTCTGAACTTCTGAGCACTGATGCTGGGTGCCATCACTTGATTGAAGAGAGAAATTTCATGGATCTGTTAGTCAATTTTTGATTAATGGAGCTCTACAGATCATGCATTGCCAGGTATTGCAGGTTTTAGTTAAATAGCTTGGATCTGTCATAGACTGGAAGGGAGGCATCAAAGAAGAGTTGGCTACCTGAACAACAGCAGCTGGGAGACATTTTGAGACCATAAATTGAGGATTCCTCAGCAACAGAGAAATTGGCAAGAAGAAGATGACTGTATACCGCTCCACCTAAGATCCAGTCTTGATATATGGATGCGAGTCATGGGCAATGACTGTAACCCACAAAAGCAAGATCCAAACCTAAGAAATTAGGTATCTGAGGAAGGTGGCTGAAGTAACAAGAAGAAACATGGTCCGCAACAAGATGATACACATGGCCTCAAAACCCAGCCCTTGCAGACCCAAGTGGGGCTGACAATTTCCTCACGTAAAACAATTGGCCACAGAAACCACCATTGTAAAAGCATATCAATGCTTGGTGCAGGCTTCCTGTAAGGAGACCAGCTACAGTGGTGGCTCCATGTTTCATGAAAAGTGCAAAGGAAAATGATGAATATGTCATTGTAGCGAAACGGGCAAGACACTCTGGAAGTGCCATGTAAACTAGTGTCTTTATGATAAATTATGAATTGCACACCAGCAATTCTGCTATAACTTTATGATTAATACCCTGAATGGAAAAATTATTTTTGGGATTTGAACAGCAACTATAAATACATGTAATTATGGCAGTGGGAAACCATTATCTTTGGTAATTGATGAGGAAATCATGATTTTGTCAGAAAAATTGCACAACAGCATTGAAATCTCATGAAAGTTACAAGTAGAAAAGTGAACTCAGGCACAGACCTCCAAGAAGTAAAAGGTTTGATCTAGATTGGGTATATAAGCCGCTCAGATTCAATTTTGGACTCTCAAAATTTCATAGCTGAAAAGGCGCCCAGTGGACTGATACACGCTTGCCGAAACCACATAGCCACAGTCCATAGCTGAGAAAAGCAAAGCTGACCTGCTTGTGAGCAGATTTGCATAAGTGATAAGCTCAGATGTGTAATACTGTGCCTGAAGGGTATGTTAAACTTGTATTAATCATTGAGTTACAAGTATTTTGGTGTTATGTAAATTGCTGTAATATTTAATATTAATATTAGCACTGACTTTGAATTACTTGCTGATATCTTAATCTTGGTACTGTAAACCCTGTGCTGATAACTGAAATTGGTTTCCAATTTGAATATAACCTGAACAGCATGACGCAGCTAGAAGTCCTTGTCAGGACAGTGCAATAATAGCTATAAGAGCTTTCAGTCCTTTTCAGGGCTTAGCTTTTAAATGCTGGATGCCAAAGAGTTAGTCTTTCTTGTCTTTCTCTTCTTCCACTGCTTCTTTGCTTCATTTGTTTCTTTCACTCAATTTTAAATTTCTTTTATGTAATATCTTTACAGGGAAACCACTTTTGGTATAACTTAGGACCAAAGTGGAGTAATCGAGACAGAATGCAGAAAAATTTGTAAATGATGTCTATAGTCTACGATGTATTTTATTGATTGTATGTCGTACTTCTTTGATTGACATGATCATGGCCTCATGGACTTTGTTGTCTAAATGAGGATTCTGATCAATAGTCATCATCAAAGTTTCGTCTTGGTGATAGGAAACAGATACCATAATCTGTGCATATGTTTTAGGTTCTTATCCGAGTCACAACAAAAGCTTCTAATAAGAAGCATAAAAGACTGCAGTGAGTGATTCAAGGACCACCTCTGTGATTTGCTGGATAGTAGCACTGTGATTTAACTATCTTGGACATCAACACTTAATGTATGACAAGAAATATCTGCAGTGAAAGGACCTGAATTGTATTTTATAGACCACAGTTGATTGATTTTATTTAAATTACAGTTTCTGTTTGAAACTGTGTTATTGTGTGGAGATTTAGAGAATTATTTAATATTTAAATTGGTAGGGATAATTAACGAGCTGCATTTCACACCAACTATTACTAGAGACACTCTTGGAGCAAAGGATAGGTCTAGCGAGAAGGTGACTTACTTCGCAGCTATCTTCTATTGCTACCAGCTAGGACTGTGCAGTTAACTACCTTACTTGTCCTGTGGCATCCCCACCACTAGTTCACCAGTTCTCTTCTCCATTTCTGGGAACTATATCTATTTTTCTATCTAACATCCATCTTGCCACAGTCATGCACTGTGTAAATTATCCTTTACCTGCTCTAATCTCAGGTTTTGTCAAAAGAAAAAATATGAAATCTGTAACCTGATGTGAAATTATAATGCATCTATCTTGATTACTCATAATTTCCTAGCATTATTTGTGTTTCTTGTAAATATTAAGACTGCAAGTCAAGCACTCTATAACTGCTCTTTTTTCCCCTTTTACTAAGAGTGCTTACTTCTTGAAGCAAAGGGACCAGGTTCAAAACCAGGTTGCATCATACTCAAATCTATCAAGCTGTAAAAATAGGTATCTGACTCTGCTCTTGAGTCAGGGAAGGCAAAAGTTGTGAGGAATGGAGCTGCTGCCCCCACCTTATAAAGTTAAGATTCAGTATTGGTAAAGTCTCTAACACTTCACTCCCCAATGGCAGTCTCTGTTATGGGACTACCTTTTTCCTCCTCCCACTCTCCCCTTCTTTTTTTAACTTCCAACACTTTTGGTAGGTTTAATGACCAACATTACTAGCCTTCAACTAATTTTGTTTAAATTACAGTGTGTCTATTTTGAATATCCATATTCTGTGCTTATTTTTAGAACTGAGTTATGCTTTCTCTAAACATTAAAACTGCACAGGAAGTGCTGAATAAATTCTCGCTTCATTCTTTTATCGCTCTCCTTCTGACACTCTCTGATTTAACCTCTTGAACGCTTCATGATGAAGAACTTTGTCTTGACTTGTGTGTTTAACATGCTTCATCATGACCCTTCTTGCAGAACACAAACTCTAGCAATCACAAATACCTTTTGTGTTAATAAAAAGGTTAATAAAATTAATATAAATGTGTATAAATAATATATACTCTGATTACGCAGGTTTTGATCATTTGTTTTGTATTGTGAATGCTTTGTTTAGATGTAAAATCTACAGTCTGTAAATACAAAATGCCCCTTTCATTTCTTTATTCAAGAACTTATATCTTGTGTTCAAGATAAAATGCAGTGATGAAACTTGTGATTCAGTTCACATAGTTTTCTGTATAGTAAAATTAGAGACTATCCACCATCTTGGTAGATACAGATTTACTGTTGCCTGGAAGACATTTGAACATGACAGAACATTTGGACAGAAAATCCCATTCAAAAATCATGTGGCATGAGAAGAATTACTGGGCATAACAAAAATTAAAAAAAAAAGTGAAGTAGTTAATTTGTGCTATCAACCAAGGCAATCAACAGAGGAATCAACTGAGACAAAAACAGGGGAAGTAACTATTGAGAATTACTAAAATAATATACGCTATTGGTGCTCCCTAAATTAACATTTAAAACAGGCATGTTGATCAAATGGAAATAGATATCCCGCCCTATCTATGACCTGTTCCCATAAAATTAGAAAAATCTTACTCAGACAACGGTTATGATACCGTGATTACAAACATTGCTACCAGGATTATTGGGTGCATTGCACTTTTGGATAGTTTTACAAGCTGTTCATTCTAAAAGTTGAAGTAAACCAGAGGCCTAAGCATACATGCCAGCACACAAACACAATAAACATGCCTGTTCGCTAAGCTCAATGGCTGGTGAGTCGAGTGAGTTACGCTGTGAAACATCAGAAAACTGCTCAGTGACTTGAGACACACGCTTTACCAGCAAGCTCAGGCTGCTGACCTTAGATTGTGAACTGGATTTGGAGGAGGCAGAGGCAGATTTATCCTTCACCCACACTGACTGTGAACGAATGGCTTGCTTGGTTGGGGTGATTACACTGTTGGGGACAGGTCTGCAGAGATAAAAACAGAGCATTTGTACACTGAAACAAAAAGATCTGCAGTTACAGTACACAATGCTAAGTAGATCATTTTAAAATTAGCATGCCTTGAAAAATATAAATAAAAGTTGTGGAGGGAACTAACAGTCATTTTCAACTTTTTCAACTAGATATAAAATGTTGATTATCCTCAGATCTTGATAATATATTATGTATTATGTGTGCTTAATTTAAATGTACAAACTACAATCTGTCAGTATAAAATATCCCTTACATTCAAGCCCTTTCTGGAGAAAAATGTAAAATTTCAACCCTGATGTAAAACAAACAGAGCCTGTCACTTTCTCTTTTATACAGCTTTCTTAAGTCAATATATGAGGGTTCTCATGACTTGGACCACAGCTAAAACTAGCAAACAGACTCAACTAAGACCATTTAACCTTCCCAACAAAAAGTGTGATATTTAATTATAGTATAAGTATACAGCTATAATAACGGTGATATCACCTTTCAGAGGAAGTTTCAGGGTAAGTGAAGTCACCAACACAACCTAAATTGTGAATTGTTTTTTCAATGGAAATATATGGTCTGTGCCATTTTACATGCTTGATTTAGATTTATTGACAGAAAGCAATATGCTAATTAGATAAAGACACCAAAATTGACTTCAGTGGTATATGAGAAGCAAATATAAAATTTCTAGCAAGAAGAAAAGTTTAAAAAATGTAAAACGATGCACAAAAAAAAAAAAAAAAAAAAGGCATAAAATAATAAGAAGCAAATGAACGCTGCAGTAATATTTCTCACTTAATAAACAAACATTGTGTGCTCAGCTGGTCATTTGTCATAACACATACACTCTCGCAGCTAGACAATGGAATCAACTGAATGAATCTGAACTGAATCTCCAGATTATCTGTTATTTCTCTTTCTTTTCTGTTATCTAATGTCCTACTTTTTGCCTTTTTACAAGTGTCTATCTATTTTCGTTATTTGTTCACATTTACATGCTCAACTACCAAATGTGTCTGCCCAATTAAAAATAAAAACCTTCATAAAAGAAATATTCTGACATTCTTTAATTAAAATACTCCTCACCTTATAATGGACACTGTACCAAATTTAAGTGGGGTAAACAAAAACTGCCAATGTTATGGTCAAAAGGCTTTCGTCAGGGAAAATGAACAAAAACATAAGGGAAGGAAAGTGAGAACTAAGTGAAGTACATAAAAAAATAAATAAAAATGATACAACCTGTAGATGAACATGGCTGATATTGCTTGCAATGTATGAGTAAGATCAAAGTTAATGAGTTCACTATTGTAGGTCAAATGATTACAGAGAAAGCAATAACCTGCACAATTGAATATAAATTACACAAGCACAGTTCACCCAGTCAGAATTAGTTGCAACCAAATATATTTTTGAAGGTAAGTTTCTCGCAGTACTAGCATATTAAAAAAAATAGAAGCATTGAAACCACTGCCACAACTGACTAAAAGAAAAGTGAAAAAGTGAAATGACTTCCATCATAAACATGTCTTGTTTAAATGCTCTGTAGTAATGAGTTAACAGCGATACAGAATTATAAGTAACCTATCAAGAAATGATGGCAAAGAATTATGGTGTGTGATTTATTTATGTATAATGTCCTGAGGTCAGAATCACTGCTCCTGTATTCAGTTTCTTCCTTTCTATTTCTTTTCCCCTTTCACCTCCACAGAGCAAATAATCTTGTCAATGCAGACATTTGGGAACTATAATTAGCAACAACACACTTAAAAAAACAACTTAAAGACAGATAACTGAATTAGAAAAAATATATATATATATACCTCTCCTGGAATAAAACACAGAACATTTGCTTGGAAGGTAACCATTCTAACCACTAAACCATAGAGGTACCTTGGTATATGTGGTTTAAAAAAAAAATAATAACAATGCTAATGTATTTCTTCTTACATAATGCCTAACAGAAGCGAGTAAAATGAACGTAGCCTCAGAGTCACAATGTAGTGGTAATTTCAATGTTAGTTTTAAAAATGTCAAAATGCATTGATCAATGCTTCACTCAGCTGACTACTGCTTCCTTCAAACACATGCAAGTTGATGTCCAAGTATATTATAGTTGCGTTCCAGCTGTCTAGGGATGGAATTGTTTGTCCTTGATTGCATTTGGATATTTTAATTAAATTCCTCCCTCAGTCAGTGTTGCACTGCATGTATTTCAGCCATACCAAGGAAACGATGTAATAAGAAGACGGCTGTATCAAAATATACACCAGACTAACCAAGCTAATGTGTGCACTCAAACTGATATGAATATTCAACAGCATTAATTTCAGAAAAGTTAGTTGCTTATCCTTTACAGGACGTGGCAATCAACCCCAGCTTTTATTGGCTGTTTGTGATTTTTCTAGGCATTTTTTTCATTCAGTAGTTTGCCATTGCTTTCTGAACGGTACGGCGCTTATACCATTGTTAAAAATCCACACAAAGCGATCTGCTACCAAACCGCCTGCAGCAGGTTTCGAACCTGGTATATCTGGATTATGAAACTGCGTTCATATCCATTAGGCCACAGACGCCGACAATTTCAGAAAGTCATGTGAAATCCATTTTACTTGGTCTGGGTTACTATCTCAGGAAAATGCTATATCTCCAAGCAATTTAAATCCAGTCCTCCAGTTTTCAGATATGCCAAAGGCTAAAAGCATCTTTGTAACTATACAACAGACAGAAAAATTAGATGAAAAGGAAGAGAAATGGATGGGGTAATTTATTATATATTTTTACTTTTTTTTGGCCATTTTTATAACTACTAATATACGGTATATCAAATTGACAAGACATATTCAAGATGTGCCCTTTCATGAAAATGCTAAAATTATAGACCAACAAATAACATGTCCGAAGCATTCAAAAAATGATAAGCTGTGACAAGAAACACGTTCAGTGAGATAGAGAGAAGAAAAGCTATAAATTCTAAATAATGATCACACAATACAGATTACAGAAATTCTTGTTGGATAAGGAGTTGAAAAATTAAAAAAAAAAAGACGAAGGAAAACACTATCATAGCATAAGAGAATTTTTTTTTTCCCATTAACCAGCGGCACTTGAGCTTTCAGCCCTTCGACCCAATGACATGTCATTGCGAGGCTGGGGAGTCTGGACTTTCCTTCCAACCCGGTCAGGAGCTTTGCTCCTTCCCATCCACAGAGGGTTTATCTCAGGAGCCGTTCAGGTTATTCAGTCAAAATCCTGGTCGATGACACTCCTTCAAATGCACATGCCCGGGCTTGAGCCTTGAACACCTGATCACCAGCGCAATGTGGTAACCATTACACCAGAGCGGCTCCCATGCATAAGAGAATAAACCGATACTAAACCATGAAAAATCATCTATAAAGTGTACCAGAACTTTGAACAATGTACCTAGTGTTTTTATAAGCAAGCCAAATGAATAATATTCATAGTGTTTTCATAAACAAGACAAATGAACAATGTTCCAAGTGTTTTCATAAGCAAGACAAATGAATAATGTTGGTAGTGTTGTTCATAAACAAGACATATGAAAAATGTTCGTAGAGTTTTCACAAATGAGATAAATGAACAATGTTCCTAGTGTTTTCATAAGCAAGACAAATTAACAAAGTTCCTAGTGTCTTCACAAGTAAGAATTATGAGCAATATTTATAGTGTTTTCATAAACAAGACAAATGAACAATATTCCTAGCGTTTTTATAAGCAAAAATTATGAATCTTGAAGTGTTTTCATGAGAAAAGTGTGAATATTCAAATGATTTTGTTTCTAAAGACAAGAAAACAAGATCCTTCTAATCAGCCCCCAGGGAGAACATGTTATGTTATTAAAGTGGATGGACTCAAATACATTATCTTGGTTAAGTTAAAGAAGATAGAAAAACAAATGTATGGGCTGCTATTCATTATTAAATGTTTTTATTTGCTACAATTTCTCCAATGTATCAAGACCAGCTTGTTTCCCTCATCAATTATGTAAATTTTAACTTTCTGCAATGTAACATTGAATGGCTTCTAGGAAAAGAAATGGCTGTGATGTTAATCTGGCACACTAAATAGTTTGTTGCTAACAAAGCCTGACTACAAATTCATAGAAGATCAAATCAAGTTTAATTTCTAAGAATTGTTTAAAATTCATAAGCTTCTCTTTGTGAAAAATACCTTGGTTTGAGATGTATTTAAGTAAAACTTGATAAACGATAAATTACGAAACAGCTGGAGTACTGACTAGTTGCTATTTTTTTCAGGACACCACACAATTACTTTGATAATTCATGTTGGGCGGGTACATCACAAAAGGATTAACATTAAGCACACAAAAACATGTATTGTGAATAACAGCCCTCAAATTACCTGAGTGTGTAATACTTTTTCCGGCTGCAGATAAGCAATACAGTTACATGAACATTTATGCCAAGTTAAACAATGACATTAAATGTAGAAATTGTAAAATTACCTCTTGCTTGCTTTTAATTAAGTCATTATGGCTAAATTGTATTATAAATTATTTTTATACATTAAATTATAAATTGTACTGAGAACTTTAAAAAATACAGGTTCGATAATTTAATTGGTAATAAATGCAATCTTTACATAAATCTGTGCACAACAATGCAGAGTTTGGCAGTTTTTTAATGAGAATTTAAATTATCATTTAAAGTAATGGTTAATAAGTTCTTCATAAAGTGGAGGAGCACTTAAAATGTCTTAAGATGACATCACACAGAATATAAAATTATTTCATAATATCTTTACACAATCATGCCAGTAGTTACTCCATGAACTTTTTCCAAAGTAATTAAAAATTACTGTGTGTGTGTACAGGAACTCATAATTTTTCTATATCTTCATTTTGGCCTAGTTTTTTGTTGTTTGACATCCCGATATTTCGTCTCCCACTGCCTAATTCCTTATTTAGTGTGCAATTTATAAAAAATATTAATCTTATCAAGCAAGAAAAGAGACATAATAAAAGAATAAACAGGCAGATGAACACTAGGAACAACCTAATGCAGTTATAATTATTCATGAATAACAGTTGGCAAGTGCATAAGTATTATCTTTTTTAAGAGAGCTCATGAAGTGTTATCTTGTATGATTTGACTGCCCTGAAAACAGACTTTCTCGTTAGAAGTCAGTATTATTTCTACTGTCTGTAGTTTTCCTGGGTTTGGTATTTTTAAAAGTAGTCAGTGTTGGCTACAGTTTCCAACATATGTCCAGATGAGTTTGGAAAACTGCATGCCAGCACATCTGTCGACCTGTAGCTTTGTCTCCACATCTATACTACTCAATTCTTCATCAGTGCTTTCCTGCTCCTAACAGTGACATCTTTCTCAAACAATATTTTCACTGCTGCCAGTCAGTAAAATCTCTAAAATTTTGGACATTACTAGCATTGAAGCAGTACTTGCTGAAGCCACAGCAAAAGTTTAGATCCAGGAGAAGCAATATCATTTGCCAGTTTGGCTTTTGTAAGGCAGTCTAAAAGCCAAAAAAATTATAAAAGCAGCAAGAAATTATGATAGGAAAAGTATTTTCAGGGATACAGGATTGCAACTCCTACATTTTTTGAGGTTGGGTTTTAGTGACACAGTATAGGAAAAGGTTAATGTAAGTTCATATCTGACTGTATTCACATTCACTAAATATTATATTTGATCCCTACCAACTACAATATTCATTAACACATTAACTACCATGAGATGCTCTGACCTTCGTATGAAACTTGCCACAATGGCCAAAAACCAGTCTGACCAGCGATCTATGTTTAGTAATAAAACAAATAAAAAATGTACCGAAACACTTTGTGATCTGGTTAACATTTTAATTTACCACTGGGAAAACAAATTTTCAAAGCATGGTTTGTTGTCGAACCCTGGAAAATTTGATTTTATATTCATAATTTTCAACATTTCAAGTCAGTTACCAAATCATGTAAAACTGTTTACCATGGCAACTAGTGTTAGGGCCACACAAAAAAACACTTGTACACCTCGCCTAACTGCTGAACAGGCTAGAAACTTGTTTCAACATTTGATTGATAGATCTAGCGATGAGGACAACAAAGAAAACAATGTGTACATTGATTCGAATAGTGATTTTGATAGCAGTGATAACAAAAGAAGTGATGATGCAAGCAGTGATGATAGTGAAGATATTGCAAGTCCTGAGTCATCAGTGCACTGTAAAAGAGCAAAGACCTCAGTTAGAGTTGCAAATGGTGCAGGAAATAATGTAACTAAAGAAAGAGAACAATGGTAACAAGTTAATAAGGGTGAAAAAACAAATAATTTTTGTTGTGTCCCAACTCGTAATCAGGTCTGATTGCGAATCTTGAACTTTTTTGGAAGTGGTGTAGATGTGATAATATAAGTTACTAAGAATGTAAATATTAGCCAGTGTGTGTGTTTGTGGACTTGTTTTTCTTGTCATTGGATATACTACATGATAATCACCAAGAGAAAGGCATTAACTGCCTTAAGAACAAGCTATTGGAAGGTAAGTTGATAATTTATAAACATTTTGAAATGGTTTTTTGCCAATCATTTTATATTATTAATAATATCTACTATACCATGTAGACAGACATTTTTTTCAGCTTGCTGAAATAGTACATTCATTAACCTTCGCAATGATATATAATTCATAAACATCTGTTAAAAATTACGAAAACTACAGCTTAATTTCTCCATACTCCTACAGTGTGAAAATGGGAACACAATTTAATTACGCCACAGAGCGTTTTTCAATTCGGTGATTAATGTGTTAAACATACATCACATATAATCTCTGCCTATTTGCCAGCTACTGTACTAATAAAACTATTAATTCCAAAGTGGACTTATAAATTTAAAAAAATCAGTGGACAAACTTGCTATAGAACAATCAAGCATGCTGAGACAGTATTATTTGTAAGAAACGCTACCATAACAAAAGAAAGAAGAGTTCCAATAATTTGTGTACTCATCCTCTTCAATGCTTTCCACTATAGTGTGCATGCAAATGCACGTAAAGAATTCATTTAAAAATGAGACTGAAAGAAACTCAAAAGTTTAATTAGTGCCACAGGAGTAGCCAGATCTATGCTACATTATCATGCAAGGTAAACAAGTTTGCAATACAGTTTATTCTGGTCATATTTCTCAAGTCCCTACACCCAACTTGTAAAAAAAAAATAATTTACCACCATCATTCTCTTTTTATACTCTAGAAGGAGCATGCAGCCACCACTGGAGTGGTTTTTTTTACATGATAAGGTTGCCAACCCAATGCACGTCAGATTAGCCGCCTCTTACGACATGCCTGAAAGAGCAGTGCTTCCATTCTTTCTGTTATCTTCTGAGACCCTGGAAACCATATGGTGTTAGTTTCATACAGCATACAAACATTATAATCAATATGTTTACCATATGGTGTAGTTTCATACAGCATACAAACATTATAATCAATATTTTTAGTAAAACAAACAACAACAACTGCACCCTAAATGTTTTTCAAGATTATTACAAATAATGGCTTCAGCTAATTATGATTATGTGCACTGTCAATGAACTCTTAATCTCTGGCCAACCATTATCAAAGATTTGTAAAATATGTACAGGTATACCTCTGAGATATTGCGGGTTCGGTTCCAGACCACCGCAATAAAGCAAATGTACTGTAAAATTATAAATATTTTATTGCTAAAAACATGCTAATCTTCATCATCTGAGCCTTCAGCGAGTCGTAATCTTTTTGCTGGTGCTGAGTCTTGCATCAATGTTGATGGCTGTTGACTGATCAGAATGCTGGATGCTGAAAGTTCGGGTGGCTGTGACAGTTTCCTAAAATAAGACAACAATGAAATTTGCCGCATTGATTCACGCTTCCGTTCGCAAAGGATTTCTCTGTAGCATGCGATACTGTTTGATAGGATTTACCCACAGTAGAACTTCTTTCAAAATTGTGGTCAATTGTGTGACTCTTCCTTTCAATTGAAAACTTAGGGGGCCATTGTACAGTTATTAATAGGCCTATTTGCAATGTAATAACAATGAAACAGTTTGAAATATTGCGAGAATTCCCAGAATGTGACACAGAGACACGAAGCATGCAAATGTGGTAAGCAAAATGGCGCCGATCGACTCGCTCGAAGCGATGTTCTTGCCATAATGTATCGGAAGAAGAAGGCATGTTCTAGAAAAAAAAGCGCAATATCTGCGAAGCGCAATAAAGCGAGGTATACCTGTATCTTATGCCAATTTGTAAATGTTTTGTGTGTGTAAGTGTGAGTGTGCGCCTACAACAACCCGAACTGTGTAAAGATTATGCAATACTTTTTTCAATTCAATTCACCTTTCAGAAATACTAACAAAACAATTCTGACACCTTTAAATATACACCATATAACTAGTGTAACATTACAGTCTGTACGATAATTGGGAACAGTCAACTAGCTTTGTAAGGGCAGGGTTTACAAGGGGAACAAGACATTTAGTAGGTGTTTGAAGCAAGTATCAAAATTACTTACTCATTTGTAATGTTGAGACTGTTGACTGACAGATCACTCATGCGGTTGGAGGATGAACTTGGGAGTGATGTGTTACGTCGCAAAGTTGCACAATTAAAACCCTTGTCTGCAACCTATTAATGATGAGGTAAACAACATAGACTTTCATATATGAATTGCCAGGATTCTTAAAAAATGGCAACATATTTCTGCTGGCAACACTAATGTCAAATTGTATGATACTTCTACTGTTCTTTATTAGCAGTGAAACAATCACCATCATCATGTTCCATGTATAGAGGCATAGGTGATAATGTAATCCTGCAAATATCAAGCTCTGATACTTTCTATCAAATCTCTGACTTTCCACTGGCACCAGGGTGTTATTATCTTCCTTCTCTGTCTCTCCTCATTGTTTTGTCCCAGATATTATCTATTACGATGTTCAAAAGTGTTCACCTTCACATCACATCCAATGAAATATGTCTGCCTTTTTGTTCTTTTTTTTAAAACCTACTTATTATTTATAACTATTTGTCTTTATTAGACACAGGCCATAAACAGAAAATTGAGAAGTAAAGTTAACTACAATAGCTCACAAATCACAGTTAGTCAGTCTCCAGAAATGAGAAGATGTTTATCATTATGTTCAGGTCTTTTCAGCACAAAACTGTGCTATTCATACCCTTCGACATTTGCTGAGGGAGACTGAGCACCTATAGGTTTGCCCGGAATGCAGTGACGTCGATTCTGATCAACAACAATAACAAAACTGTGCTGGTACACGTGACATGAAACTGTGATATCACTTTAAAATGACAGGGGGTGCATTTTCTAAGCATAAGGTCAGAGATTAAGAGTTCAGAATTAAGCTCTATTCTAGGACCTGTGATAGTTACTGAGATTTTTATTTTCAACAGGCCCATTCTTCATTTTCTACAGGCCCATTCTTTTCTATCTGAAATGTTCTCTCCGTAACTATATGAGTTGATCCAGTCTTCTTCTCTCTGAAAACTATATGTGTTCCCCATGCTTCTTCTCTTTGTAATATATCGAGTTTGGTCTTTTTCTGTAGGGTTAATAACTGCGTTTTTAATAGAGACTACAGGGGAGAATATTAGATTTTCACCAGTTCGGTTTTTTCACCAGTTCTTTTCGCTAGATAATCGCGATCAGGGAATCTCATTGTCTTTGAAAAATAAAAATCGCGGTCGTCGCGTAACATGACGCAATTTTTTGGACATGCGGTCTGTATCTTATGACTCACGTGCTGCTTTCAAATCTATTGGCGGAGGCTCGGTTGTTTAATTTTGTAGGGATTTCATTGGTCGGAGAGGAACACCAGTGATGACGTATCTGGCCGTGTTGTCTGTAATAAATATTAGAGGAAAATTAATTGCGGGTCCCTTTTGTCCGAAGAATATTCAGCCGTGAGAATCTACGTCATAGCACTTGCTCTTCAGTGAGAAATTTGATCTATTGGGTAAGCCATAACTATTTAGCGTGGTACTTGTAATTCGCTTCTAATAGAGACTAGCCAGTTAAAGTATAAGCTTTCCTCAGGAGGTTTTAATTTAGTTCTTAAACCGAAGTGCTATCAAATACGATCTCAGAGAAAGTATTTAATGTAAGAGGTGCAGAGAATTCTTTATATGATAATAGCCGTAGCTAGGAGTGTGTAAAGATTTTGAGACATTTAATGTGAGCTCCATAATATTTAAAAGAAGGTCTAATTTTTTTAAAGAAGGTTGGTAGGAAAAACCCGCATCTTTGATTTATGATAAACTTCTGTATATAAACGGGAGCGGGATTTTGTAATTTTAAGCACGTGGGCACGGTTATTGTATTGAGTTTTAATTCGGGAATGTTACCCAGAGAAGGGTGAAGTTAACATTATGTTGAACACAGGAACACGTGTATTTAACTACGGGGGATACATTGATAACCTCGATTGTTTATAATTTAATTGCAGTTTAAATATGCTAGCATAATTTTGGCGTACGTTATTTATTGTGCATTTTTATTGATGTATAGTCAGAAGACATGAGATGTAATCTATATTTCTAATATGGGATTTTCCTTTTATTTTCAAGAGATGTAGATTTTGTTTTGATAAGGGAAGTAGTCAGAAGATGCAGAACAAAGGATCTGGGTCAGCCGTTGTTTACTTTGGAAACGGGAGAGAGAGGGGATTGCCTGCGAGGTTGACCTTATGGGGGCATAAATATTATGTATTGTTGTGCATAGCAGGAATAGAGTAGGGGAGCTGTAATTTATTTAAAGGGAGAAGGGAGTTTAGTGTTTGAGATGTGTAACTTTTGACGTGTTATATAGCTGTTGTGTTGTTTGTTCCACAGCAAGTTTTCACGGTCTGTAGGAGGGGCAACCAGCCTCTGTCCTTTACAACAGCAAGTTGTCATCTCAGGAGCATATAGCTCGAGAGATCGGAAAAGGTGCAAGAAATACCACATGTTCCCCGGTAGCGAAGACAATCTTCAGCTGGGAACCGGATTTGTCTTCTAATCCAGAGCTCTTAGCTTATTATACCACTCCGACAACAGCACGTGGCTGGGAGATTGGTCTAAAGTTTTATACAGCCATAATCAAGCTGTATGTCCCTAAACCTTGAGCGGGTTAACGGGGCAAGTAAGAAGTCGGTCAGCAGCCGTGAAGCTTCTACAAGTGATTCAAGTACCTCGAGCTTGAACCCCAAGTCATCAGTGCAGAAATCAGAAGCAGGAGACAGTGATATCATTCCTGGTTCTGAACGTTATCAAGAGAAGAGGCGTAACGGAGACGCCCCATCAGCAGACGTCGAGTGTTAGAGAGACACTGAGACCAGGCGGAGAGAGAGAGAGCAAAGGAGGGAGAAAATAGACAGGACCAGTAGGGTCTTTTTATTATCCATTAAATGGATAGCCTCTGAGCCATAGTTGTAATCTAAGTCTACTAGGGTAGCAGTCCAGTGGTGTTAAATTAGCGGCGTGTATATCGCCTAAAGAGCCTGGAAGCTGTGTGTGTAGACAATAGTTTAGGCAGTGTCAGCAGGACAGTGACAGTAGGAAACAGATTGTAGTAGGGAGTGGTGGCTAAAGTTGATGCCCCCACCCATTAATTGTGGTTAACTCAGTAATCATTCTATTTTTCCCCAGCAGGGTGAAAGAAGGAGTGAAAGTGGTTGTTTTTCTAGTATCTACCATTTAATTGTTTTCTTGGTTGCAGGTCTGTGCAACATTGCATATTACGGATTTTGTTTCTATGTGATTTGATTATGTTGATTATATTTTTTTTGTAATAAAACTATACAGTGTGTCTGGCAGAATCACTACCAATAACAAATGTCAATATTTCTTATACTAATAATAGCAGACTGACCGGATTTTGATTTTCTGTTAGGCAAACTCATTAAGTTCCAGTAGCAACTCACCAAGTTTCAGTAGATCTCCACCAAGTTTCAGTAGATCTCCACATGAGCGCCTTTAGTGGCTCGAAGAATGTCAAGACGGTATTCTATCTCTCTCCACGTGTTTTGCAGCATCTGAGGTGTGACGGATGCACAAGCATCAATTATTCGCTGCCGAAGATTATCCAGTCCCTGCACCGGAGTTTGATAGACAAAGCTTTTTACGTATCCCCATAGAAAGAAATCTAAGGGGGTCAAATCTGGTGACCTTGGTGGCCAATCAATCTTCTGTCTGGAAATTGTTGATGAAGGTAGTTTCTTACTTCATTGGCATAGTGTGGAGGTGCTCCATCTTGCTGGAATATGAATCTTTCTGGTATCCTAGGAACTGCAAAATTTTGCAGCATGTTTAGGTATGTTGCTCCTGTGACTTCGGCGAAGAAAAATGGCCCGATCACATAATTCGAGGTTAAGGCACACCACGCGTTAAGTTTAGTGCTGTCTCGCTCATGCTCCATTACGACATGTGGGTTTTCAGTTCCCCATATCCTACAATTATGCCGGTGAACGTTGCCACAGTGTGAAAGGTCGCTTCATCGGAGAATACCACACGATTGAGAAATTTATTGTCATCATCGAGGTGACATAGCATTCCATTTGTGAACTCGGCCCATCTGTGTTTATCATTTGGCTGTAACTTCTGCACTAGCTGGATCTTATAGGCTCTAAGCCACAATCTTTTGTGCACAATGTCGTGAACAGTAGATTTTGGAATACCCAATTCTCCACTTGCCCGTCGAATGGATTTCCGCGGGCTACGTTGAAAAGCTTCGCTAACTGCTTCAACTCTATCTGGAGACAACGCTTCATTTCCGCTTCCCTTCTTTCTCAACAAAGAACCTGTTTCCAACAGTTGCTTGTGCTATTTCACTATGGTATGTCGCTCTGGAGGTTTCTGTCCATATTCCTGCCTGAATCTCCTTTGCACGACAATGGGAAACTTTAATTCCGCAAGCCAATAACAGCACTGCACTTTCTGCTGCATCGTGAACTCCTCCATTTTCACTACACGCGTTATCACATTCCGCGGCTGCGCATTATGTATGCGTTATCTGCACATTATCGGACAATTTATCAATTATCTCACTGCTCCTAAAAATGTAATGGTTTCTATTTGAGGTAACCATAAAAAAATAATTCTAACTTACATGGATGAGGAAATATTGACATTTGTTATTGGTAGTGATTCTGCCGGACACGCTGTATAATGTTCACTGGATCAGGTTCTCTAATTTATAGCTAACTATACGGTACCTATATGTTGTCTGTATAGTGGTGTCTGTGGTCCTGATTTAAACCTTATCTCCTTTATTGGCAGTAAGAGTTGGTGAGTCTATAGCTATTATAGTAGTCACGAGTGGCTAGGGACAGTCAATCTCGGTTCTCATCTCTCAGGCCAATAGGCTCATCTGTCCACATTCACTATAAATTTCACATCTAAATCTATTCTCTCAGTCTATCTCATACTAGGGTCTTGTCTATACACTGGACACAATCTAAACTTAAATCCACATCGTGACAGGACCTTTGTAGTAAACATGACATTTAAAATTGAACAACGTAACATATAAATAACTTCCTAACTTTACTTTACTTTTCCAGTCCACACTTGCCATGAAGCATTGTGGGGAGCTGAAGTTTGAATTCTTGAGCAAAGAGTGTCACACTGGCTTGTGAACCAGGGTTTATATAGGATTTATGTGATATTACCCATTCACCTGCCTCTTGACCTTCTTCGTGGTCTAAAGCCAGATCTTCTACTGTGATAGGCACGTAGCAGTAACTGATCAGGCTTCATTGTCATAAATTGGCCAAACCACGTTATTTTCTATCTCTCCATGTATTTGATCCAGGATATATTTCCTACAATTTTCCTAATGTCATTATTTCTTATTCTATCTCTCCTGATAACATTAATGGCTCTTTTTAGGTATTAAATCTCACATGATGTGATTTTCTTCTCCTGTGTTCTGGTCAGGAACCATGCTTGACACTGGTAGCAAAGAGTTGATAAGAATATACTATTTATCAATTGTCATTTAGTTTCCATGCTGATATTTGAATGTTTGAGTAGTCGTGACAGTCAGTACAGTCACTGCCGTGGCTTTTTGACATCTTGTTTCAAATTCTCTGTCAAGCTTTCCATTTTCTGTGAAAATGCTTCCTAGACATTTAAACTCTAGAACCTGTCTGAGCAGAATTTTGTTGACATGTATGTTAATCAGCTGGGTGATCTAAAGATCGTCATAGCTTCTGTCTTGCATGTGTTGATCTTCAGTCTTGATTTACTACAAGTTGAATTAAGTGCAATGGGCTGGTATCCACTGGATTGTTCAATTTTTGAAGCATTTGGCTGGACTTTTAAGTGAGTTTATCAGATCTTTCAGTCCCTTAGCATAGTGGCTCTTCAGGGCTGATATTACTGAGAGGGCATCTGTAAAGATTACTGTTTTTCTGCATGTGGTTAGCGCTCAATAAGAGTTTCAGCTGCATGTTTCAGGGCCTCTGCTTCAGCATTGAAGTTATTACAGT
Organism: Oreohelix idahoensis; assembly: GCA_024509875.1. Classification (NCBI taxonomy): domain Eukaryota; kingdom Metazoa; phylum Mollusca; class Gastropoda; order Stylommatophora; family Oreohelicidae; genus Oreohelix; species Oreohelix idahoensis. Next base: position 31,723 of record JAMPIV010010130.1, on the reverse strand, counting down.
ATTTGTCAGTGGTGACTGCCATAGAGTGGATTCTATTCTTTAATTTAATGGTTACGTACTGGTCACAACAGACTAAGGTACCCTCTATACCACAAGTACAAGATTGGTACAGCAGATCACTGCACCAGTCGCATCAGTCACATGTCAGCCGAACATCTACTGCAGTCCTGCCCAATTTACAGCTGCAAACGAAGCAGCATATGGCAACAAACTATTTCTTTCCACAAAAATTATTGGAGATGCCAGTGACCTTGAGCTGACTACAGCCTGTATTAGTGTTATTAATGTGTAAGTTTGAGGGTGAACGAGGAAGAATTATGTGCATTTGTATGGTTTTTACTTTTTTTTCCTCCATATTTGTACATTGGACTTTGGTCATCTGCAAATAAAATAACTCATTCTTCATCTTCTGGGTTTACCTCATCTTCTAGGTTTGTTTCTGATGTAATTTTGTCCATGTATAAATATATATATTTAACATAAACATGGACACAATAACATAAAAACTAAACTTATAAAATCTGAAAATCAATTTCTTAACTATGCCATAATGTTGCATACTTTCACAAAAGAAGAACCAATCATGATTAAAGTAGCAAACCCCACTTCTCTCATGCCACACATAAAAAAGTAGAACTAAATAACTGTTGAACAATCAAGTATAAACCACAGCTTGCCTTGATGCCATATTCTTTCTCTATCATTGTACACATCTGTGAGAAACGCTGTTCCATGTGAGAATGAAAAGGTTGTAGAGATTCAGGAGCTTTACTCTTGTGGACAAGAAGACCATCCCGCAAAATAGTCACCTGCAGAATTAGTCAGAAAACTCAAAATTAGGCACTAGGACAAAAACTTAAGTGGGCAAGAAAAATTGAATACTCAAATGTACGAGGGAAGGTCAAAAGGTAATGCCTCCTATTTTTTATGTATGTAAATACTGCATCGGTGTGCAATTTGTAAATTTAGCAGGATTCCTCAAACACTCTTCTGCACTGTATAGCATTACCAACCTGTTTCAGTAACAGGTGGCACCACTGTAACAGTTTAAAAATGGCTGCCAAAGACGTTCGGTTAAAACAACGTTATGTCATAGAATTCCTCAATGCTGAAGGCGAGACCCCAATTCGCATCCATGAACGTTTGTAGAATGTTTATGGAGATTCAACAGTGGATGTTAGCACTGTCCGACGTTTGGTACATCGTTGTGACGAAGCTGAAGTAGGTCAATCCTCAATGGCTGACGCAAAGCGGACTGGCAATCCGTCTACCGCAGTGACTCCACACAACATTCATCGAGTTGATGGCATCATTCGTGGTGACCGTCGGGTAGCACTGGATGAACTTTCTTCCATGTTGTCCATTAGTAAAGGCAGTGTCCAGAACATCATTAAAGACTTGGGTTATTCAAAAGTTTGTGCACGGTGGGTACCCAGAATGTTGACTGACAGACATAAAGAAACAAGGAAAACCATAGCCATCAACCTCCTGCACCGTTACGAAACTGAAGGAGAAGAGTTTTTATCGAATATTGTGACAGGTGATGAGACTTGGGTTCATTTTTTAAACCAGAATCCAAGAGGCAGTCAATAGAATGGCATCACACAACATCGCCGACAAGAAAGAAGTTCAAAAGTTCACCATCTGTTGGGAAAGTTATGGCCTCCGTGTTTTGGGATGAGAAGGGTGTGATTCTTCTCGACTTCTTGATGTGATTGCAGAATTTGGCTGGACATTATTACCACATTCCCCATACAGTCCCGATCTTGCACCTTCTGGTAGTACATGGTTTTCTGTCTAACAGAATGGCTGCACAATTTTCCAACTGTAGACCTCCCAGATGTATGCGCTTTCAATAACCTATGCAGCACTAATCTTCAACCAGACCTGTCCAAGTCATCCTATCTTCAACCAGACCTGTCCAAGTCATCCTATCTTCAACCAGACCTGTCCAAGTCATCCTATCTTCAACCAGACCTGTCCAAGTCATCCTATCTTCAACCAGACCTGTCCAAGTCATCCTATCTTCAAAAATCTACTCCACTTATTTCCATGTCTTGTTTGTATTTCTTATTTCTGTCTCTGGTTCTCTTCTCTTTGAGTTTTGGGTTGTCTTTCTTCATTTTGTTCTATTCAGGGGGTTCTAGAACAAGAGCTGCCTTGTCAGGTCACCCTATAAGCTTGCAGAATAGAATTACCCAGCACCCTAGGGGGTCAGGGGTCATTTGTCTTATTAATTCATGACAAGGGGTATCTGGATAATGGAATTGTTTGTTAATTGGATTGATGAAAAACACTGTTATCCAAGAAAAAATATTTGATTAAGTATTCTTTATTAACCCCTTCGCCACCGCAGGTTTTTCATTCCAAATGACAACACCATTTTCAGCTTAGTTCGTTCCCCTGAACGACAGGATAATTGTAATTTTATGGGTCATATATTTAATTTGACTGTAAACGGTTTATCGTAAAAGGAAACCCATTAAAAGTATATTCTGAACCAGAGCACACAAACTCTGACCCTGAATCTGGGTAATCTTTACATTTAGTGCCGTCTAATATGTATAATATGTGTATTGAGTCAGCTACGTCATATAGGTGAATTGGAACGAGAAATCGCGCTACTTCCGTGACATACGGCGTATGGCATAGCGACAAATATTGCAAAGATTTATGCCGTACGGCGTACATCATACTGGTGCTGAAAGGGTTAAACATAAGGTTGAATGTGATCTGGAAAAGTAACATCAGTTTTCCTGTGAAGATCAAATTATACAAATCACTTGTATTATCTATTCTCTTGTATGGGTGTGAGGGCTAGACACTCACTGCAGATACGGAGCAAGGATTCAGGCTTTCGAGCATAAATGTTATAGAAGAATTTTGCGCATTTGCTATAAAGAGCACAAAACAAATGTCTATGTTAGAGAGAAGGTAAACACCTATGCAGGCCACCAAGAACCACTTTTGTCAATAGTGAAACGTCGAAAGCTTGCCTGGTTTGGGCATGTAACTCGTCATGACTCCCTTTCGAAAACGATCCTCCAGGGAACAGTCGAAGGTAAACGGAGAAGAGGAAGGCAAAGAAAATCCTGGGCTGATAACATCAAAGAATGGGCAGGAAACGGTTTTTCCACACTTGTACGCATTGCTGAGAATAGAGAGCAGTGGAGGACCATGTCTGCTGATGCTTCCACCATGGCACCCCTACGACCCATGACGGGTTATGGGTTGAGATGATGATGATTAAACATAACAGCTTTCTCATATAAGATAGGTCTTGCAATTATCTGACAAGCTGATCAATTTTGTTGTTGTAAAAGCCATTTGTGGCATTTTGTATATTGCTTTTCTACTTTGTCGTTGTCAACATTTGTTGTTGTTGTTGTTGTTATATCTACCATCTTCATTTTATAATACTGAAACAAACTGAAGAATTGACTCGCTATTCTTTTTCATGTCAGATAGTGTAGCCCACCTGACCAGTGCAGGGTTCATAGCAAATTTCTTCAAGCATTTTCCAGGCTTTTTCCAGGTTTTTCCAGGTCCAGCACGTGATTTTCAAGGATGGGAAACTCTAATATTTTCCTCATCTAATTTTCTCAGATATAATTATCACTTTGCTGATCAGCAATCCGGAGCATTACCGTCTCCCATTACCAAGGGTGTTAGCAGATTTCTTTAAAAAGAACTTTTTTTTTTTTTTTAAATTCATAAAAGATTGAAAAACAGACATCTTTTCCAAGTTTTTAGTGAATTTGTTCAACATCAGCGCAATAAAATGTTAGTGACATGGATGGTAATGAATAAAATAAGCTTGATTGACGTATTGATTTAACGATTAACCATGTATATCAACATAAAAGGCTAATAAAATTGGAATAAAATGTTTAAAAAAAAACTGTATTTTTCGTGTTTGTCTTTTTTGAATGTATTCTGCGTCTGTGGCATCAGACAATGAGCGTTTGTAAATGTTTGAGTAGTTAAGTACCTCTAGTTGGAGTCTGAGCTGCTTTTTTCATTAACTGGGGTTGAAGTTGTAGCTTTAGGCCTCTGCAAGAGTCTTTGTCAACGATCCACGTTGATAATCCTTGACTGTGTGGTATAACTTGAAGCAGGGTATCAGGCATAGAGGTACATTGCAATCTGGGCAGTACATGCAAGTCTGGCTTCTGTTCCCTGCAGCCTTACACACTTTACAGTCTGGTTTGTACCTTGCCCTTTCATATTTATCAATGAAGTGGTGCTCAGTAAGTCATGTTGTTTTGAGGGTGTCACATTGCGTCGAAGAATAGCAGGTTCAATTTTTTTTTTTTTGGTACGCCCGCTAATACTCGAGGCAAAATCTCAGGTTATTATTAATGTCTAACCTGACATTGATTTTACGTGAGTATCCCTTTTTTCTTGTACAGAGACAGGTGTCCCTCGCCATTCAGGCAGATACTCGCCCATTTCGGAAGTACCCATTAGAGCTGGGTCGGCTCAGGAGCCGCCAATCCCTGGTCGACGACACTCCTTCAAATGTTCTCACCAGGTCTCGAATTAATCCAGTCCAAATCCTGGTCGACGAAAAATCCTCAAATGCTGTTGCCCAGGTTTGATCCTGGATCACCCGGTCGCCAGAGCGGTGTGGTAACCACTACGCTAGCGCGGCTCCTAGCAGGTTCAATAAGAGTCATACTGACATCCTGATCTTCGCTTTGATCTTTTTTTGTAGAGTTGGCAGTGTTGTAGGTTATGTGCCCATTGACCAGGGCAGTTTCAACTAAGAAATAATATAAAAATAGGATCTGTGTGGGTAGGGGTAGCTTGCACCTAGTTGGCTGAAGTTTCCACACCTCCCATACTTTTGCTGTATTTTTCTGCAATCACTGGCTTCTGAATTGTTCTGCCCTAAAGAATTTGTCTTTCTAACTGTCTTGTTTATATTATCATTGGAGTGAACAGTGGATATAAGGTTAAATCTTTTCGTATCATGCCAGGTGACTGTCGGCATGCCTTATCTTCGGTCGCACAAAACACAGGATGATTTGTCTTTTTCAATTTGAGTTGTTTTTTCTTCAGTGCTACAGGAAAATGCTTCCTATTTTCCGCTACTGTTCCAAATGCACCAATCTGAATTTCAGGTCTTGAAATAAAGCTGAAGGCTGAATCAAAACTATCACAGAAGAGAATATGTCCCTTGTTGCATATGAAATTTGAATTAAAACTATGGTGACTTTTCACTGAAAAAAAAAAGAGTCCAAATAATCTCAGCTCTCAAGAGTTTTTTTTCCTTGGTCACAAATAATGTCACATCTGTAGGTCTCCTAGTAGTGTTAGTTTAAAAAAAAAAAAAAAAAAGGAACACAAATAACTTATGAGTAGGCCTAAGCTATGTATATTTACCAATTCAAAATTCTAAACGCATACATAATAGTCAAACAATATTTAACTAGAACAAAAGGTAATATATATAGTAATTGGGAGGGTAATACTTATGATAAGTGAAAATCTATTAAATATCTAACTGGAGACCTTTACACCCCCATCTTTACTATTTTTGTTGGGTTTTGTTTCGTTTGTTTGTTTAGATTTTTATTTAAAATTTAAATTTTTTTTTAAAATTTTAAATAACATAGACCTATCCACAAAATTGCTGATTTTCATTTATCCTAATTACCGTGATTTGACAGATGTGATGCCACTTTCGTGTATCGGCGGTTATTCATGTTATCTGAAATTGAAAACATGTAGGCCTAGACCTATCCTAATTAGCCTATAACTCTTCAGAGGTAGAACGGGATAAGTCTTTTCATCATAAATATAATAAAAAAAAGCATTCAAAATATATTTATTTCCAAAAAAATGTGGTGAAATGAACAGTGGGACATGGTCTGATAACAGGGTAGGCTATAGGATATGGAATCGCCATCAATTTCTATTCCTGACCATCATAAACTGTGTCAAATATATTCCCGTATGCAGAGGTAAAAAAGAAATTTCATTCAAACGCTTGCTTATAGGCTAATTTTGGCCATGGTTAAAAATTAAACTGTAAATACAGACGCAAGTACAGTAGGTCTATCTATAAACTGGACTTATTTAAATAGGTTTTATAAATGAGATAAACGAATTTATTACTTACGACGAGTGCTAAAAATAAATCTGCGTTTACGTCGTTAACGCAAAGCGCCGAAAACTTCTGGAAATGCATACCTGTCAACCTGTACGAATTTTTCGTACAATGTACGGATTTTTGATACTTTTAGCAGTGTACGGCCGTACAGACTCGTTGTACGGATTTTTCTCCCCCTCCCAAAAAAATAAAAAAATTCTAAAAATATTTTCCAATATAGATACGTTTTTTACAATTTTAAATCAGAAAATATTTTCTAGCCCAGGTTTTTTTTAAACAAATTTATTTAATTTCGGGAATCTCAGCGTCCGTGTTTAAACTGAGGTCTCTCCCAGCAACCAATCAAATCCTTTTATACCCAACAATTCAGCAAAAACTTTGAATTCGGCCTCAAACGCTTTCGGTTTTCAGCGTGACATGACGTATTTTTAAAGTTACCTGTTATCAACGACCACGCTTGCTTGCCACCACACTTCGGCCCCATTTTGTTTAAAAAAGCTAAGTACTTATAACTTGGTTAAATGTTGCTGTTGTATTGCTTTGTTGCAATTTAATTGCTGTCTAAATCTTTCCAGTTATATCTTGCCCTTCGATATATTTCCGATAAATTTTCATAATATTCTATAATTCTGTGTAGGCTCTACATAACTAGAAAAAAAAAGTTTCTTTGCGTTGAGTAGGTCTACTTTGTTCCAGCGCTCGAGATTCGCTGCTTTATTTTTTAATAAAGTGGCAATCTGTTATACTTGTCTAGGCTACCAACTCTTAAATAATAATTTTTAAATTTTTGGTGGTACGTTTTTTCTTCCTAGATTTGATATTCTGTTTATTTTTGTGACAATTTTGTTTATTTTGTTGTTGTTGTTGCTGTTAGCCGTTTGCTTTGTTCGTTGTATTTTTTAATCATTCTCTTCGTCTACAAAGATTATTAGTTTAAATATTTCATCCACTGAATGAAGGCTGAGCCTAATTCAAAGAAACAAAAGCTTGCCGGTTATGGTAAGAGCATTTATCGAATAAATGGAGCTTGATAGTGGAGTAAAGAGTTCATTTTTTGAGGATGTCAGAAATTTTTACACATCAGTGTTAAAAAAATTACTGATAAATTTCCCTTTGACAACCAGGTTCTAAAGGACTTAAAAGTGCTAGATCCAAGCACTAAAGATAATCTCAGGTATCCAAACATCTGCAGATTGGCAGATGCTTTTGCCCAAGATCTTGATCAGGTATCACTGAAAGATGAGTTCGATGACTACTGTATGTTGTCTGATGTGTGTGTGCCTCTACTGACAGATAGTGGTCAGAAAAAGAGCTTCTGTAGCTATTGGCTGGAAGCAGTTGACCAGAAAACTAGTACTGGTGCCATCCGCTTCCCTAATTTGAAAGTCATCATTCAGCGACTGCTGATACTCCCTCACAGCAATGTTGACTGGACACACTCACTTCTATTTTACAGTGCAAGATTAACATTGATACATGCTGTGCAGACTTTAAGCCCACAAATGCAATTCTGCAAAGTGCTAAAAGTGCATGTGTTGATTATAATACAAAACTCTGTACATCGAAAGAATAGTGTACCTCATGATCACTAAATTTTTTATATGTAAAGAACAGCATGAGACTATTAGCATGTTTTATTTCATACTAATTCAAATGCTAATAGATTTGTATATGTCATTTCTCATTTTAAAACTGTATTGCGTATAATTTATTAATATATTTTTTTTGCGTAAGGATTTTTGGGTGTTTGTAAGGATTTTTTTGGTCCGGCGTACAGATTTTTGTCTCAGGAGGTTGACAGGTATGGAAATGGATTTAATGCGCAAAGGGAAGTAAAAATTTTACGGTAACTTTGCGCAAAGGGAAGTAAAAATTGTACGGTAACTTTACAATTTTTACTTCCCTTTGCGCATTTCCAGAAGTTTTCGGCGGTTTCGTTTTCGGCGCTTTGCGTTAATGGCGTAAACGCTGATTTATTTTTAGACTCGTCGCGTCTGTTGTTGCGAAAAATACCATCAATAACCAAAAACTGGACACAAAGTAACGAACTTTCGATTTCGTATTATTTTTCAAGGTCCGATGCGGAAAATTCAAGGCTTATAGCCATTTTTCCAGGCTTTTCAAGGCCTGGAATTTTTTTTTTCGTTTTCCAGGTTTTTCAAGGTTTTTCCAGGTCGCTACGAACCCTGCCAGTGGCTTAACTAGGGATTGCGGACCGCACCGGGTGACACCATCAGAGGGGGTGACACCAAAATGACTGTCTATAAAATATTTGTGCAGTGTTCAGCAGAAATTTATTATTTTTTAAAATGAACATAATTTTGATGTAGCTCTTAAACGTTTTTACTTCGAGTTCTATTGTTTTCTTACCCAATTTTCACTTTAACCACATGAAACTATGTAAATCTAAATACATTTAGGCTGTGGGTATGATATTGTAATTTAAAAGTGTAATTTTAAATTTGCTAGTTGTTTATGTCACTACTATTGCCATTACATTCAGTGATATACGGGAATTACGATTTACGAGTAACATTAGTGCAAAAAACATTACTAAGGATTCTGTAAGGTCTGGTATGGGAGGAGGTCCATGGGAGTGACACCATTAGTTGGTGACACCAACTGGGTGACACCAACCCTAGTGATGCCACTGCACCTGACACCATATTTTTTGCCGATTTTCTTTCCTGATTCCCCTTTTTTCAACCACCGAATTATTTTCACTTTTTCCACCGCTGTCAGAACAACATATGTTTATTTACTGTACATTGTAAATTCTGTAGCATCCATGAAAGTAAGAATTTATTTGAAAATGAAACTAAACATCAATAAAATAATTATGCATGGAGGCATATCCGGAGTCATCTTTATATGACCATCAGCTATGCACATTGCTACAATACACATATGTGGAAGTGAACCTCTGTCTGTGAGGCTAATTACACCCTCACTGACTCTTGAAATCATCCACACACTTCCAGGGATTCGGATGTGGTGAAACTTGTTGAGTGCCCAGCATTGCACACTAAGCTTGGAGAAGTCACTTGAGCCCTAGATGTGGTTCTTTGGCTTTGACTGCATGCAGGAGGATCTCACTATGGACCCAGTGATAGGGGAGGAGCTGTGAAGTGGCTCTGTGCAGGACGTGACAATTCCTTGGGAGAGCCCAGAACCACAGCAAAGTATTTTAGCTCTGCATAGTTAGAGAGCCCCCTTGGATCTACAGTGTAGATAATACCAAGGAAGCTTCAACTTGGTATTGGCTAAAAAAAAGAGCGAGAAGCTCAGCAGACCTAGTTAAACAACAACAACAATAAAATTATTATATTATAGCTGGGAACAGACGTGAATGAACAGGATTAATGACCACGTGACCACACTCAGCTAGTGGAGGGGCGCTCATGTCAAAGCCAGTAATTGAGTTTTTTGGTATTGGTGATTTGGTTAATAGGCAATTAGGATAATTGGAGTTCTGCTGAACCGTTGTTATTTCTTTAACACAACCCATGTAAGAAGATGGAAAAACCTTTAATTTCATCATAATATGTTTGAAACAAGCATAGCAATCATCACATTGTCTGGGAAAAATTGCCCAATTCTGTGAAGATCTTTCAGCGACCTCATATAAAATAATTTATGCTGTCACAGTACAATAGAAAAATTTCCTTGATGATATAGGGAAATGTAAGTAAGGTTGACAGCAATACAAGGCTATTCTTGAGTCCCCATAGTAACAGAAATAGAGGATGATCCAAAAACAAGGAGAAGAGGAATGAAGATAAATTTTAAAAAAAGATACACACGGAAAAGAGAAGTGAAGACACATTTAAAAAAAGATAAAGGAGAGAACTTGAGTGGATGGCACAACACAGGAGGGCTTGGTGTGATCTGACTGAAGGCCACAGGAGCAGAAGAGCAATGAATGAATGGAACAAAGGTGTATGAAAGTAGAAGTCAGGTTTATGTCATATACAGACAAAAAGTTATAGCTAAAGCAATATTTGCTGTCCAAAAACTAAGGATATGGGAGTTGAATAGTCAATACCATTCAAACATGATAATGCTTACTGCTTCATCTGTGTTACAGCACTTGTGGCACATTTATAACATGACTAGCTTAGTGAAAGTTAACAACTATTGTGAATATAAATTAGTGAGGTGGCTAAATAGTTGTCTTCATACCTGTTCTATGGTAACCTCTTTTAACCTGTCCTGGAAAATGGGATCAAAGTCGCCAATATAAAACTCCTGAAAGAAGGAAAGATTAACAACTTTATAAAACAAATTTATAATATGTAATAACAATTTTATATATAACGACCTAGAAGTGCCAGGTTTTCAAACTTGCAACAAGTGAAAAATTCAGATGACCGGCAGTGTCCATGTAGCATTGCCTTCTTCTTCTTTTTGTGCATTCAGTTTGTAGTCATGCTAAATCTGCAGGCCTGTCACCAGGACAAAGTCCAAGTCTTTTCCAGGTCAGCAAGGCAGTCCCACAGCTTCTTTCTGCCTGAGCTCAGCACACTCTGGCCAGGTCAGGCATCGAAGATCAAAGTGGGCTGGGCAGTTTTGTGTTCAGGGGTCTGGATTCTGGTTCCAAATAGACATTCATTTGTATGAGATAACCTGAGGCAATATAGGTAGCCTAGTAATTTGCGGTGGTCAGTTCCCAGGCATAAAATGATGGTCTGATGGTGTCTATGACGCTGGTGAATTAGGCCAGGTCTGTTGTATATATATATATATATATATATATATATATATATATATATATATATATATATATATATATATATATATATATATATATATATATATATATATATATATCTCCTTCTTTCTTCCACTAGTAGTTGTACTGGCTGTGGATGACGGTTTTAGCTTCTCAATAGGGCTGGCAATGAGTGACTGAAGGGTTACGATAACAGTGCAAGGTGGCACAGGAGGGATCCATACCCGGACCATCTCCAACACAACCCGGAACTCAGTCGGTACATATACCTGCCTGCTCAGTGAGCACAAGATAAGAAGACAGCTGGTTGCAGGAGACATTGCCTAATCAGGGACCAGCTCAACATTGTTTAAACCATCTGCAATGGGTGCAGAACCATATCATCTGGCTCTATTGTGAATGGCAGAGAGTTTTATCCACAAATAAAAGCAAGTTCTGGATTGATCCAGCTGATGGTTGCAAACAAATCTAGCAAAGATCTGGGCAGTGATTTGCATATGTAAACATCTTACAGAAGAACCCATGAGGAAGTGAAGGTGTGATGATCTAGGGAACTATTGGACTCAATTAGACGTATGGGCTGTAATCTGTCAGAACATGTCCTAAGGTAGGGAAATGCTTTCAATGATGACAATTATACCAACAATTATGTGGGTATAAGGGGGTTGTTCGAAGTAATATATACAGTACATCATGTGTGGATGTTAAACACAGTACATAAGTAACTCTTAAAAAAACTTCACACTAAACCTTATAGTTGGCAATGCCACCACTGACTGCTGGGTCCACCACTCCATTGAGCTGCATGCCCAGGGGATCCACTCTCAACGTTGCATCCTGTCTGTGCTGCTCTATCAACATAAGGAGCTTCTTGTTCTTCTCCTCCATTGTCTCTATAGCATTCTCAATGGGGCTCACAGAGAACTGTTGAAATCATAATATTAATGTAGCAATACTCAACTTTGTTAACGTGCCAACATTCATGCTTAAGCTTTAGATAGTTAACTTTGTCGTCAATCAAATGTGATCAGTAATGAACTCAAATATTCTGCACAATTAAAAAAAAAACAACTGAAAGAACATCATTTGAAACAATCATGACAGCAATAAGAAAATAAATAAAACTAACAAAACACCATTTAACAATGTTAACTTTTTTTGATGAAGCTAACTTGAAGCCTTACAACTGTTTTAATTCACCGTAACTGTAAACATTCATTCACCTTTTTTTGGGCTACCAAATTGTATTAGTAAAATGAAGTAATAGTTATAAAAACAATTTGTGTGTCAGAAGAATAAAAATATAACATGTCTACGAGAAGAAGAAAAATATAACATGTCTGTGAGAAAAATGAAAATATAACATGTCGATGAGAATAAGAAAAATATAACATATGCCAATGAGAAGAAACAACATAACACATATATATGATAAGAAGGAAAATATAACATATGTCCATGAGATTATGGGAAAAAAAATAACCTGGTTCATGAGAAGAAAGAAAAATTACAAACATCTTGCATGTTTTTCTTGTTTTCTGTTTTGATCTATTGCTTATGTTGTGAAGCTTCACAAAAAGGTTTCACAATAGTTTCTCATCGGTGTACACAATATGTTATAAAGTGTTGTGTTAAACATGCTTGGACACATAACATCACAAATTTATTATTTAAAAATTAACTTTTGCTTACTGTATCTACGGCAACCACTGGGTACCAGCCCACAATACCTGGCAGAGGATACTGTGTAGTCATGATTGTGCGTTCCAGCCACATACTCTGGAAAAAACACAACAGAATTAAAAAGCAATGTTTAGTAGCATCAATCATTTAGTTACTGATAATATTACTCATACAAAATTCACAGCGGCACAAATATGAAGTTGCTAAACACTGCTGGATTTCGCAGATGATTTAGCATTCTTAAGTTCAACACCCAGACAATCCCAAGAAGCAGTAAATAATTTGTGTCATCTCTCGGTTAAAATAGGTCTCCAAATAAATGCCTCTAAAACTAAAGCTATGAACTTTTCTAACGAGACCTTTGATATCATCTTGAATGGGGAAAAACTACAGAAAGTTGAAAGTTTCAATTATTTAGGCAGTAAAATGACTCAGGATGGTGACACAACAAGAGAAATCCATACTAGAATTGCTTTGGCAGCTAGCGCCTTCAATAGATTATCTAACATTTGGAAATTACGATCATTGAATATACATACCAAGCTTCGTCTGTTTAATTCAAATGTTATCTCAGTGTTAACATACGGCTGTGAGAGTTGGAAAATAACAAAATCATTGGAGAACAAGCTGAATACATTCGAGAACAAATGTCTTAGAAAACTCATGAACATCAGTTGGAAAGAATTCAAGACTAATCGACAAATAAGAGAAGACTCTAGGCAGAAATATGTCTCCGACTATATAAGGAAAAGACGATGGTCATATATCGGTCATGTCCTACGAATGCAAAATAACAGAATACCACTACAGGCGCTCACTTGGGTTCCTGAGGGTAAGAGGAAAAAAGGAAGACCAAAAGAAACACTCAGAAGAACAATAATAAGAGAAGGAAGAACGTTGGGCCTAAATAATGTGCAAGAGCTAAGAGGAGTGGCGTCACAACGAACAACCTGGAGAGCACTGGTTTCTGCCTTATGCGCTGTGTTTGGTGCTTAAAGAATTTATTATTATTATTATTAAACACTGCTGCCTGACACAAATGTGACAATGGCTGATTAATTGTTGGTTGACATATATACTCTACAATGATGCTAGACAATGGCAGATTAATTGTTGGTTGACATATATACTCTACAATGATGCTAGACAATGCTGGTGATAGTAGCTTTAATGCAAGGCTGGAAGAATAGGAGGGAAATCAGTTTATAAATAGTCTTTAATATAAACAAAAAAGGAGCAAGATGGTGTGTTAGTAATCCAGACTCTATCAGCTTTCAACATTATCCTTATTGCCGGTGGGTCTCCTTCTACTCTAGATGGATGATTTGAGTGACTTGTGTATTGTCACGAAGTGGTTTTACGTTTATAGAGTTTGCCTGAATGAAAGCGAGACCCTAGTATGAGAAAGTCTGAGAAGATAGAATTAGATGGAAAATGACATGCCTGTGGACAGGTGAGACTATTGGCTCAAGAGATAGACCCAGGATTTGAATCTCCCCCTGCCGCTTCGTGACTAAAAAAATGGCTATAGTCTCCCCGCCTCTGACTGCCTTGAAACACAAGGAGATAAGGTGTATAAATACGACCACAGACACCACTATACAGACGACGTAAAGTAAGTATAGTAAAGAATAGCAGCTGATCCAGTAAATAATATATGTATATATTTATTTACATACAAGAAAAACATAAAATGGCATCATACGTCATCAAGTCAGTCGATAGCGTGCACTGTTGCACGGCCTGAAAACAACGTACAAATTAGATTAGATAGACACTAGAAAACAAAAAAACCCCAAATCACATTCACTCTTTCTGTCACCCTGCTGAGGAACAATAAAATGATTAGTGATTTAATAACTCTACTATTGTGGGGCTGTTAACTTTAGCCTCCACTCTCTAACACAACTAAGAGTTTACTGTCTTAGTCCTGCTGACTCTTCTTCAACAAACGTCTACACAGCTTTCCACTGGTTAGGCGAGCACGGCTGTTTGCGAGCGATCTTTTAGTAATTTCCCCTTTTTCCCTGACCGCGCTATTTATAGCCCACTTGACAGAGGTCACGCGGTCAGCTTCCTAATGGGAAAAACATGTGGCGATGTTTACTTTTGATAGGGCTTAATTAATGCTTTTAGGCTACTTTTTTATTATAAATACCGGCTTTAATTTTGCGTAAAGCTAGACTAGAAATGTTAGAGTAAATTTTAGAACAAGAACAAACATTTTATCACAATTAGAACAGAAGATATAATAGTCTGAAATAGTGTAAAATTTACGTTTTTTTTTATATTTTGTTATGGTTTGTTTATAATGCAATTTTCACTAAATCGGTCACAATCAACATGCATAACAAATTACAGAAATCAAAAGTAGAAAACCTGCAGAAAATGGATATCAAAGATTTGTTTTGGTTTCATGCGTCAAACATTAATTATTGAAAGTTTAAATTGCAAGTCCACATTTATTACCTTAAAATAACACACCCAATTGTCCCCAAAACATGAGAGCTAACAATTATCTCAATCATACATCATGAGTTCTGATCCAGTCTGCGCAATGTTTTTCTAATATGTGCTGTTTATGAATTGTCTTACTAGGGAATAGCTTTCTGAACAAAGACATATAAGTCTCTATCGATGCTGTTATTGATTCTTTACTAATTGGTTTACTGTGTGATATTTTGTTGTGTACTTTCTCAAATGCTTCTTTCAGTGAGTTGAATTGTTCTTGGGCAATAAAAGCTATGTTAGTTATATCTTGTTTGTCTGTAATTTTCAGTGTTTGTGTAATGATTGCTCTTGTAAGATCTTTATAAACTTTTTGTGTGAGATATCTGTGGCAGTGATTCCCTATAAATGCTCTGCTATTATAAGCCTGTTGTATGATTTTGTGTTTGGCTAGTACCTTGTCCATGTGTGAGCAAACTGGACCAGACCTAGTACACAGATCTTGAAACTGAAGTTTGGCCAGCGCATCTTGTGCATTTTCAAGTCTAACTTTAAAATTATCTGTCTCCTCCTTATCCTCACAAAGTTCAATACCTACCTGAAAAATTCAATTTTTGCTCCTAATTCTTCTGCCTATTTCCAGTTCCTACTAAATCTCTTCAAGTTCTTAAAAGTACTAATGTTTGCATGTATCTCTTGCGAATTCTCAAATATCTTTGCGTCTATTGTATCAGCTACCTGTTCTAGAAGTCTGTGGTGTTTCAAAACAATGCCTAATAAAATATGAAGGTAAGGAGGAGCTACATTTTCAATTTCAATCTCTAACATTGGTTTGTGTAAACAATTATGGTAATGTGCCACTTGCCTTTTATTCCCTTTCCCATATTTCATATATCTATTGTAATCTCTTATCAACATGGCCAAACTTCTTGGTTTGCAAGTTGTATGCTCTCTGGATGTCTTTGATGAAAATGTTTGGTTTGTCTGGAGCTCAAGGAATATACCCATGTCTGTGGTGTCTCCAGCAAAACAAGGAAATAATCCCCAAATAAGAAAACAACAACTTGTTTACCATCCCACTCTAAATATTTTAGTGACTCTATCTGAGCTTTCATGCCATTCATAAATATTTCTAAATTATCATATGTATCTCTGACTCTAGCCATTGATAAAAGGATGGTATTAGATTTAGAATTTGGTTTCTCTAAATTTACTACCTGCATTGTAACTTTGAATGAAAGAAGATATACAAACAGTTACTTAGAATTCGCTGGCAGCCGTCGTGTGCACAGGATTGTCTACCAAAGAACACCAATGGAACAGTCCTTATCTCACACACAATTAAAAAAAAAATTCATATTATAAATAGAAGATTAACAAGACTTGAAAGATAGATCAAATTATGTGGAAGTAATCTATCTATAGCTTTACATGTTTTCTGACGCTTATATACGTAGCTAAATATCATTATAAATGAATGAAAATGCAAAAACAGATGGTGCTTTACAAAAAGTTATTTTTTTACTACCTTATTTAAGATTTGTGGGTATCAGGAATGCGTTTAAAGGGATTTAAATGCTATAAAATCTGGTGACAATATGCTTGTTCTTGTAATGCCACACTCACAAAACTGACTACCACACATTCTCAAGATATGAAACCAAAAAAAAAAGTATGTGGAAATAATCTTTAGCTTCCCTTCGAGAAGTCTTTATAATTATAAACTCAAACGAATGGGCCGATTTTTAGATATTAAATTAATAAAAAGATTACTTATTTTATGAATTTCCTTAAATGATGACGCTGTTTTCAAAAGTCTGTAACTCCGTCAAAACTAATTTCAAACAAATAAAAATGCAATCAAAAACAGAACACAGAACAAAGTTATAGTACACAAAAGAATTTTAGCGCTGTGTTTATCCAGAACGAGTGTGTAATGATTTATATTTTACTGATTTTACTCACACATCAGCTGATTTTCCCCGCCAAAAACTTAAATAGTCTTTTACGGTGCACACAAAATTTTATACCCGGTGTCAGAATTCCGGTCACCGAAACTAAAAGAGCGCTCTGGTATAGGGCACAAACAGCCGTGCGAGATGCGCCGCTATCTAACACCACTGGAAATGCTAAAATAATAGACTTGGAGTAATACAATGGCTCAGTGTCTATCCTTCAACTGGATACTGAACAGACCCTACTGGTCCTGTCTATTTTCTCCCTCCTTCTCTCTCTCTCTCTATCGCTCTTGGTCTCAGTGTCTCGCCAACTGATGATGCTGCGTCTCCGTTATGCTCTCCTCTCGTTCCTTTCAAGACCAGGCATGGTAACCCTGTCACCTGTTCCTGAATTCTGCGATGATGATGATGAAGTTCTGGCGTCAAGCATGAGGTACTTGATGAACTGTCGACAAAACTTCTCTGCTGCTGAATAGCTTCCCTCTTTTAACCCGCTCCGGAGTTAGAGGAAAAAAAAAAAAAAAACACGGCCTAAAGTTCTGGCTGTAGGAAATGTAACTCAGTCTCACGGCCACCTGCCGTTGCTAGAGACTATAATAGCGATGCTCCGGGCTGTATGATACATAAACCCTGTTCCAGCTGAAGCATAGGGGCTTCACTGCCAGAGACCGTAGAGTATTTTTCTTTTGCTCCTGACGATAACTAGAGTACTCTGACCCTGAGATATGTCTTTTGCTGTGGATAATTTTATTTGACAAAATTATGCTCCCCACTGTTTCGCCGAGACTCGCTGAAATTAAAAGAAACAGCGTCTAATGTACACCCTCTCTAAAATCGCTTATCTCTAACATATACGATACATAAAATAATTCTATACACGTGTCTCTTCATTCTCACTTCTTCCTCTCTCTCAACTAAAATCCGCCAGCCAAGTAAACAAAACCTGTCTGACGGGCCACTTAGCCGTCACACATGGCTACCCACGTGTCAACATTTCCAACTCGGGAACTCCTTTTGTCCGAAATTCCGGGGTCTCCTTTTTAACATTTACACATGAGGTTTCCCGGCTTGCTCCAAAATTAAATTACATCTCGCTATAGGAATAGTTTCCTCCCCTAAGCAGTATAATTCACTTACAACGTAAATCTGAACCCTCCGACAATATTTCTCACATTTTTAAGGCTCAGAAAAATTAACGAACACACCAGGGTTTTCCCCATAAAATTACATTAGTAAATACACAGAAATAAATGGTGGTTTTACATAACATTCTACAAAATGGGAACACGTGTTTCTCACAACTTCACACACTCCTATCTATTGCCAAAATCCCAGAAAGAATAAGCACACTGTTGCATTTACGTCGTTCTTCAAAAAATTGATAATGGATGGCACTATCCTTTAGAACTAAAAAGTTAATGTCCCCCGAAGAATTAACTACGGGCGAATTTCTCAAAGAACCCTCTAATGAATAAAACGATAATAAGATAAAATCCTACATACCAATTCATCGCTGGTTTTTCCCACAGTGGAGAACGATAAATCGACGTAGTCTGACGGCAGGCAAGATTTCTTCAAGAGATTTGCCCACAGTTCTAACTGGCTATTTATACACACCGGGGCCACCCACGCGTGTTCTCTCCTGAGCATACCCTAGCTTCCCCTCGACTGTGACGAAAGTACTGAGATTCTGTCTTTCAAATGGCCCATGTCTTTTTCTCCTTGCATTTAGTTCACTATTTTTGGAGGGATTACAGAAAAATCCTTCTCCATGGTTCTTCTCCTTCTATTATTTACGTTTTTTTCAAGATGAGATCACGAGGGAGTTTGATCTCATCTGCTTTATGGTTCTTCTTTATGTGTTTAGAATGGGGGTGTAGGGAATTAGACAGTATTTTTCTAGAAGAAAGATTATAGATGCTAGATCAGGATTGGCACCAGATTGTCTTTTTTTAAAGATATTGCGTGGCCATATACGCATTTTTCGGGAGTTAAATTATTTGCGGCCATTTTTGCTTCATTTCCGCAGTATAGGGCTAGGCTTAATCTCGTTTCTTTGTCTAAAACCCATGCACGTTACATCAGAACGATCTAGGTTCTGATTGGCTGAGAGATAACTGCAGTTGAAATGCAGAGCTCTCATTGGCTTTACAACCACGCCGCGCATATGACGTCACGAAGTCGGCGCGTGGGGGTCTTGATTATAAAAGGCCTATATTTCATAGTTTCTTTCTCTTTTAATGAAAAAAAATTGCCAAAGCCGGGTGCCAGAAGCAAATTGTCGATTGCCTTCAGTTGGACATTCGAGATTTGGTAAGCATGAATTTTTGCGTGAGGACTTTATTTAATTTTTCTAGTCCTAGCCGATCATTTAAGTTTCTTGGGAAGTTTAGTTTAATTTAATTCTTAACTCCAGAGCCATCAATTCGATCTGAGTGATAGACATGAGAAACTAGGTCCATTTAATTCCTTGTTGAAAGAATAGCGGCATGGTTTAAAAGTTGAGATATCACCGCTTTGTATTATTGCAAAGTCGGTCGGGAGAGAAACTCGCATCTGCGAATTTTATTTATTTACAGAATAGTCGGGAGCGCGTAATGTGTATTTTTATTTGTGATTTTAGTGAGAGTATTGATGCTCGCTATTTATATAGTTACGCATATATCTGTGGACGGGAGTGAAAGAGGCATAATTTGGAAGCGCGTGGGCGCGTTGGTTACGGTATCTTTATTGATACGATGTTCAGAGGGACGAGGGGGAGATAAGCACGTGGTCATAAAATTACAAACACGTGGTTGAACTACGGGGTTTTCAATTTGATAACCAGGGGTTATGTATAACTTTTGACGGCATGTAGATGCTAGCGTAAACAGGGTTATAGGTTATTGATTGTGCTTTGTTATTCTGTGTATTCAGAAGATGGAGATGACATTTATTTATGTTAAGGGAATTATTTTGTATTTCATTTTGAATGTGATTACTATTATTGACGGGAATTTTAGGAATTCCTTGAGAAGGCTAGTTTTAGTTGTGTTAAACATTACGGCATTAGTGTCAGCGTAAGAAGTAGGCCACAGTACGTCTGCCCAGACGGGCCATTGAAAATATGGTTGTTGCTCGGAGTTAGTCAGGCAGAACAGGCGATCTGGGTTAGCCAATGTTTACCTTGTGGGCTCAGGTAGAGAAGGGAGCTCAGTGGGGGGAGCGGACTTTGTTTGCATGATTTTGTATGGTGGTGCATAACGGGAGAGAGTAGGGGAGCTGTATTGATTATAGACGGGGGAGACTTAAGTGTTAAAGACTTAAGGGTTTGTCAGGAAGTTAATTGTTATTTGTAATAGAGTATTAACGTTTTGTTTAGCTGTTGTTTTTGCTTTTGTCTAAACAGCAGGTGCCGGCTTTTTTGTGGGAATGAGAGCGGAATTTTGAGACCACAAAATTTCTCCCACGGCAAAGTTGGGGCATTCGCAGAACCGCAAGGGTTTTACGTTAGTTGCCAGTAGTGGACGGAGAGGAAGAAAATACGTTTTCCCAACCAGGGGAAGACATTTTCCAGCGAATAGGATTTTTGTGGATAAATCCTGAGCTCTGACGCTCGTTACACACGCAGATTTGGCAGGCTGCCAGCGGTGTGGTAATTTTGTGTTCGTTTCTTCACGGCCATAATAAAGCCGACAGCCCAGTTATAGGTACTCGGGCAGGTAATTTCCGAGTGGTAGAAGTCCGCTACAGTTCCAGTCCAGAATCCAGTGGGGTTCTGTTAACCCTCAGTCATCAAGTCCAGAGTTAGTGGAGAGAGATAGGGTAAACATTCTCTCTACTGAAGTCAGCACAGATAGGCAGAACTGTTAGTTTTGGTGAATCATAGCAGAGGACAGCTGCTGAAGTTTAGAGGTGCAGTTAGTTGTGTTCAGGAGATTCCAGGATAGGCTGTGTAGAACCGAAGTCTGTGCAGAGATTGTGTAGTCACTTCGCCGTCGTTCCAGCTATCAGTGGACTTAGAGTTAGAGTTAGAATTTAGAACAGCTAGTTTGGAGTGTAGGCGACATCAAGTGCAGTGTAGTTCATTTCAGTTAACCTTACCTTCTTTCTCCATACAGGTTGCAATTGTGGGAGAAGGGTTGGGGTTGATGCATTTTTAACTGTGCTTGCTTTTGTTTCAGGAGTGCATCCTCGCACTTGATGTAAGGGACATGCATATGTTTGTTGTTTATAGGTGTATAATAAACTTGTATAAATTGTAGCTGGCATCAGTCATTTCCTTTAGTACAGTAGCTATATGTTGTCTGTACCTTGGTGTTTGTGAATCTTAATTGAACCTTATCCCCATAGGGTAGTTAGAGGTGGTTCGAGGCCATAGCAATTTAAACGTCCGAAGTGGCGAGGAAAGAATCAACCTCGGTTCTCAACCTCGGAGCCAATGGTCTCAACTTTCACAGTTTGCACTATATTTCTATCTGAATCTATCATTTCAGTCCTTCTTCTTACTATTGTCTTGTCACTATATGTAGACAGTCTCTAGTCCTAAATCCATTTCGTGACAAAGTGGGTGCTATCGTCCGGTGAATCATCTTTGTTACGTTCAATTCTGTGATCTTGACAAGTGGCGGCGTTCGTCCGGTAGATCATCTTTGTTGGGATCAATTCTGTGATCGTGTCAAGATTCATAGATTGTTTCTATAGGAAGTTCTGGGAAATAGATTCTTTAAATCCCCTAGACTTGAGCTATATTAAGACTGATCCAGCTATAAGTTTTTTTCCACAGGTTACAGTTAGTTAGATGATAGTTGTAGTAAGGTTGTTTATGACTTAGAGGTAATTGATGGCTAATTGAATTTTTTTTCTTAACAGGAAAGTAAATTCGGGTTTTGGGTAGCTGGATAACTTGAATTTTTTTCAGGTAGTTATTAGTCAGACTTGGTGCTAGTCTGAGTGCGGGTTTTTGCGACAGCATATTCCTAGTAGGTAACAGTAAATTTTTCTTGTTCCTTTTTTGTCATTTCCCCTCGTTGTGAGTACTGCTGATTTGTCAGGTAAGATGGCTGAATTGGTCAAGCTACTTACTGCATGGAAGGACGCAGCTAAAAGCATGGGGATGAATGAGGCC
The DNA here is from genome assembly GCA_024509875.1 of Oreohelix idahoensis. Classification (NCBI taxonomy): domain Eukaryota; kingdom Metazoa; phylum Mollusca; class Gastropoda; order Stylommatophora; family Oreohelicidae; genus Oreohelix; species Oreohelix idahoensis. The sequence continues at coordinate 9,677 of JAMPIV010010130.1, read as the reverse complement.
GAGACTAGGGCTTACATTATGAGGGAACAGGACCGGCAGACGGAGAAAGAAGAGAAGACCCGACAGGCAGAAGAGAGAAAAGCAGAGAGGGAAGCCCAGGAGAAGATAGCAGAGAGGGAAGCCCAGGAGAAGATAGCACAGAGGGAAGCCCAGGAGAAGTTAGCACAGAGGGAAGCCCAAGAGAGGGAGAAGGCAGCAGAGAGACAGCATGAACTTGCCCTGCGTTCACTGGAACTGCAGTACCGATCTTCGGAAGGCAGTTCGGCTAACGGAGATTCTCCCGGAGCAGGGGCAACAGACACCGCAGGAAACGGAGGGCCCCGGATGGCAGCCATGAATTTTCCGATGGACTCTTTTCCTAACGGGAATGAGAAAATTGAGGTATTTTTAGAAAAATTTGAACGGATGGTAAAGGCATACGGGCTGGATGATAGTCTTTGGTGTCTCAAATTATCTCAATCTCTAAGAGGACATGCGTATGAGGTCTATAGCAAGATGCTGGTAGATGACCACGGTAACTTTGAGGCTCTGCGGAACGCCCTGTTACAGCGATTCCAATGGACTCCCCGGAAGTGCCAAACGATGTTTAGGGAAAGTCGACTGGAGAAAGGAGAAAGTTTTCCCCAATTCGCGGAGAGGCTGAGGAATTACCTCACTCGCTGGAGAGAGTTGTCGGGTTTGGCTAAATCGTTTGAAGGACTCGAAGAGCTCATCATGTGCGAACAGATAAAGGCCAACATGTCTCCGGACTTAAGGAAGTACCTGGCGGAGCAGGGCGCACAGCAACTGGACCAGATAATTCTATTTGCAGAAAGGTTCCAGACGGCCCAGGCCGAAGTACTGGGCCAGAAAAGAAAACACCCTGACCTGCCAGCCCCGGACAAAGGAGCATCTTCATCGCATTCGCCTTCCTCTTCAGCTCACCAACCGCAAGGGCCGTCTCGCAAGGAGCCCCCTCCCAGTCATAACATGCGCTCCCAGCCGCCTAACAGAACACAGGGGCCGACTTCTCATGAACCCGTCAGGAACCGGGGAGATAATGAGAGATATTGTAGGTTCTGTCGGACTACTTCTCATTGGACAACACGGTGCCCAAACAAACAACCCGCTCATCAGGTGGCTTGTTTAAGGCCTGTGAGGGTGAAACAAGGGAAGAAGTGGAAACCCTTCCCGTCAGAGAAGTTGTTCTCCAACAGTGGACCAGCCAACGTGAACGGGACTGAGACAACATGCTTATTTGACAGCGGGCTTACATACCCCAGCATAGTCGCCCGACATCTGGTGAAGCCCTGGCAGATGACGAAGGAAAAAGTGAATATTGGTGGAGTTTTAAGGAAAGGGACTTCACAGTGCTTTCCCGTAGCCAATATTAAAGTGAAATGTAAGTTCGTGTCTGGCACCATCAAGGCAGCTGTAACGGCTCAGCCGGCCTACGACTTCATTCTCGGTAACCCATATTTAGTTTTGGGGAACCCGCCCACACCGATCCTTGCTGATGCAAGGGGGCCTACTGCAGGCCAGATAAGTGAAAAAGGAGAACCCCTAATTCACGGAGCCCCGAGCGAGCTCAAACATAGCTGTCGTGCCAAGGAGGGGTGCAACGCCTCTGACGACAGCGGTATGTTATTTGCAGAGGCAAATTCGCCCGCCAGCCCTGTTCAGCCAACCGGCCAAACAGTGGTGAAGACGCCTCTGATTCCGGAAGTACACTCTTTGTTGTCGGGAATTAGGCCCCCGATGGTATTAGCTCCTTCAAGTGAGGGACATACTGACAAGAGCGGTATTACATATGTCAACGACCAGCGCCATCTTCATAGGGCACAAGATAGCGGTCTGAGCGAGCATATAGTTCCAACCAGCCCTGGAGCCCCATCCGACCAGCACTTTACTCAAACGGTGGAGGACAGTGATCTGAGTATCCGTTTGCCTATAGACGGAGATGGGCCCCACAACTCTCGTATCTCGTTTACAGGAAACAACTCTTGTAACGAGCAGCCTGAAAAATTGGCTATCTTTTCCAATTCGTTTCACGGAACATTGGAACCAGTTACTGAGAGCTTTAACTCAGATTCTCCGCGATCTAACGGGATCTTAAACCGTCAAGTGTCACTGCAGGACACATTCCAACTGACGCCAGTAACTCTCACAGGGGAGGGCAAGGTTGAAGGTAGAACCAGGGTGTTAGACGGAGAGCTCCCGTGGTCTACAGTTTCATCTCACCAACTTTTCAGGCCAGAAAAGAGTGAGAAAAGCGACCTTACGCATTTGCAAGGAGCTATTTTGGAGAGCTCTGTCCCGCTTCAGATTGGTAGGGGAAGAGCGAGTCCAGAACCACTGCCAGGGGCAGATCTTACCTACCTTTCTTCACAGGTAGAAGCTATTGAGGTCGATCGTGATCCAATAGACACCCAGCAAGAAATCGGAGGCTCTACACCAGAGGAACCCGAGACGTTGCATCAGTTTCGCACGGTACCAGCAGTCACAACTCTGCTGACGCGCAGCGAGGAAGTCGCCATCGCCAGGTCGCCACAGCGCCCGCCGGTCACATCAGCTGACCAGAACAGCCTTTGACGGTCATAGCAAGGGAAAGTTCAGACCCGCCATTAGACGGCACAGGTCTGAAGAGAGATCAACTCTCCCAACGGAGCATAGGAGCTCATTCTAGGAGAGGAGGAAGGAGGAAACGCAAAAGAGGAAGGTCGAAGAACACTGAATAGGAGGGGTAAGGACAGACAGCCTTGTAGACAGAGTTAAGGGCCAGTGTGAAACACAGAGATTTCAGTAATGAGATCGATGCTCAATCTTCGAAGGTGGGAGTGATGTGACGAAAGTACTGAGATTCTGTCTTTCAAATGGCCCATGTCTTTTTCTCCTTGCATTTAGTTCACTATTTTTGGAGGGATTACAGAAAAATCCTTCTCCATGTTTCTTCTCCTTCTATTATTTACGTTTTTTTCAAGATGAGATCACGAGGGAGTTTGATCTCATCTGCTTTATGGTTCTTCTTTATGTGTTTAGAATGGGGGTGTAGGGAATTAGACAGTATTTTTCTAGAAGAAAGATTATAGATGCTAGATCAGGATTGGCACCAGATTGTCTTTTTTTTAAAGATATTGCGTGGCCATATACGCATTTTTCGGGAGTTAAATTATTTGCGGCCATTTTTGCTTCATTTCCGCAGTATAGGGCTAGGCTTAATCTCGTTTCTTTGTCTAAAAACCCATGCACGTTACATCAGAACGATCTAGGTTCTGATTGGCTGAGAGATAACTGCAGTTGAAATGCAGAGCTCTCATTGGCTTTACAACCACGCCGCGCATATGACGTCACGAAGTCGGCGCGTGGGGGTCTTGATTATAAAAGGCCTATATTTCATAGTTTCTTTCTCTTTTAATGAAAAAAATTGCCAAAGCCGGGTGCCAGAAGCAAATTGTCGATTGCCTTCAGTTGGACATTCGATTTGGTAAGCATTAATTTTTGCGTGAGGACTTTATTTAATTTTTCTAGTCCTAGCCGATCATTTAAGTTTCTTGGGAAGTTTAGTTTAATTTAATTCTTAACTCCAGAGCCATCAATTCGATCTGAGTGATAGACATGAGAAACTAGGTCCATTTAATTCCTTGTTGAAAGAATAGCGGCATGGTTTAAAAGTTGAGATATCACCGCTTTGTATTATTGCAAAGTCGGTCGGGAGAGAAACTCGCATCTGCGAATTTTATTTATTTACAGAATAGTCGGGAGCGCGTAATGTGTATTTTTATTTGTGATTTTAGTGAGAGTATTGATGCTCGCTATTTATATAGTTACGCATATATCTGTGGACGGGAGTGAAAGAGGCATAATTTGGAAGCGCGTGGGCGCGTTGGTTACGGTATCTTTATTGATACGACGTTCAGAGGGACGAGGGGGAGATAAGCACGTGGTCATAAAATTACAAACACGTGGTTGAACTACGGGGTTTTCAATTTGATAACCAGGGGTTATGTATAACTTTTGACGGCATGTAGATGCTAGCGTAAACAGGGTTATAGGTTATTGATTGTGCTTTGTTATTCTGTGTATTCAGAAGATGGAGATGACATTTATTTATGTTAAGGGAATTATTTTGTATTTCATTTTGAATGTGATTACTATTATTGACGGGAATTTTAGGAATTCCTTGAGAAGGCTAGTTTTAGTTGTGTTAAACATTACGGCATTAGTGTCAGCGTAAGAAGTAGGCCACAGTACGTCTGCCCAGACGGGCCATTGAAAATATGGTTGTTGCTCGGAGTTAGTCAGGCAGAACAGGCGATCTGGGTTAGCCAATGTTTACCTTGTGGGCTCAGGTAGAGAAGGGAGCTCAGTGGGGGGGAGCGGACTTTGTTTGCATGATTTTGTATGGTGGTGCATAACGGGAGAGAGTAGGGGAGCTGTATTGATTATAGACGGGGGAGACTTAAGTGTTAAAGACTTAAGGGTTTGTCAGGAAGTTAATTGTTATTTGTAATAGAGTATTAACGTTTTGTTTAGCTGTTGTTTTTGCTTTTGTCTAAACAGCAGGTGCCGGCTTTTTTGTGGGAATGAGAGCGGAATTTTGAGACCACAAAATTTCTCCCACGGCAAAGTTGGGGCATTCGCAGAACCGCAAGGGTTTTACGTTAGTTGCCAGTAGTGGACGGAGAGGAAGAAAATACGTTTTCCCAACCAGGGGAAGACATTTTCCAGCGAATAGGATTTTTGTGGATAAATCCTGAGCTCTGACGCTCGTTACACACGCAGATTTGGCAGGCTGCCAGCGGTGTGGTAATTTTGTGTTCGTTTCTTCACGGCCATAATAAAGCCGACAGCCCAGTTATAGGTACTCGGGCAGGTAATTTCCGAGTGGTAGAAGTCCGCTACAGTTCCAGTCCAGAATCCAGTGGGGTTCTGTTAACCCTCAGTCATCAAGTCCAGAGTTAGTGGAGAGAGATAGGGTAAACATTCTCTCTACTGAAGTCAGCACAGATAGGCAGAACTGTTAGTTTTGGTGAATCATAGCAGAGGACAGCTGCTGAAGTTTAGAGGTGCAGTTAGTTGTGTTCAGGAGATTCCAGGATAGGCTGTGTAGAACCGAAGTCTGTGCAGAGATTGTGTAGTCACTTCGCCGTCGTTCCAGCTATCAGTGGACTTAGAGTTAGAGTTAGAATTTAGAACAGCTAGTTTGGAGTGTAGGCGACATCAAGTGCAGTGTAGTTCATTTCAGTTAACCTTACCTTCTTTCTCCATACAGGTTGCAATTGTGGGAGAAGGGTTGGGGTTGATGCATTTTTAACTGTGCTTGCTTTTGTTTCAGGAGTGCATCCTCGCACTTGATGTAAGGGACATGCATATGTTTGTTGTTTATAGGTGTATAATAAACTTGTATAAATTGTAGCTGGCATCAGTCATTTCCTTTAGTACAGTAGCTATATGTTGTCTGTACCTTGGTGTTTGTGAATCTTAATTGAACCTTATCCCCATAGGGTAGTTAGAGGTGGTTCGAGGCCATAGCAATTTAAACGTCCGAAGTGGCGAGGAAAGAATCAACCTCGGTTCTCAACCTCGGAGCCAATGGTCTCAACTTTCACAGTTTGCACTATATTTCTATCTGAATCTATCATTTCAGTCTTTCTTCTTACTATTGTCTTGTCACTATATGTAGACAGTCTCTAGTCCTAAATCCATTTCGTGACATCGACCTACTCAAAAAAAAATACCAAACACGATATATATTCAAATGAGAAGAAATAAAATGGTGAAAAAGCGTGCCCGAAAATAGCGATTTCCGTAAACAACGGAAAATCGCGTGATCAGAAGAAAATAAAACTGGTGAAAATTCAAAACAGAACCACAGAATCGGGCCTGTTAAAAGTCAGAATTACAGTGTAGCATCACATAAGTCCCCCCTTTCAAGTACGGGAACCGTGCTAAATCACTGAAATCTCTGGGTTTCATACTGGCCCTTATCTAGATCTACATCCCGATCTAATCACTGTCATAATTAGCATTATCATACAGGCCCATTTCCATATCCTTGAAAATCTGTGCCAGCACTGGATTGTGATGGTCACGCCTGGTGATTTCCTCCTGGCGACTGCAACTTGACTGGTCGCCCTTCCTCCTCCTTCTCATGTGTTTCCTTTGCCCACGAATTTTCCTGGCGGCGCGTGGTAAATAATGATTACCAAATGGTGCAGCCTCCCAGTGTTTGGAAACAGTCTGACTGGCTTGGCCAGACATCACCGTAACAGGGCTTAACTGGTTACGGTTGCTTGAAGAACCATGCACATGTTCCTTCTTGTCAGTATTTCCCTCCCTTGAGAGATGTAATACCATCGGGGGCCTAATTCCCGACGACAAAGAAGATACTTCCGAAATCAGAGGCGTCACCACTGTTTGATCTTTAGGCCGAACAGGGCTGACAGGCGAATACGCCTCTGTAAATAACGTTCCACTGTCTTTAGAGGCGTCAATCCTCTTCATAGCAAGACAAGGATGTTTGAGCTCCCGTGGGGCTCCGTGAATGTGGGGCTTTCCCCTTTCACTTTTCTGGCCTGCAGTAGGCCCCCTTGCATTAGCAAGGATCGGTGTGGTTGGGTTTCCCCAAACTAAGTATGGGCTTCCCAGGATGAAATCATGTGCTGGCTGTGCCATTACAGCTGCCTTGATGGTGCCAGACACAAACTTGCATTTCACCTTGATATTGGCGACGGGCAACCGTTGTGAGATACCTCTTCTCAAAATGCCACCAATCTCAACTATTTCTCCTGTCCACTGCCCTGGTTTCACCAAATGACGAGCAATGATACTGGGGTAAGTAAGCCCGCTGTCAAACAAACACGTAGTGGCCGTCCCATTCACTACGGCTGGTCCACTGTTAGAGAACAACTTCTCTGCCTGGACTGGTTCCCATTTATTCCCTTTAGTCCATCTCACCGGTCTTAAACAAGCTGCATGATGAGCTGGGGGTTTGTTCATGCACCGGGATGTCCAGTGGGAGGTGGTTCGACAATTTCGACAATACCTCTCATTATCTCCTCTGTTCCTAGCGGGTTCCTGAGAGGTGGTTGGCTGTGCTCTGTTATGCTGCTGGGGGCGCAAGTTAAAACCTGAATGAGGCTCCTTGCGAGAAGGTCCTGGTTGCTGATGAGCTGGTGAAGTAGCCGACTGCGATGATGAAGCTCCTTGGTCTGGGGCTGGCAGGTCTGGGTTTTTCCGTTTCTGTCCCAGTACTTCGGCCTGTGCCGTCTGGTACCTTTCGGCGAACACGATAATCTGATCAAGTTGCTGGGCACCCTGCTCCGCCAGATACCGCCTCAAGTCGGGGGACATGTTTGCCCTTATCTGTTCACACAGAACTAACTCCTCCAGCCCTTCAAAAGTTTTCGCCAGTCCTGACAGTTCCCTCCAGCGAGTAAGGTAATTTCTCACCCGCTCAGCAAACTGAGCAAAACTCTCTCCCTTCTCCGGCCTGCTCTCCCTGAACATGGTTTGGCATTTCCGGGGTGTCCACTGAAATCTTTGCAATAAAGCGTTTCGCAGTGCCTCAAAGTTGTTCTGATCATCTATGAGCATCTTATTGTACACTTCATATGCATGACCTTTGAGGTATTGTGATAATTTTAGACACCACAAACTCTCATCCAACCCGTATGCCTTTGCCATTCTTTGAAATTTCTCCAAGAACACGTCAATCTTTTCATTCCCGTTAGGGAATGAGTCAAATGGGAAGCTCATGGCTGCCATCCGGGGCCCTCCGTTTCCTGAGGTGTCGGTTGCTCCTGCTCCGGGTGAATCGCCATTAGCTGAACTGCCCTCCGAAGATCGATACTGCAGTTCCAGAGAACGCAAGGCAAGTTCATGCTGTCTTTCTGCTGCCTTCTCCTGTGCTTCCCTTTTCCGAAGTTCCATCTCGGCCTGTCTCTCCGCTGCTTCCGCGGCGGCTATCATTTCCTCTTTTGCTGCTTCTGCGGCAGCTGCCCTGTCCTCTTTCTCTTTCTCCCGCTGAATATGCCTATCATTTTCCCTTATCAGGTAGGCCTTAGTCTCCTCCTTATCCATTCCCATGTCCTGGGCAGCGTCGCGCCAGGCAGCTCGTAACTTGGCCATATCCGCCATCTTACCTGTATCCTGCTGTAAGTTCCCAAATACAGAGAAATGACAGCAAAGGAAAAGAGAAGGAACAACCTGTTACGTAATATAAAATACTCCCTCTTTAACCACTGTTCCAAAAACCCGATCTCAGACTAGCACCAAGTCTGAATAATAACCTGAGAAAAATTTAGTTAAGAAGCTACCAAAAAACTAAATTACCTTCCTGTTAAAGAAAAATATGTCGGTATGCCATCAATTACCTCTATGTCATATACATCAAAATTACCACAAATCTACTAGACTGCAACCTGTGGAAAAACCTATAACTGGATCAGTTCTAGTAGCTCAAGTCTAGGGGATATTTAAAGAAACTCTATTCTCAGAAAACTTTCTAGAGACAATCTATGAATATAGATCACAGAATTGATCTCACCAGAATGATCCACCGGACGATTGCCGCCCACTTGTCACGAAGTGGTTTTATGTTTATAGAGTTTGCCTGAATGAAAGCAAGACCCTAGTATGAGAAAGTCTGAGAAGATAGAATTAGATGGAAAATGACATGCCTGTGGACAGGTGAGACTATTGGCTCAAGAGATAGACCCAGGATTTGAATCTCCCCCTGCCGCTTCGTGACTAAAAAAAATGGCTATAGTCTCCCCGCCTCTGACTGCCTTGAAACACAAGGAGATAAGGTGTATAAATACGACCACAGACACCACTATACAGACGACGTAAAGTAAGTATAGTAAAGAATAGAAGCTGATCCAGTAAATAATATATGTATATATTTATTTACATACAAGAAAAAACATAAAATGGCATCATACGTCATCAAGTCAGTCGATAGCGTGCACTGTTGCACGGCCTGAAAACAACGTACAAATTAGATTAGATAGACACTAGAAAACAAAAAAACCCCAAATCACATTCACTCTTTCTGTCACCCTGCTGAGGAACAATAAAATGATTAGTGATTTAATAACTCTACTATTGTGGGGCTGTCAACTTTAGCCTCCACTCTCTAACACAACTAAGAGTTTACTGTCTTAGTCCTGCTGACTCTTCCTCAACGAATGTCTACACAGCTTTCCACTGGTTAGGCGAGATGCGCCGCTATCTAACACCACTGGAAATGCTAAAATAATAGACTTGGAGTAATACAATGGCTCAGTGTCTATCCTTCAACTGGATACTGAACAGACCCTACTGGTCCTGTCTATTTTCTCCCTCCTTCTCTCTCTCTCTATCTCTCTCTCTATTGCTCTTGGTCTCAGTGTCTCGCCAACTGATGATGCTGCGTCTCCGTTATGCTCTCCTCTTGTTCCTTTCAAGACCAGGCATGGTAACCCTGTCACCTGTTCCTGAATTCTGCGATGATGATGATGAAGTTCTGGCGTCAAGCATGAGGTACTTGATGAACTGTCGACAAAACTTCTCTACTGCTGAATAGCTTCCCTCTTTTAACCCGCTCCGGAGTTAGAGGGAAAAAAAAAAAAAAACACGGCCTAAAGTTCTGGCTGTAGGAAATGTAACTCAGTCTCACGGCCACCTGCCGTTGCTAGAGACTATAATAGCGATGC